>CM052713.1:220485-271297 GCA_028551405.1 Uromys caudimaculatus
GAAGGGGCCAGGCGTGGAGAGTACAGGGGGATGTGAACAAGCACACAAGTACCTGTGTAAGGTATGAAAATATCCTGACAAGACCATCTATGGTTTGCATGGGAATGACGCCTCACAGGCTTGAACACGTGAGCCCCACCCCGCCTGATGGCAGTGATTCAGGGGGAATGGAACCTTTGAGAAGTGGGGCACAGTTGGAGGAAATGTGTCCGTGGGTGGGGAGAGTTATAGTTAAATCGAGCTAACGCTCTCTCTCTCTGCTGCCTGACCTGGCTGCCACATGAAGAAACAGGCAGAGGTGCCTGCCCGCCACAAATAGGAGCCAAACCACCACACCTTTCCAGCAGGAGCCAAATCAAACCTTCTTCTCTGTAGCTGTTTCTGTAGGGGATGTCAGCAGTGAGAGTTACTGACATCGTTTTGTACAATTAATTATGCTAACAAGACATATGCATAAAATGTTAAACAAATTAAAATAGTATTGTAAATCTGAGACAGAAGAACTGGTTAATTTAAAGCTAGCCTAGGTTGCAAAGTGAGACTCTGTCCAAAAAAAAAATGTAGTGCTTTAGTGAATATCTTTGGGTGTGTTCATTTTTGTGAATGTTTGTGGGCTGGGTTTCTCCAAGCCAGTTACTGGGCCAAAGGAAATGCACACGTGTTCAGAGTTTTAACAGATGTTCCTGGCATCTGAGAACAGCTGTTTCCCCACACGTTCACAGCCCTGTAGCGTATTCTTAGTGAAAGGTTGCCTATCCATACTTTAGCTCAAGTTCCATTGATGAGCTGTGGTTTTGGGCATCTTTAAAGTGCCTATTAGCTGTCTTAGGGGTTCCATTGCTGTGAACAGACACCATGACCAAGATAACTTTTTTTTTATTATTTTCAAGACAGGGTTTCTCTGTGTAGCCCTGGCTGTCCTGGAACTCACTCTGTAGACCAGGCTGGCCTCGAACTCAGAAATCTGCCTGCCTCTGCCTCCCAAGTGCCGGGATTAAAGGCGTGTGCCACCACTGCCCTGCTTCCAAGACAACTCTTATAAAGGACAACATTTAATTGGTGCTAGCTTTCAGAGGTTCAGTCCATTGTCATCAGGCAGGAACATGGCAGCTTCCAGGCAGGCATGGTACAGGATGAGTTGAGAATTCTGCATCTTCATCCAAAGAAAGCCAGGAGCAAACTGTTAACAGGCAGCAAGGAGGGAGGTCTCAAAGCCCACTCACAGTGACAAACTTCCTCCAACAAGGCCACACCTCTTAATAGTGTCACTCCATGGGCCAAGCATATAGAAACCACTACGTTAACCATGGTCAATCTTTGAGAAGGAATTTGGTCTCCGCCTATCTTCCTTTCCGGTGTCTTTTCTTGATTGAACTGCCATCATCCTACCTGATATGTGGATATGTGTGTGTACCTTCTCTATTGCCTTGATAAGGCACCATGACCAAGGCAACTTAAAGAAGGAAGGGTTTATTTCCAGGGGATGAGAGTACATCACCATCCAGTCTTAGAAGTATGGCAGCAGGTAGGTATGCAAACCGGGGTGACAACTGAGGGCTCACGTCCTGTTCCATAAACGGGAAGCAGAGAAAGCTAACTTGAAGTGGTGGAGGCTTTTGAAACTTCAAAGCCTGCCCTCACAGTGACACACTTTCTCCAGCAAGCTCTCCAAACAGCTCTCAACTGGGATCCAAGTATTCAAATACCCAGGACTTAGGGATACATTTCCCACAATGCAAATGTTAATTATTAACATCTGTTAATTTGATTAATATGTTACAAAATAAGAATCAACTAAATTAGCTGGATGGTGGTAGCACATACTTTTAATCCCAGTACTCAGAAGGCAGAGGCAAGCTGATCTCTGTGAGTTTGAAGCCAGCCTGGTCTACAGAGCAAGTTCCAGGACAGCCAGGGCTCTGTTACACAGAAAAACCTTGTCTCAAAAACCAAAGAGGAGGAAGAGGAGGAGGACAAGGATGATGAGGATGAGGACGACAAGGAGGAAACTAAATTAGGGCTGTCAAGATGGCTCGGTGGATAAAGGCACTTGCCTCCAAGTCTAACAATCTAAGTTCAGTTCTGGAACCCACATGATGGAAGGATAGAGCTGAATTTCATAGGTTATTTTCTGACCTCCATATGGTAGTGAACATGAGCAAACTACACACACACACACACACACACACACACACACACACACATACACACTAAAAGTAAAACAAGTTTTACAAAGAATCAACTAACTCGATTCCTTTTTTCTTCTAGGGTGTATGTGATGCCTTGACTTGACTTGTCTACTAATCCCCCAACTCTCAGGAGCATCACAAGGAGCTCCTTCCTTCCATGTCACCTATCTTCAGGCTCTGCTTGTTTTCCTTTTCAGAGAATCTTCACAACACTACACGGTCCCTGCTGTGCGAAGTGACCTGCTTGGGGTCTCCAACTCAGCCAGAACTGCACCGACCTCTGGTTCTGAGCCAGCTTCAGGTGAGGCCAGGCAGTGCAATGTCTGGGCTTCCCAAGCCATCCATGGGGACATCACAGGACAAGGCCCTGTTAATATCAAGAGCCTTGCTGCTGTTCAGTGTTCTGGGTGACCAGTTAAGGGACAAAGGTCAGCATCAGAAGGATGCTGTATGAACATGTGGAGCACAGAGTACTGTGCCCTGAAACCCAGCTTTGGTTCCCAAACCTATTTTTGGTAATTTGTGTGGAACTCAAAAATGGAGTCACTTCTGTCTAACTTGACAAAATGAAACACTGGTGAGGTGAGCTCTAGTGGACACTTCACCTTCCAGTCCTCCAGGCATTGAAAGCCCCAGGGAAATAATTTTTGTTGGAAGAAAGCCTTGAAACTTGGTGATTCAGTGAAGCTTAAAATACAAAAAAAGCAATCCACACTACCACTGGCAGGGCCCTGGTGGGCTGGCCGACCTGTTCTCAGCTCAGCAGACTCTCTGACCCAGAGCTCCAAAATCTCTCCACCCAACTTGCTAAGTTCCCTTTGGCAGGTCACTGCCACACGAGCTCCACACTTCCAAATTCCCACAGTCTTTTGGGGTGCACCTCTCACGAACCCACACTTGGCCGCTGTACCTTTCTCTCTGGAACCCAGTTGAGTTGCTACATGAAGGAAAACACCACACAAACTTAGTTCAGAATTAACAGATAACACAATTGCTGGGCTCGGCAACTAGCATCCTAATTTGTAAGGCATTCTAAGTTAAATCCTCCAGTAGCGGATCCCAATGGATCTGCCACCTCAACAGGGGGCCTCTGCTACTCACATTTTGGCCTCCATGCTCCCATCCACCAGCCAACTCTCCTCTCCTCTTCCACCAGCCCTTCTTCCTCCAACCCGGAAGTCCCACTACTCGACCAGTGATTGGTTCCTTGAAAACTTTATTCATTAGGGGAATGTTCCCCTGAAGTCATCTGAGTACATGATTTACTACTTGTCCCTGGCAGCCCCTCTTGGGGAAGCAGAATTAGTATCAAAATACCAACAGCACCAGGGCTATCCACAACACTTCCCCCTTTTTGTCCAATTAAAAGGCTCTTTTCTCAGATATAAATGAAGCACAACTATTACCATTTTGTAATTTATAAAGTACAAAATACTCCCTAACACCCAGTCCACTATTTTTGTCAATTAAATAGAACAATTCTGTTATCTATCCTAACTTAAGAAAGGCTTATAAATCCATATGTTATTTCCTGGTTAGCTTGTATACTATCTGAAAACTATCCTCTCAAATAATTTCTCTCGATGCTAAATAGCCTGGGTTGGCTATGAGACTATAACTAGTCTTCAATCCCATCAGAAATCTGAGAACAACCAATATTATCTGAAAATATAACACAGCTTTAAAACTAAGACAAGTTGTAGATACAGTTGCCTACCTATACAACCCCAGTATGTTAGGAAGTTGGAGCATCCATCTTCAGCCTTCTGGGCCTGGATATCTGACAGACCGTTGAAACAGGAAATATTGAGGACTAGCTTATTCTACCTCAGCATAACTAACCCGTCCTACCCTGTACTTGTGTCCTCTCAAGAACAGTACAGGTTTGCAGGAGAGATAGGCAATTTCTGCCCAGTGGCGACCTAGCCACAATGTAAAACCTCACCTGGAGGTAAGATGCTCAGCTGCTTCTTTGAATCCATGAATGGGAAGCTGTTAGGAGCAGATTTGTCTCAACAAAAAGTGAATAGATAACATTAAATGTCACATTCTGTGGATTTCTGACGTTTTTGAAAACTATCTATGTAAAGTAATCTGGACTGTTGTCCGTTAACTACTCTCAGCTATTTCCAAATAAAACATCTTGCAAGTACCCTAGCAATTAACTCAGAGCCAAGAATTTGCTATCCGGCCCTTGACTCATATGTTTAATCATCTCAGATCAGTTTATAATAACAGTTATAGAAGGACTGGGTCTAAGCCTTGTATTCTTAAATGTTGCATAGGCACAATGCCTATATGAGTGTAAGAATATTAATCCCAATTTTATATCAATAAGAAAATCATACCAATTAATACCTTAAATTTGTATCAAAATAAATTCTATGCCAAAGTAAGAAATTATGACTTCAACTTAGTAACTATTATAAAGATTTCAACCAAATGAGATTATGGCTACGCAGTCAATTCTAGCTATTTCCTCCCTGTTCAAATTATGACCTTTTCTACATTTCCCACAAAGACAACTTAGAATAACCACCTCCAGACCCCCAAGTCCAGGGAACCAGGGCAATGACTCTTCATAACTACTTCCAGCTGACTATGGATGTTGAGATATCTTGAAGGGGGAGGGGGAGTCTCTGATGATGTCTGTGTCCTGACTAGATCCAGCTGAAAGTCCAAGAGATCAGGAGTTCAAGCAGGTCAGTACAGCATGTCTGATGATGAGACTCAACAAGGCTGTATAGTCTGTAATATACAAATCTCACAACAAAATTTTAGTATCATCAAAATAACTTTTCTGTTTGGTTCTCTGAAATCTAGTTCTTCAGGGGGGTCTCCCTTCATAATATCTGATCCATATAATTCTGGAAGGTATATAGACACTAATTACCTTTTCTAAAAACACAATGGTAAAACCTTTCTCCCAAATCAACATATCCTTCAGTCGGCAACCAGGAAAGCTTGTATCCTGGCTTCTCTTCCAGAGGAATAATAGAACAACTAAAAAACTTATAATCTTACTCATTTTGAAAATCTGTAGTCTCAGACCTTGGGCCAGAACTCCTCAGCCAGTCCCACAACACCAAGAAAAAGCTCCACTCTCAGGCACTCCAACACACCAAGTATCACAGGATCAAAGGTGAGGACACAATATTTGTCCCAACACCTTGAGTATCTGGGGCCAGCAGGGTCCAGGGACCCAGGAATTCTGCCCAACTAGTGGCACAGGTTCCATCCAATCTGGGCTGGTGCCCTGAGCAGACCTTGGACGCAAACACCTCAGCCAGTCCCACAACACCCAAAGGAAGCTCCACTCTCAGGTGCTTTAACACGCCCAGGATCACAGAATCCCAGGAGCTTAGTCACACCAGGATCTGAGGGTCCCAGAGGCAGCTTGACTCCCAGGACCTCTGAAACACCCAGGATCTCAGGATCTCAGGATCACAGAATCACAGAATCACAGGATCCCAGAGACAGTTGGTATCTGAGGAGTTCTGACACACCAGGATCACAGGAAGGCCAGGCTTCAGTCAGATATAGGGAGGGCAAGTAGCACTAGAGATAACTAGATGGCAGGTAGCAAGCATAAAAACATAAGCAACAGAAACCAAGGTTACTTGGCATCATCAGAACCCAATTCTCCCACCATAGCAAGTCCTGGATACACCATTACACCAGAAAAGCAAGATTCCAATCTAAAATCACTTCTCATGATGATGATAATAGAGGACTTTAAGAAGGACATGAATACCTTCCTTAAAGAAATAAAGGTAAACATGTAGAAGCCCTTAGAAAGGAAACACAAAAATCCCTTAAAGAATTACAGGAAAACACAACCAAACAGGTGAAGGAATTGAACAAAACCATCCAGGAAATGGAAACAGAAACAATAAAGAAATCACAAAGGGAGACAAGCCGGGAGTTAGAAAACCTAGGAAAGAGATCAGGGATCATAGTTGCAAGCATCACCAACAGAATGCAAGAGATAGAAGAGAGAATCTCAGGTGCAGAAGATACCATAGCAAACATTGACACAACAGTCAAAGAAAATGCAAAATGCAAAACGCTCCTAACCCAAAACATCCAGAAAATCCAGGACACAATAAGAAGACCAAAACTAAGGATAATAGGTATAGAAGAGAGCGAAGATTCCCGACTTAAAGGGCCAGTAAATGCCTTCAACAAAATTATAAAAGAAAACATCCCTAACCTAAAGAAAGAGATGCCCATGAACATACAAGAAGCCTACAGAACTCCAAATAAACTGTACCAGAAAAGAAATTCCTCCTGTCACATAATAATCAAACCACGAAATGCACTAAACAAAGAAAGAATATTAAAAGCAGTAAGGGGAAAAGGTCAAGTAACATATAAAGGCAGACCTATCAGAATTTACACCAGACTTCTCAACAGAGACTATGAAAGCTAGAAGATCCTGGGCAGATGTCATAAAGACCCTAAGAAAACACAAATGCCAGCCCAGGCTAATATACCCAGTAAAACTCTCAATTACCATAGATGGAGAAAACAAGATATTCCATGACAAAACCAAATTTACACAATATCTTTCCACAAATCCAGCCCTACAAAGAATAATAGATGGAAAACACCAACACAAGGAGGGAAACTACGCCCTAGAAAAAGCAAGAAAGTAATTTTTCAACAAACCCAAAAGAAGATAGCCACACAAACATAATTCCACCTTTAACAATAAAAATAACAAGAAGCAACAATCACGTTTCCTTAATATCTCTTAACATCAATGGACTCAGTTCCCCGATAAAAAGCCATAGACTAACATACTGGATACATAACCAAGACCCAGCATTTTGCTGCATACAGGAAACACACCTCAGTTACAAAGACAAATATACCTCAGAGTAAAAGGTTGGAAAACTATTTTCCAAGCAAATGGTCCCAAGAAATAAGCTGGCTATTCTAATATTGAATAAAATCATCTTTCAACCAAAAGTTATTAGAAAAGATAAGGAAGAACACTTCATACTGGTCAAATAGAAATATTTAAGGAGTAACTTCAGCAAGTGTTATAGGTATCTGATGAATCTCAGTGTAATGGCCTTGGGAAACGCAAAGGAATGTTGCTCTTTGCTCAGAGTCAAGCTAACATATCTTCAAGGGAAAACACTGGATGTATTTGAATTTTACAGTCACATTAGGGAGGTAAGTTTTGTATATTTTAAAAGATTAATATTTATTTTCTCTGAATTTAGTCAGGAGTTGTCAACTTATTTCTAGTTGAGTGTGACAGTAGTAAGGTTTTCAAAACCTACTGAAAAAAAGTAACATTAAAGGTGTGATTTATGAGATTAGGTTGTGTGCTATTTTGACTGAAGTCAACTTTCCTTTGTCATTTCAAAGGAGAAAATAATGGCCTATAAAACTGTAAGAGTTGATCTGTCAGAAATAATTTCCCATTGCATAATGTTTTTACAAAGTGATTTAATTTATTTTAATCATATTTATAATGTGAAATTATAAGATGTTGATAATATTGGCTTCTAAAGTTTTAGCCTAGAAAATAGCATTTTAATTATTATAGAAATGTCTATAAGTAATTTCATAATTTATTACTTCTGTATTTAATTTTGACATGTTTATCATAATTCACCATTGTATACAATACTGTGATAGATATCCCACAGTTCATACATATTTTTGTCAACACAAATTCCTAGAAATATGTTTCCTAGATAAAATTTTATGCACAATTTTAAAAAAATAGATAAGCTTATCAACCTTATTTATAACTTCAACTCTTCCTATTGATACTCTGTACTCACAAAGACAACTGAGAGTTGTCTTTGGCTAGAGAGTATCAATCAGTAAAAAGTCATCAATTTGTGAACAGGAATGTAACTACTATTAGAATGCATTAAGCAAAAAAATTTAAGTATATTATGTTTAACAGATTATATTCTAACCTCAGACAACTGGATGAAGAAAAAAACTTTCACAATAAGCTGAAATCTAGTTCAAAGATCACTGACAGGTTTTTTGATTTTGCTCTGGGTTTTTTTGTTTGTTTGGTTGGTTGTTCTTTTTGTTTTTGTTTTGTTTTTGCTAAATCTAATGGATAGTTTTCACCTGAACTCAATAAAGCAGCTCTTTGAAGAAAAAATTAAAAAAAAAAAAATACACAAAGATGATGATAATATTGGCTTCTAGAGTTTTAGTCTATAAAATAGCATTTTGTGATAGATATCCCACAGGACATACATATTTTTGTCAACATAAATTCCTAGAAATAAGTTTACTAGATAAAATTTTATGCACAATTTATACTTTGATACTTGTTGGTAAACTGTTCATTAGAAGTACTGTATTGATTTGTACTGTTCTATGGAACACTTCTCTAAAATTTTCTAACAATTAAATTTTTTTTGTTTTTGTTTTTGTTCTTGTTTTTGTTTTTTGAGACAGGGTTTCTCTGTGTATCCCTGGCTGTCCTGGAACTCACTCTGTAGACCAGGCTGGCCTTAAATTTTATTATAAAAAAAAAAAAACTGTCTTCTCTCCTTCTAACTATTTAATCACACTTCTATTAATACCTGCTAATAAAAGCAGGCAGCTAGTTAAACCAGGATTTTAACTCAAAATTCCCGTGGAACCCATGTTCAAAGAATATGAGTTTTCTGCAGACTTTAATATACCACCTATATGTTATGCTCTTTACCTGGAGCCACAGATTTCCATTTATTAATACCTTTTATAATATCTATCAGTTATGCTCTCTACCTGGAGCCACAGACATCCATCAATACCTGTTCATACCAGGCAATTATCATTGCTCTCTGCTTAGGAGTCAGTAAATTTTCCCCATTCTAGTTCCAAACCGCAGGCATGATTCTCCACGTGATTCGGACAAAATCTGTATATAAGTCTATCCTAAAAGCAAATAATCCCAATTTTATAAATTTGCAGTTCAATCAATATCTACCCCAAGAACTAGGCAGCTTCCATTCTCTGGGTCTCTGACTCAGAGCAGCCATCTTGTCTCTTTCCACAGCAGGGGACCTCAGAGCCCTTTTTCTTTGTTTCAAGGTTCCTGCACTTGAGGCATGTGACTTGACTCTCCTCTGCTCACCAAACCTCCAAATTTCTAACTAAATTTCTAACTCATAGGCTAAGAATCTTATATTTGTAGTGAATTCTAGCTTCCTATGGAGAGCTTAGAGGGCAAATGTAGCTAACAAGAGGCCCCCAGTTTAGATGGCAGATCTGCCTGGATTCACCACTGGAGGCGTTATACTTAGAATAGCTTACAAGATTAGGATGCCAGTTGCTGCACCCAGCGATTGAGTTACCTGTTGATTCTGAACTAAGTTTGTGTGGTGTTTTTCTTCATGCAGCGACTCAACTGGGTTCCAGAGAGAAAGGTACAGTGGCAAAGCAAGGTTTTTCGAGAAGTGCACCCCAAAAGGTCGTGGGAATTTGGAAGTGTGGGGCTTGCGTGGCAGCGACTGGCCATGGGAACTTAGCTAGTCTGGTGGAGAGATTTTGAGCTCCGGGTTAGAGAGTCTGCCAAGATGAGAACAGGCCCGCCTGTCTGCCAGTGCCTGGCCAGACTGCCCACTCGTGCATTGCGGGTGTAGCGTGGATTGCCTTTTTTATATTTCCCACTACAATTCAGGGAGTAGGGAGGCATTGGGAGAAGGTTCTTAGTCTGAGGTGTGGTTCCACAGTGAGGTCTTATCTCCCATTCTCTTCTGCCTGGTTTTGTTAGATGATCCATTGACCCAATGCTTCTGCCAAACACCCTGGGGTTCCCCTGCAAGGTTCAACAGGATTCTGATCCACATAGATGTCCATTGTATTAGTTACTTTTTGTTGCTGTGATAAAACATTGTGACCAAAAGCAATTTACAAAATAAAGATATTTTGGTTTATGCTTCCATGATGGTTGGGGAGGCTCGGCAGTAGGCGGCTGGGGCAGGGGACTGAGAAATCACATCTTCAACCACAGCTGTGAAGCACAGAGTGAACTTGAAGTGGGGTCAAGCTATAAAGGTTCAGGGGCTGTATTTCCTCCAGCAGGGCTCTACCTCCTAAGGGTTCCATATCATCCCAAACAGGGCCACCAACTGGACATCAAGTCTTCAAATGCCTGAACCCATGGGGGGCACTTCTCACTCAGACTACCACATCCCCTGTATCCTCCATTCTTGCTTTGGACCCCCAACATCCCATCCTCAGTAGCTTGTATAAAGTATTCAGATTCAAATGGGAACCTCTTATGCCGCACCTTGACAAAATGGAGCTAGGTCAGTGATGAGGGAATCTTCACAAGAAAATGTTCCAAACTACAGCTTATTACACAAATCAGGACAAGGACAGCTAGGTTAGACAAAGAACACTTGTCCTGCACCATGTCCAGTCCAAAAAAACAGCTCACCCTGGCTTTTAGAGAATACATTTAACCTAGCACCTGGCATTCCTTCATCAGAGCTTCCAGCTCCTCAAAGATACTTCAGGCAGCAAAGGGGCATCTTCCCTTTACTGTTCTGTTTTGCTTCCCTATTGACAGGGCCTCATATATCCCAGGCTGGCCCTGAACTTCTGATTCTCTTTCTCCACCACTGGGATGGCAGACACACAAAGTAGATTTTCATCAGAGCAATTTACACTTCTTCCATTGTTCCCAATAAAAACTCCAAATTTGTTCCCAATAAAGCTTCCAAATCCCCCCTTCTTCCGCTGATGTGTTAGAGGCCGCCTCGGTCTTGTGTGCTCCAAGATGTTAATTCTGATTTTTTTGTATTACTTCCTCTATTGGGGTGGGGTGATGACCAAGTTTGCATTCATCTCAAAGTTGACCCCAGTTCTATGGTGCACCCACCCTTCAAAAGCTCTCATTCTCTCCTACCAGTTCCTTCTTTCTCTATTTGTTGTTTCAATACTTTTTATTTGACATTTTAGCATATGCAGCATTACAATTCACTCTGACATTCTCAAACAAAATTAGTTGTTATCAATTCTTCTCCAGTGCTCCTCCCAAACTCTCCTTGTGCCTCTCCTCTCCCTATAGTCTCCTTTCTCACTTCAGGCAGCTTGCATCTTATCACCCCACTCTCCTCTGTACCTCCATCTCCAACTTACTGCCTCCCGTCTATTCACAGACAGTACCCACTTCACCTCTACTCATAAACACACACAGACTACACCTAGCACAGACGAGAGAGGTCATGTGACTTCCCCCTGAGTCTGAGTAACTTCACTTCGTATAATACTTCCCTGTTCCTCCCACCTTCTACTGTGTATACAGACCACATTTTTGTTATCCATTCGCCTGTTCATGGACGTCTGGACTGGCTCCATTCCCTGTACTATGAATAGTGCTTCGGTAAACACAGATGCACAGGTTTCTCTATGGTAAGACATAGCCTCTGAGTATAGTTCAGGAGTAGAATAGTTAAGAGACCTGCATTTTATTTCTACAGCGGTCGTACGAGTTTACATTCCCAGCAGCAGTGAATAGTGGTTCTTCTTTACCCAGGTACACAGAAACATTTGTCGTTGTCCCTTGTTTCCTTTTGGGTATTTGTTTATCTTCTCTGTAGGCCAGGCTGGCCTCAAATTCACAGAGATCTGCCTGCATCTGCCTCCCAAGTGCTGGGACTAAAGGTGTGCACCACCTCACCCTGCAGTTGTCTCCTCTAACTATTCTGACTGGGATGAAGATTTTTGTGTCTTCTCAGAGCTGTGCAGCTCTTATCACCTGTTAATATCAAGACGTTTGTAGCATTCTGCAAAGCCCTCTGACCTTTTCTAAGAAAACTTTATGGACCCACCTGCAGTTAACTAATAACAGAGACTTATTAATTTTTATTATAGCTTAGGCCTTAAGCTTGGGCACCTCATATAACTTAATCTTATCCTAGCCTGCAACTTGACTGGTTCTTTTTTTTAATGAAATATTTTTACTTCATGCACATTGGTTTTTTGACTGTAGAGTATTTCTGGGTGAGGGTGTCAGATCTCCTGGACCAGGAGTTACAGACAGTTGGGAGCTGCCATGCTGGAAACTGAACCTGGGTTCCCTGGAAGAAGAGCCAGTGCTCTTAATGACTGAGCCATCTCTCCAGCCCCTTGAGGGTAGTGCTTTGCCTTTCTCTCAGTCCCAGCCCAGCCCAGAAGTCACACTTTCCCTTTCCTGCCTAGATATTGGCCATCAGATCTTTATTAAGCCATCAATAGGTGAGGGAGAAAGAGTGCTCACAAAGTACTGAGGCAGGTGATGATCCATAAGAGTAACAATACCAAAATCTGGTCAGTGCTCAGCTCTCTGCCCAGTAGAGCAATCAACAATTGTCAATTCAGAGACACCTTCACACAATGTAGTACCCCAACATCCTTGAAGTGATCACATCTCCCACCCTGACCCTCTCAACTTCAAATCTACTCTGTCTCCCTCAATTTGCCTTTTGGGGATTTCACTTCGGTGGATGATTGTTGATGCAGGCCTAGCATGCACAGAGCCCTGGGACTGACTGGCTCTCAGCACTACATAAACTGGGCATTGTGCACACTTACTCCCTGTACTTGGGAAGTAGAGGCATGAATGCCAAGAAGTTTAAAGTCATCCTTCCTTACGTGTTCAAGGACAGCCTGGGCTACATGTGATTAGTCTCAAAAAAGGACATGCTAAACCAAGCATGATGGAGCACACCTTTAGTCCCAGCACTCAGGAGGCAGAGGCAGGCAGATCTCTGAGTTACAGGTCAGCCTGGTCTACAGAGTGAGTTCTAGGACAGCCAGGGCTACACGGAAAAACCTTGAGGGAAGGAGGGAGGAAGGGAGAGAAGGAGGGAGGGGGGAGGCAGGCTTAGGGAATGGCCCAGTGGATAAAGTGCCTGCTACCCAGGCACAGGGAGAGCAGGGCATGATGGCACATGTCTGTAGCCCTCTGTTGGGAAGGGGATAGAAACATGGAAGAAAGACTCCAAGTTTGGTGAGAAACCTTGTCTCAAAAAATAAGGTGGACAGCCAAAGAGGAGAAAACCAATGTTGACCTCTAGCCTCTGTGTGCATACACACACACACACACACACACACACACACACACACACACACACAAATGTGGGCATGCTTGCACACAAACATACGCATGTAGAAACATGTACACACATACACACATACGCACATAAACTTGCACACGCACATACAAAGGCCATGTTAATAGAATCCAACTACTTGATTCCTTTCACAGTGACAGCAAAAGCCAGGCAGCTACTATTTGGCTCCATGGTTTACACATCTGTGCTTGTATCCTCCCTCACCTGGGCGTCTTTTAATATAGGGACTGGAGAAGTGGGTGTTGTATTAATGACTCTGAGGTCAACATGCCCATCCACAGTCACTTCCCCATGGTGGCTTAGTCACAGTTAAGGTGGGGTCCCTTGTATTCCTGCCTGGGTGGTGCCCAGGAGCTGGAATTTTCCAGGATTGAGTCCCCAAGGCAAGCATCTGGAGCAGGTCGGAAATTCTCCTGGCCACAGTTAGCTTTGGATCTCTGAGGACTGAGCACAATGCTTTAAGTGGATGGGAACTGCAGCATCTGTAGTGGTCAAGGCAGCACCCTGACATCTGGAGAGACCTCCAAGTGGCCTGGACCCACAAACAAATGGTGTAAGAGGGGCTGGAGAGATGGCTCAGTGGTTAAGAGCACTGACTGCTCTTCCAGAGGTCCTGAGGTCAATTCCCAGCAACCACATGGTGGCTCTCAACCATCTGTAATGGGATCTGATGCCCTCTTCTGGTGTGTCTGAAGACAGCTACAGTGTATTCATCATATAAATAAAATAAATTTAAAAAGCAAGTGGTGTAAGAACCCTAAGCCTCTATCCCTCAAACTCCCTAGCTATGTCAGAGCTTTGCTAGGGAAGCCACATGGGACAGTAAGGTCACAAGGCTGATGTCTGAGATAAGGCATGACCCTGTAGATCTCTCCACACCTGCTACGGCTCCCACTTCCTCAAAGCAACAGTCAGTGATCCCAGTGTAGCTGTGCCTTGTGCCCCCACTGACACTGGCCATAGCGTGCCCCCCCCCCAATAGAGCAGGCACACCCTACCTAGCCTGGGAAACTCTGAGCTGGCTGATCCTCTGGCATGGGTTTTTGGCTCATCCACTCTCCAAGTCTGCTGAGATACCACTTCCGTGAGATCTGTCAAGGGAATAGACATCCAGGAAGAATCTTCCAAAAGAATCGGAATGACTCTGCCAGGCATTCAGACAGTCAAGCCCCCCTCCCCCTCCCTGTCTCCAAGAGGGCTGTAGGCTCCGTTATGCCAGTTAAGACCCACTAGAGTTTGGGTAAAAGGGGGCCTGGGTACGGGCCTAGTGTTGGAGGTTGAACTCCTCCCCCTTCCCTCACATGTACACTGAAGCCAGCCTTGAGGCAGGATACCTACAAGCTTGTAAAAAGGGCCACCCCAACCCCCAACCCCACCCCTGAACTGACAGAGGTCTCTCCAGTTCTGAAACATAGTAGGTACATGGTGAGTGGGTCCTGTGTGAGGGCAAAGCCCACATTTCCTAAATACAGGTCATACAGCAAACCGGCCTGTCCCCAGCCCGGTTCCACCCTGCTGTGGTCTGCCTCCCTCCTGCCGCTGTCGGCCTTTCCCTTCCTGGGACAAGAGCTCTCTTAGCTCCTGGGCAGAGAGTGAGGCTGGAGAATTGGAAATAGTACAAGATTCCAGAGATTAGCACTGAAGAGTGGCAGAGGAGGTAACTTGCACTGCAGAGACAGAGGAGGTAAATCTGTCTCTCTTGGTGTTTGGTTTGAGACCCCAGGATAAGGGACTGAGGTGCATATTTTACATATCAAAGCAGACCTGGCTTCCGGATTCCCTGTATCCCTCAGTCCCTGCCTGGCAGATCTTGTCCCCACCCCTGAACTTTCAAGCCCAGGGGCTGGGCTGCCCTTCCCCCAGAGGCTCTCCCCAATATAATAAAGACATTTTGGTCTCTTTCTGTTGGCATTCCTTCTAAGTTCTGCCCAACAGTTACCTAGCAACAGTCAGGTAGGCCTGGCTTGCTATAAAAGGGACTGCTTGGCCTCTCTGACTCTCTCTGACTCTATGACCCCCTTCTTTCTCCCTGACCCCTCTATCCCTTTGCCCCTCCCCCCTTTCTCCAGAAGTTCCTGGCCAGCCTCTTCTCTTTCTCTCTCTCTGTCCTTCTCTGTCCTCTCTCTTTCTCTGCCTCTACTCCCTTCTCAATTTCCCGTCCAACAAATAAACTCTGTTCTATACTAGACCTGTTGTGTGGCTGGTACCTTGGGGGGGGGGGGTGCCTCAGCATGGGCCCACTGAGTGAGGTACTCCTCCCACCACACCATGCCATCCTTCTATAAAACATATCCTTGGTTTTATAAAACACATTGATGTGTTTATAAAAATGATAAAGACATATATATTGTATGGGTGTATGGGGAGGAAGGTGTGGGGGGAGGGTGTGCCTCAGGAGGCCCAAGCCCAGGCACCCCTTCCCCCAGAGGGACCAGCCACATGTGAAGATATAGTATAGAATAGAGTTTATTCAGGGCATGGGGAGGGGAACTAAGAGGGTGGTAGAGGCAGAGAAAGACAGAGAGAGGGAGAGAGTAGAAAAGTAGAGAGGTAGAAGCCGGCCATGATCACATGGAGAGAGGGGGGAAGGGAATGGGAAGAGGTAGGAGAAGTAAGAGAGAGGAGGGGCAAGCAGCCCCTTTTATAGGCTGCTGCCCACCTGGCTGTTGCCAGGCAACTGTGGGGAGGAGCATACCTGGCTGTTGCCAGGTAACTGTGGGGTGGAGTTTACACAGAATGCTAACATTACCCCGTTTTGATTTAATTAAAAAGAAAAATTAGAAGCCTGGCAGTGGTGGCGCACACCTTTAATCCCAGCACTTGGGAGGCAGAGGCAGGTGGATTTCTGAGTTCGAGGGTAGCCTGGTCTACAGAGTGAGTTCCAGGACAGCCAGGGCTACACAGAGAAACCTTGTCTCAAAAAATCAAAAAAAGAAAAAGAAAAAGAAAAATTAGAAAGAGGCAATAGCAAAGCAGGAATAGGGTCGTCGTAATCTCTGACTGCTTCATGCTGGCATTGGGGGTGATGTGTCTCTGGGGAACCTAGAAGAATGGGGGTGGGGGAATGTTTGTCCAGTCATAGGAGAATTGGCTGCTTCCTTGCTGTCCAGGGTCTGTGGAGCAGTCTGAGGGTAGGTCAGAAGGAGCAGGTCCAGTAGAAGCATCTGTGTCTGACAGGAGATTGGAGCATCTGAAGGTTGCTTCTCTGGAGCTCTCCTGGGTGTAGTAAATGCCTGGACTTGACAGGATATTGAAACACATTATTATAGGTAGAGAAATAAGGTTAAGTACGTTTTGGAGAAAGAAAAAAATCTTTTAAGATGTACATTTTAGTCGGGCAGTGGTGGCACATGCCTTTAATCCCAGCACTTGGGAGGCAGAGGCAGGTGGATTTCTGAGTTCAAGGCCAGCCTGGTCTACAGAGTGAGTTCCAGGACAGCCAGGGCTACACAGAGAAACCCTGTCTCAAAAACAAAACAAAACAAAAAAGATGTACATTTTAAACCCAGAGGAATCTCACCCTTTGGAATAGGTAGTAAGTGGGAACTTTGGGCAGATGTACTTATCTGGATGGAGTCTATTGGGTCCATGAGAAGCAGACCTGAGTGGATTTTCTGTAGCTTATAAGTTTATAAATGAGATAACAACATGAGTTAACAACATGAACAGTCTTTAAGATGAGCCTTTTGTGGAGCAGAAGGGACAAGATTAAAAACTTGAAAAAGTTGGATCGTATAGTGGAATGTTTTATTAGAGTCGGGCAAATTATAGGAACTTAGATAACATTAGGGCAGTAGCAAGAAGAGGAAATGTGAAGCATTTAATTAATGGAAACCGAGTTTAGGTAAGGAGATAGCAGATTACATCTGTGAAAGCTTAGTTGTCAATGTAGTCAAAAGTCTGAGAAATAAACAATAATCTAGCAATTATATTATTTAAAAAATGACAGAGTCCACCAATCAACAGTTCCCTGGTCTCTGTGGCAACTCAGGCAGAGTCAGTCTGGCTTTCAAGCGCAGAAGACGAAGGGCTTTTCCTCTGTGGAGTGGATACACGTGACATGGGAAGTAAGCTTACCTTGGTTTAGTAGCCAAGCCCCTTGACCCAAAGTATCTGGTTTTGTCCACTGTGTTTAGTGATTGTCATATCACAATCTAGGCAGAATTCTGCAGCTGTGTCCACATCTTCTGAGACCATCGACCATCCTGAGCCATCTGTTAAGACTTTGGGAATTCTGTCTGCCATGGATTTAAGAATTAACAAACTTCTGACAGGATTGAGAACTGTATATATTGGTTATAACTGAATAGAATTTAATAGCAGTAGCAAAGAGACATATGGCTAGGACCAGAATAAGAAAGCTGGCAGAAGTGGCTTAGAAGGAGAGGGAAAGAGGGAGAAAGTCCCTCATCTGTGCTAGAAGGTGGAAACGCGATCAGGGACTGGCTGAGTGCAAGCAGGCTGAGGGGGCTGAGCAGAGAGTGAGGGGAGGGGAGGCAAGGCAGCAGAGTTCCTGGCAGGGGGCAGAGACAGAACTGGCTTGAGGCAAGGCCAAAGCCACATTTACTGCGGCTGTGAGCTTTGGCAGGGTGGCAGGTAGTCAAACGTGCATGGGAAAGCAAGTCTAAGGGAGGGGCCTCTGGCAGGATGCAAGGGGCAGAGCCAGACCCACTTTTCCTACTGAGAACCGAGCAGAGCCAAGGAGTAGAGGGGGGAGAGGCAGTAAGTGGGGTGCCCAGCAGGGAGCACTAATCAGACTTGCTTTTCTAGCTAACTAGCTGAACCAGTGGTTTCAGCGAGCTGCAAATGAGACAGGAGAGGGAATTCTGTACTACGAGTCCTCAGCGAGAAAGTGCCAGTTTAGTGAGATGGAGAAAGAGATTCCTTTAGACCAAGACATCCCATTAAATAGGGACAAAGGCGGTGAAGACTAACCCCTGGGTGAGACACGTTGGGGGTTGGGGCTAAGGTTTAGATATAGTGCTCCTGAGAGCAGTTGTCCAGGCCCGGCCTGGAATTCGCATCAGCGGCAAAAAATCGAAAGGAAAGAGGAATGTCTCACCCAAGGGAATAAGTCCTAAAATGAGGATCAGTGAAAGACTGTCTCCCATCCTCAAGGACAAAACAGGGTAGCTCTGAACTTAAGAACTCTCCCCGGGGACCATGCAGACGGTCATTTACTCAGGGCAGCAAAGGAGTAGCTCAGAGCTCAAGAACTCTTCCCTGAGTCCATGTGGACAGTTACTCTGACCAGTGGGGGATGGGGACTTACCAGTTCTTTTGAGCTAGCGAGCATGGATCTCTCATGGTGGCTAAGGTGGGATGCAAACCTGCAGAGTTTCTAATGCAAGTCATGGCACCAATGATGTGTTTATAAAAATGATAAAGATATATATATATTGTATGGGTGTAGGGGGAGGAAGGGTGTGCCTCAGCAGACCCATGGCCAGGCATCCCTTTCCCCTGAGGGACCAGCCACATGTGAAGGTATAGTATAGAATAGAGTTTATTTAGGGCATGGGGAGGGGAGTTAAGAGGGTAGTAGAGGCAGAGAAAGGCAGAGAGAGGAAGATCTTCTTCTTCTTCTTCTTCTTCTTCTTCTTCTTCTTCTTCTTCTTCTTCTTCTTCTTCCTTTCCTCCTCCTCCACCTCCTCTTCTTCTTGTCTTCTTCCTCCTCTTCCTCCTCTTCCTCCTCCCCCTCCTTCTCCTCCTTCTCCTCCTCCTCCTCCTCCTCCTCCTCCTCCTCCTCCTCCTCCTCCTCCTCCTCTTCTTCTTCTTCTTCTTCTTCTTCTTCTTCACTCTTCTCACATGTACCCTTTCTCTCTTTCTCTTCCTCCTACCCTCTTCTCTCCCCATGGTGACTTCCTTGGCTTCAGTCCTTGGAGCCAGTCAACTCACCCAAGAGCAGCTTCCCAATAAACATGCCTTTAATATAATCTAATCTGGTTTGAATTGGCTCATTTCAGCACTAGAGAAATAACATTATCACTTGAGTTTCATTCAAGCCAGGGAGACCTGCTCAGAAAAGCTCTCCCCACCTCCTTCTCTCCATTACAGGAACGGAGAGAGGCAGACACTGTGGCAATAGCCTTTACAAGTCCTTTGCTGACCCCACTCATCCTTTCCCTATTTTTGTCCTCTGGGACCCAGGCCACTGGTGGGTGGGCTCACCCCCAAGATCTTGTGTACCTCTCCCTTACAAGCTATCTCATCTATAACTCTCCATGTGTCTCTGGAAGCCCCAGCAGCCACTTAGGTGGGCACCTGTAACAAGGGTACCCCTTGAGTCTGACTGGACAGGTACAGTTTACCAAGTGGAAGGAGAGAACCAGCTCCGGCAAGTTGTCCTCTGACTTCCACACCTTTTGTGGCACACACAGAACCAAGGAACGTACATGCTTTTTTTTTTTTTTTTTTTTTTGGTTTTTCAAGACAGGGTTTCTCTGTGTAGCCTTGGCTGTCCTGGAACTCATTCTGTAGACCAGGCTGGCCTCGAACTCAGAAACCCACCTGCCTCTGCCTCCCAAGTGCTGGGATTAAAGGCGTGCACCACCACTGCCCAGCTACATACATGCTTTTTAAAAAGATTACCAGTGTTGGAAACAGACTAAGTATCTCAGTGTTGCACTTTTTAAAAAACATTTTTTTAAAAAGATTTATCTGTCTTATTTTATGTTGTATTTTGCCTGCATGTATGCATGTGCACCATGTGTATGTATGCCTGAGGAGGTCAGAACAGAGCATCAGATCTGGAACTGGAGATGATTATGGACTGCCTAGTGAGTGCTGGGAACTAAACCCACGTCCTCTGCAAGAGCAACAAGTGCTCTTAGCCACTGAGCATCTCTGCAGCCCTTCACCTTAGTTTTTGAGACAGAGTCTCTCACTGAACTTGGAGTTCAACTAAAACTAGCCTGCTAGAGTAGCTGGCCAGTGAGCTCCAGGGATCCTCCCGTCTCTGCCTCTATAATGCCAGATTACAGGTGTTAGCATTCTGTCTAAACTCCACCCCACAGTTACCTGGTAACAGCCAGGTATGCTCCTCCCCACAGTTACCTGGCAATAGCCAGATGGGCCTCTCTCTCTTGCCTCTTGCTCTCTTGCTCCCCCTCTCTCCCCATTCCCTTCCCCCCTCTCTCTCCACGTGGTCATGGCCGGCCTCTACTTCTCTACTTTTCTCCCTCTCTCTGCCTTTCTCTGCCTCTACTACCCTCTTAACTCCCCTCCCCATGCCCTGAATAAATTCTATTCTATACTATACCATGGTGTGGCTGATCCCTCAGGGGAAAGGGATGCCTTGGCATGGGCCCGCTGAGGCACACCCTTCCCACACGCCTCACCGCACACCCATAGAACATATATTATATCGCTTTATCTTTTTATAAACTCATCAACAGGTTCTCACATTTATCATTCCTTCTACACTCCGCCCAACAGTTACCTAGCAACAGCCAGGTAGACCTGCTTGCTATAAAAGGGACTGTTTTCTCTCTCTCTCTCTCTCTCTCTCTCTCTCTCTCTCTCTCTCTCTCTCTCCCCATCTCTACTCCCTTCTCAACTCCCCTTTCTATGTCCTAAATAAACTCTGTTCTATACTATACCCATCTTATGACTGGTACCTCAGGGGAAAGGGATGCCTCAGCATGGGCCGTCCTAGGCACTGAGGCACCCCTCCCACCTCACCATATCGAGCTCCACAAAACACATTCTGATCTTTTTATAAAACACAGCACCACTGAATGACATGGGTGCAGTAAAGAAACCAACATAGCAGCTCGTGGGTTAAAAGGAAAAGCTTCACACCAAACTGCCAAGACTGTCTCTTGGGAAAGAGGCTGGGGGTTCCAGAGCATGGATTCCCAGGGTTTTATGGGAACAGGTACCTTGGAGGAGGAGACTCCATAAACTGGTGTGGAAGACTTTGAAGTGTATAACAAGTACTAGTGACTAGGGATTGAAGGGCCCTAGAAGTTAGCATAGACCTTGCTATACTAATAGACACTGCAGGCGTTTGTGAATGGAAGAGTCAGGGGTCCCTTTTGCCAGAGACAAGAATGGTTCCTTTTAGCAGGTAGAAATTATTTTCTCAAGTCCCCAAGGGGATGCTGGCTTTTGTCTAAATGCCAGACTTTGGGAAAAGAGATTTCTTGGGACCAGAGACAACTGCTGAGCCAGCTTTTGTTGTTGTTTTTACATTTACTTCATTTTTTATGTGTATGAATATCTTGCTTGCATGTTTGTCTGTACACCATGCCTGGTGCCCACCGAGGTCACAGGAGGCACTGAATCCCCTGGTGCGGGAGTTAATGGATGGCTGTAGACCTCCATGTGAGTGCTGGGAATTGAACACTGGTCCTCTGCAGGAACACGTTCTTTTAACTATTGAGCATCTCCCTACTTCCAATCCTGATTTCTCTAGATGGGCGTGGGAGAGCCACCAGTATGTTTAAGTTTTTAATTACTGTGCCTAACAGATCCATAAAACAAAATGCCTCTAACCTATAAGCCATTTGCCTGAGGACAGATACTTCGTGAGACACTGGAGGTTGTTGTTTATGGGAGATAAGCCACATGTTTCTCCTCCCACCCTAAACAAGCTTGTTTGACCCAACTGCTCCAGATGTGCTTGATCACATCTGTAGGCAGTAAATACTTGCCCCTGATTAGACCTGCTGAGAAATACATAGCCTTATAGGTTTGCTTTTATAAACCTTGGCAAAATGTGACTTGTCACCATTTTTCGGGGAACCCAGAAATAGACCTGACCAGAGTCCATCATCCTGTCCAGTATTTAATTAAAGGTTGCTTCAAATTTGGCTCAAAACTGTGATAGTGGGATTAACAGTAGCTAGGGGTCCGAATTATGCAAACCGTGGTGCAAGTGCTTTACTGAGGCAAGCCCAGCCCTCTCCCTTATTTTTAACTAAAAAATTATTTTAAGTGTATGACTATTTTGCCTGCATATATATATGTGCACCACATCTTGGAGTTGTACATGGTTTCAAGTTACCCTGTGGGTGCTGGGAGCTGAACCTTGGTCCTCTGAAAGAATACTAAAGCCCTTAACCACTGAGCAATCTCTCCAGACCCCTAGCCTACCTTTTCAAAAACAAGTTTATTACCTTGGCGTGGTGGTGCACACCTTAACTCCCAGCCCATATAGGAGGCTATATAAAACCTAGTCTCAAAGTCCCAAAACTAGGGCTGGAGAGAAGGCTCAGCACTTAAGAGCACTTTGCTCTTGCAGAGGACTGGGTTTGACTCCAGCACCCACGTGATAGCTCACAACCATCTGAAACTCCAGTTCCAGGAGATCCAATGTCCTCTCTTGACCTCTGTGGGTACTGAATGTGCATGCTGCTCAGACATACATGCAAGCAAAACACCCATATACTAAAAAGAAAATAAATAAACCTCCAAAAGTGTAAGAACTCAAAACTAACATAAAATCAAGATTAAAAAAAAAAAAAAAAACAAGTTTACTATAGAAAAATAGAAGTGTAGTCACAAGCAAAATGACCCTCAGTTCTCTGTGGCCCACCACCCAGCTTCAAAAAGTCCCAAATAATTTAACAGCATCCTGTTTTGTCTTGTCACTCATCTGATCCCTGGATTAATCAGAAGCAAACCCTGAATAGTCTCTGCTATTAGCATTTCATCTTCTGTAGGGTGAAGAGATTTCTTCCAGGTGTGACATGACCATCAGCCATCATGGGGTAGAGGTTACTAGTGTCCCCCTTCAAATGTGTGGCTCCACAGTCATGCAGTGAAATATGCAGAAAATCAGAGACCCCTGGAGGGCTCAGATAACACGTTCTAATAGCAGGAGAAAGGGAGGCCTGTGGAATCTCTCCTGGGATCCTAGCCATTACTCCTTCCTACCTCCTAGCTGATCATAGTTTCGTGGTGCTGGATTCTGTGGCAGATGGATGGTTAACAGGAGGCAGCGCCCCAGGGATGCAGCTTTCATGAGTCCTAACCCAAGTCAGGATGGGACTTTCCAATGATGCGGCCTTCTTTGAATCGCCTGTGAGCAACCCCCACCCATGCTCTTGTGAATAATGCCAACAAACTCACTGCTTCACAAGCTGGACCAGGGTGGGACTATTTCCTTGGTCCCTTGTTGCTGTCCTGTGTGTTCATGACTCCCCCAAGGATAAGTAAAGCAAGGATTTGTGTCCTAAGAGAAACTTCTGGAAAGACAGAGTGTGGGGATGAGGTCTTCTAGGAACCACATTGCCAGCCTGGGTGGGTGGGGACATTGCTCAGTCTGAGATCACAGTGCAGCCCCTGTTTGCATGACATCCGAGTGGGGCCAGCCTGGCTCCTGCTGCTGCACAGGTGTCCTGTGTCATTTCCTTCCTGTGTGGCCAGAGCCGTAGTGACTGGCTTCAGACTCCCACGTGTTTTCCCCCTTTCCATTTCCTGTCACTGTTTTGAAGCTGAGAGGAAGAAAGGGTCTTCGATCTGATAACAGAGTTTATGATGAGGCTGATGTCACCACTTAGGCGGAAGCACGACCTGCGCTCATGAACGTCAGTGGCTGAGGTCAGCTAATGTGCCGGCCAGATAGAAGGGACTGGGCAGTTTCATTTGAAGGCTGGGCACACAACGCTTTCTTTGCTCAGGGGTGAGAGCTCCTGTGATGCCTTAGATCTGGCAAGAAGTGTGACCCTCATCCCTCTCTATACTTAGGGAATCCAAGTCCTGCTTGTTACAGACGATGGTGCCAGCTTGAAACAAGGCACGTTTAAATATGACTTGTTAATCTCTTTGTTTCTACTTCTGAAGTTTAAAATAAAACAGGTCTAATCACGAAAACAAACCGAGGTGAAATTCATTTTTTTAAAAAATCAAAAACGGGTTGGCAAAATGACTCAGTGAATAAAGGTACTTACTTACCCTCAAGTCTGCTGCTCTGAGCTTAAGCCCCAGGACCTGCATGGTGTGGTGGAAAAGGGAAAACTGACTCCCACAAGTTGTCCTTTGACCTCCACATCCAAATCATGTCACACACGTGCCTCTACATACAGAGAGAGAGAGAGAGAGAGAGAGAGAGAGAGAGAGAGAGAGAGAGAGGGAGAGGGAGAGGGAGAGAGGAGACTGAATATACGTACATATACACATATACATATATGGTTTTTCGGACAAGGTTTCTCTGTGTAGCCCTGTCGATCCTGGAACTCATTCTGTAGGCCAGGCTAGCCTCACATCACAGAGACCCACCTGCCTCTGCCTCCCAGGTGCTGGGATTAAAGGTATGCATCACTGTAACCAGATTAAAAATACATATTTTTTAAAATCGGAACTTGGTCAATATGGTGGGTATTCTTGGTTGTTGGTTTGACTAGATCTGGAATGAACTAAAACCCAAAGATGGGGCACACCTGTGAAGGATTTTGCATAATCTGAAGTGAGAAGATCCATTTCTAATCTGGGCTATGCCTTCTGCTGGAAGCCTACGTAGGACATGGAGGAAGGAAGCCTGCTCTTTGCCTCCCTGCCCTCACCTTGCTGACAAAGTCCTTCCCCCCACTGGCATCAGCATCTACTTCAGGATTTGGTGTATACTGAGGACCAGCTGAGATATCCGCCTTGTGGACTGAATAAGTATTGGATTCTTGGAGCTTCTTTTCATAGTCAACCATTGTTGTATTAACTAGGCCACAGCTCGTGAGTAATGCTAATAGTCTTCTTTCTATATAGATGGAGATTCATTCTATATGTTGTTACTCTAGAGAACCCTGACTAATACAGCCAGTCCTGGTGGCATATACCTTTAATCAGAGTACTCTGGAGGCAGAGGTAAGTGGATCTCTAGGAGTTCCAGGCCAGCCTGGTCTACAGAGTGAGGCACCTAGTCACTAGAAAGAGAGAAAGAGAAGGGGAGAGGGAGAACTTAAGAACTGATTTAAAGGGGCTGGAGAGATGGCTCAGCCGTTAAGAGCACTGACTGTTCTTCCAGAGGTCCTAAGTTCAATTCCCAGCAACCACATGGTGGCTCACAACCATCTGGGCTGGGATCCGATGCCCTCTTCTGGTGTGTCTGAAGACAGCTACAGTGTACTCATAAATAACAAATAAATAAACCTTAAAAAAAAAAAAAAAAAAAAAGAACTGATTTAAACATGGACAAAACTGACATGTTTGTCCAAAGAAGATGTAGAAACAGCCCAGCAGTCCATGAAGAGTTGCTCCATTCCTAGTTAGTGGAAAACTGTACATCAAGCCACATACTGAAGGCCAGAGAGATGGCTCAGTCAGCAAAAGCACTTACATCATGGGCACGAGGGCCTGAGCTCAGATCCTCATGACCTTGTGAGCCAAGTGTGGTCCCAGCACTTGTCACCCAAACACTGGAGCGGGAGGATTGCTGGGGCTTGCTAGTGGCCAGTCCAGCTACATGTCCAATGAGCAACCCCATCAGGAGGGATTAGGGAGGAGAGTGAAAGCCAGGCGGCTGATGACCTCCTGTGACCTCCTCATACACAAGCAATGCACCAGGCACACTCACACACGTATACACACGGGAAACGAAATAAAATGAGTACCAAGACTGATGAGTGGCAGAGCCCTCACCATGCAGTTGGCCTTGGGCTCAACTGGCAACAAAGAACAAAGTCAAGGCCAGCTACTTTCTGTCTCCAGTGGCTTGGCTCATGGTCCCCACACAGGCAGTCTGTTCAGTGTTTGTCCTTTTGTGCCTGGATTCCTCCTCTGCGCCGCTGTCAAGGCTGCTCCGTGTGCTCAGACTCCTTCCTGCTTGAGGCTGCACTATATTTTATTACACATTTTCTGTTCCGTTCACACACTCACCTGTGACAAGTGCGCAGCTCCTTCTGCCTCTTGGCTTTGTGCCTAGTGCAGCCATGAATGCCTGTGAATGTATGCAGTTGTCCCAGTTCTTGGTTTCCAGTCCCTCTTGGGTTTGCTTTTAGTGGAATACTGTTCCGTATAACCGTATTTAATGGTTGAGAAGTTATCTCCGTGGTACCTGCCCCATTTTGCCTTCCGACAAGCAACACTCAAAACTTCAAAACTGTGTCTAGTGAACAACAGCAAAGCATTTTGTTTACATTCTGTGTGAGCATGCTTGTGGTGAATGCTTCTGCCATTGCTGTCCTGCACTCATTGAACCCGCAACTTCACCCTCCACACCATCCCCTGGCCTCCCGAGGGAAGGGCCCAGGGCAGGGTACAGTTCCAAGCAGAGCCAACTCAGTTGAGTTCATGAGATAAGAACATATTAGCTAATTTCACCACAGATACACAATAGGGGGCCATGACAGTTTGGCCACATAGCCTGCATCGCTTCAGAAACCCAGCTATCCTTAGATTACCACTCCATACAGCTCAGTCCCTTTAACTTAGGGCACAGGAAATGAGGCCACAGAGGCTGGGGTCCTCCTCCAGCTCACACTTCTTGTGATGCAGCTGGGACTTGGGCAGGCCCCTCCCATTCTTCCTCTCTGTTATCCCTGCTTCCAAAGACCTCAGGTGGACTCACAAAAGCATACGCCTGAGACAACACAAGACACACACGTGCATGCACACGCCCTCGAGTATCTCTGAACCTTCATTTACATCTGGCTGTCCTAATTCCTGTTGGTGATTCCAAGATCCCATAGAACAAAACCCCAAACAAACAGCACTTGTGGCCTAACACATCATCCTTAAGGTTGCTACAGTTCACATCACCTTTCTCAAAACGAAGCCCCGGGGCTGGGGATGTAGCTTAGTTGGTAGAATGTTTGCCTGGCAGATCCTAGACCGTAGGTTTGATTCCAGTACCACAAAAACGGGATGTGGTGGTGCACAGCTGTAACCCCAACACTCCAGAGGTGAAGGCTTTGGTGGGAACTGGTGGAGCACATCCTAGTCCTTGTTATCGCCGTGTGTTGTTTGAAAAGTGCAAGACACTGGCATGACTCAGCTTATCTTCAGCTGAACTTCAGCTGATCGTTATGACAGGTTTGCAATGGCCGCTTACAGGTCAGGGGATACGAGCAGAAAAACCTGAACTCATTTCCCCCTGTCCTACACCATTGTTTTTACTTTTGAGTTTCTTCCAGACTTTCTCCTGTTGACGTCCAGCTTACGTTGTGTTCAGTGTTATCTGGATTAGTTGGGATCCTTGTGCTGCTGACAGACGCATCTACAATGTTCCCAGGTCAGCACTGTGGCCATTGCTGACCCACCACTTGTCCTCTAAGGTTGGGAATGAGGAGGGAGGTCTGCCCTGGCTCTTTCTGCTCCCCATCCTACTGGAGCAAGTTCACAAGGAAGGCAAATAAACCCAAGCATAGAGACGTATCCGATGCAGGGGTGGGGGGAGCTAGCCATCTTTGCTTTACATGTAACAGAGTTTTTTAAGTAGAAAAGTCAGTAACATCTGACATCAGCTAATAAAATGCATAGAAAAACAGATGTTAAGGTAAAAACACTTCCAAGTGGGGCATAGTGCTGCACACCTTTGATCCCAGTACTTGGAAGGCAAAGGCAAGTGGATCTCTGTGAGTTCGAGGCCAGCCTGGTCTACATAGTGAGTTCCAAGATGGCTGGGGCTATGTGGAGGACCTTGTTTCTATTTTTTTTTTAAGGGGGGGGGGACTTGTCTCAAAACAAAAACAACAATACTTCCATTTACAAAAACATGGATTATTTAGGCAAAAATCCTTAAAATATATATGCAAGATCTAGATCTTGCAAATTATAAAAGATGAAAATAACCAAAGATTCTCCCCCAAAATGAAGAGAGGACCATGTCGGTGGAGGCATCTGCAAGCCTTGCAAAACAGAGGCTGAGGCAAGTTCTAGGCCAGCTGCAGCTCTACAGTGAAACTAGCTCAGGCAGAGCAAGGGTCCCCCACAGGCTCGTGTTTTGAACACCTGGCTCCCAGCTGCAGACACTGTCTGTTTCCGGGTGCTGTGGAGTCACTGGGATGTGAGGCCAAGTCGGAGAAAGCAGGTCACTGGCAATAGGTCTTTGGGTTACTTCCTGTCTTGTTGTCTGCTTCCGACCTGACAAGCTAGGAACCAAGGTAGTCTACCAAGTCTTCCATTCTGTGACGAATGATCCATCAGAAACTATGAAGTGAAATAAACCTGTCTTCTTTTAAGTTGTCTACCTCAAGTAAGCTGGTCTTGACAATGAAGAAAGTAACACATTTTCTACTGAGATAACAATGTTAGAGGTAAGCAGCCTGCAGAACAGAAAACGGTTGTTTCTGCTCACGACATTAGAACCCACCCTTAGCCAGTGGGCCCATTGCTTCCGGGCCTGGGGTAATATGAAACCTCTCAGCACTGCATGCAGCTGGGAATCAAGGGAGAGAAAGGAAGGGTGGGGTCCTAGAATCCTTGCAAAGCTCCCAGAGACCTGAACTCCCCCAGCTGGCCACGCCTCCCCAGAGCCTCGTGGTGGTGATCAAGCTGTTACCATTTAGACCCTTTTGGGGTGCTCAGGATCAAAACAATAGTAGATCAACTCTACCAATTGGCTGATATAGAAATTAAACCCAGTTCCAGACAAAATGCCAGCCACCTTTACTATAGAAATTATCAAGCAATGCTAAAATTTACAAGGAAAGGCAAAAAGGTCAATAAACAGAACAGCTTTGAGGAAGACTTTACTGTGGCTGAGCATAGTGGCCCACATCTGTAATCTCAGCACTTGGGAGCTAGAGCCAAGGGCAGTGGGAGTTCAAGGTCAGCCTGAAATGTAGAGAGAATTCAAGGCCAGTCTGGGCTATAGGAGATCTTGTTTCATAAAACAAAAAAACAAACTACTACAAATATTTTACACTACTATAAAATCATTCAGAGAGGGTGTGAGAACACCAACATCTGTGTAGAGTTCTATGTTCATTTAAAGAGACAGCACAATGGCCCTGTGTAAGTGTGCCTGATTAATTTTGCTATTTAGTGGGGAGTGGATTGTTTGGAGTTCAATTCTTGCAAGATATTTCAAGGTAACTACAAGAATGGAGGGCATGAGACTCAAAGAAGTCTTGGTCCCCAAGGCGAAGTTCCCAGAGTGACTAACTTAAAGGTGAAAATCTTAGAGGTGAAATGAAGGTTGTGGGGAGGCACAGAGTTCTCTGAGGACATAGAAAGATGAGGAAAACACCAGGGGGACTAAGTTCTGACTGAGAATTGGAGAGAGACCAGAACAAGAGGTGGACCACAGGTGAGAGGCTGGTGTCCCCTCAGCAGTGAGCAGGTCTGATGCTGGTGTCCCCTCAGCGGTGAGCAAACCTGTGATAAGAGCTGAAATGTGGGATCATTTTCTCCCTACACACAGAGAGCTAGGCTGGGGAAGGGTTCAGGGGTCATGGAGAGGAACTAGAAGAGAATGGGTCAGTATGACTGTTAACATTCTGTCTAAACTCCACCCCACAGTTACCTGGCAACAGCCAGGTATGCTCCTCCCCTGTTGCCTGGCAACAGCCAGGTGAGCCCGTAAGAGATGTAAGAGAGAGGCAAGAGAAAGATATAAGAGAGAGAGGAGGGGCAAGCAGTCCATTTTAGAGTGGGCCAGGCCTACCTGGCTGTTGCCAGGCAACCGTGGGGTGGAGCTTAGACAGAATGCTAACAATGACAGTTACTTTTGCATTGTGTCTTAGTTATTCTATTGCTGTGAAGAAACCTGACCATAGGCAACTTCTATAAAAGAAATTATCTAACTAAGGTCTGCTTATGGTTTCAGAAGGTTAGTCCGTGATCATCACTGTGGCTAGCTAGCACACAGGCAGAAAGGCCTGGAGCAGTAGCTGAGAGCTTTACAGCCTGATCTGCAAGCAGCAGGCAGAGAGAGACTGAGCCTGGCATTGGCTGTTTTGAAACTTCAAGGCCCATCCTCAATATGTCTCCTCCAACAAGGCCACACCTTCTGATTCACCCAAACAGCTCATCAACTGGGGACTAAGCATGTAAATATGAGCCTACCAGGAGCATTCTCGTTCAAACCACCTCATAGGACCACAATACTGGACAAACAACTCAAGAGAATGAGGACTTGTCTTGGCTCATACTGGTTTTTAAATCAAAATCACTCAGTTTTACCAAATGAAGACTCAGGAGCCAGATGCTGGGGTAAAAGCCTGCTAGCTCAGAGACAAGCACCCAGCTGACCTTCCTCTTCAACCAATGTCCCCGAAGGAAAAAGCGTGCTTTCCTTCTCCACACTGTCTTAAAAACAAAGTGAATGTCCCTCCTTTCTACTTCCCATCTATCTCTCTATCCCTCCTCCTGACTTCCTCTTCCTCTACCGTCCGTGCCCCGCCCTCCACCTCCCATTTCACCCCCTGTCAACTGGTTGTTTGCTCCGCTCTTGGCCTCTGCTTGACTTTATTTACTCCTGTTTACAATAAACAGAAAGCTCTTGGATTAAAGGTGTATACTGGAGCTGAGCCACATCACAACTAGAAACAGCTTTTTTTTTTTCCAGTACACAATCTCATCGTGTGATCAAATATCCTGCAACACTCTTGGATTAAAGGTGTGTGCTAGGGCTGAGCCACTCCACAAGTAGAGATAGGTTTTTCCAGTATACAATCTCAGGGTTCACAGTATGATTAGATATCCTGCAACAGGCTCATGGGTTCAGATCATTGTTATGGGGAATGAGGCAGAGCAGCTCAGTTCAGTGCAGAAGGCTGATGAAGAAGCTGTTCACACAGTGGTGGGGCAGGGGACGGAGAGTACAGCAGGAAACAGCAGCTGCTTAATAATATCACAAAGACTCTCCAAGTTCCCCAAATACTGCCTTCAGCTGGGTAGTTAACAGTCAAAATATCAGCCTGTGCCACCAGGGGACATGGCAGTAGCCACACAATGTTCCTTCCAAGAAGTCATTTGTCACACACCAACTAGGGTATCCTGACTTTCCAATGTCTGGAAGCAACTTAACTTCAGTATGTTTAACAGAGATTTTTGGCCCAGGCTAGCCTTGAATTTTTGTTTTTTGGTTTTTTGGGTTTTTTTGGTTTTTTTAAAAAAATTTATTGTATTTATTTTATGTATGTGAGTACACTGTAGCTGTCTTCAGACAGACTAGAAGAGGGCATTGGATCCCATTAGAGATGGTTGTGAGCCACCATGTAGTTGCTGGGAATTGAACTCAGGACCTCTGGAAGAGCAGTCAGTGCTCTTAACCACTGAGCCATCTCACCAGCCCAGCCTTGAATTTTCAAACTCCCTATATAGCTAATGATAACTTTGAATTCCTGACACTCCTACCCTTCTGCCTCTACTTCCCACATACCAGAACTACCTTCATCCCTGGTCAAGGTAGCTCCCTTCGGTCAGCGTCTATGTGGGCACAGCATGGGAAGGAAGCAGATAATGCTCAAAATAAAAGCAAGCCGCAGTGTCCAGCCAAAGGCAACCCTCAGGGGACACAGGCGGTAATAGTGGGCTTGGGGAGAAGAAGCAAGAGGAGTAACTGATGACTACCAGCATGGGTTTATGTTTGCATGAATACACCTGCGTTGTATCTTTTCAGTGTACACTAAGATACACTGTAACAGTGTAACTGTTCGCATTCTGTCTAAGCTCCACCCCACAGTTACCTGGCAACAGCCAGGTATGCTCCTCCCACAGTTACCTGGCAATAGCCAGGTAGGCCTGACCCACTATAAAAGGGGCTGCTTGCCCCTCCCTCACTTTCTTGCTCTTCCCTTCTTGCTCCTGCTCTGTCCCCTCGCCCCTTCCTCGTTCTCTCTCATGTGCTCATGGCCAGCCTCTACTCCTCTACTTCTCTCTCTCTCTCTCTCTCTCTCTCTCTCTCTCTCTCTCTCTCTCTCTGCCTCTACTACCCTCTTAACTCCCCTCCCCATGCCCTGAATATATTCTATACTATACCGTCATGTGGCTGGTCCCTCAGGGGGAAGGGATGCCTCAGCATGGGCCCGCCGAGGTACCCCTTCCCCCACACCTACCTCACCTCCACAGAACATACTCCCTCTCTCTTTATCTTTTTATAAACACAACAGTAACAAACACTCCCAGTTAGCCCAGGAGGAGGTTATGTAGGCTGGTGGAGTATGCCCCACACAGTGCCAAGAGGTGGACTCCATCCATGTTGCGTTATCCCACAGGATTTCAGGTTAGTAGGCAAGCATCCTACTAACCGAGCAAAGCTGCCAACCCTTTTTGCTCCAATGACAAGCCAAGTGAGGCAAATAGCTGCTGAACAGATCAACAAGATCTTCAAGAACAGCAAGTGCTCTGAACTACTGAGCCACCTCTCCAGCCCAATGTTTCTAGGTTTTTTCTGTCCAGAATCCCTCCTGAATCCCACAACCTTGTTTCCGTGGTAACTTTAAATCTGGTTGAGTTGAGTACTTGTCCTTGGATCTCCTATCCCAGCTTCCCCTCTGTGAGACGCTAACATTATTCCAGACCTGAAATCGTTGCCCCAACAGCCAGTTTGGAAAATCAACGACCTGGAAGCCAAGGGCTGGATAAAGAGCTCCAGGGGACATCCTTGTGTTCCTGACTACAGCTGGGTTCCTTTCATCTCATCCTCTGTACCAGAACACTGTGTCAACTTAAAAGCCCTAAGCTCATCCCTTCTTTGGATCAGGACCCCAACTGGGTCTCCTCACCACTCTCCCTTCTGCTAAACCCTCCAGCTTAAGTTAATTTTTCTTGGATAAAGCTGGCTGTCAGACTACAAGGACAGTGTATCCCACCCTTAAATCAGACATGAGCTCATCACCCCTTCCCCCACAGGTCTACTATGTAGCCCTGGCTGATCGGCGTGGAACTTGATGTGTGGACCAAGATGACCTTGAATGTCCAGAGATCTACCTGCCTCTGCCTCCTACGTGCTTGGATTCTGTAATCCAAGTTCAAGGCCTACAGAGTTCAACTCCTTATTCCATTCTAAAGGATCACCTCAGAGAGGCAGCCTTTAGCTGACCCCACCTGTTCCTGTGGCCATCTGGGGGACCTCAAACTCCTATTCAAAATCAATTGACCCCTTTCTAGTCTATTCAACCATTTACACCCAAAATAATTCACCATGCTACACAGACTCACATGAATAATGTTCTCTTAGTGTACAAATACAGAAAACAGCCCCCATCTCAGGGGCTGACCAGGGGCATGGAATGAAAAGGGTGGGGTTGAGCTTACTCCCAGATGCCTCAGTTTCATCAGGAACTAACCAGAATTGAAATTGATGCTCATGAGCCTCACCCCCCCCCCAACGCCTGCTTCATGCAGGCATTTCTTTTTTTAATATAAAAGGCTGAGACATTAGATCAGGAAGGCTTCTCACCTAAAGGTATCAGCCACACCTTGTATACTATCTAGAACCATCCCTAAACTGCTAAATCCCCAAGGTACGGTGAGAATGGCATTCACTCCCTAAATATCTACATTTTTTCCTACCTAAAACCTTCACCAGTCTGCTAAGATCAGAGTTCCCTACCATCTAGAGCTTCAGGACGCCTTTGTTCTGCAGGACACCACTGGTCTCCTGTGCCGGCTTTTCCCTGAAGAGAGTGGTCACAGTTAAAGGACCTGACATCCTGGGGAAAAGTTGGCCAATTTAACAATTAGGTCTAACTATTGTACCTAGAAAGTGGTTAGACCTGGAGTCCATGCCCAGCAAACTGGAACAACCCTCCCACTCCTCCACTTTCACACTGGGTAGTGCCAAGGTATGATTTTACTGCCTCAAATTCGTCCCAAGTCTCTGTGTGTCTCTCCCACTTCACAGACAGAACTAAGGCCCTGTTCCCAGATTTAAGTCCCACAATCCCCAGCATTCAGTGATTCTAGACTCAGGCATGTTACTGAGGTGATAGCAATAGAACGCTGCCTGGCGTGAAGGGCTCAGAGGGTATGTGCCTACTCCTGACCCCCTGCGGGGTGGGCAGGAACATAGGGTGAGCACCCATTACTGGCAGCTCGTAGGCTGCCCCACTATCTATCTGAATGTCATGTAGACTGACCCTCCTCCCCCTGGGGAGATAGATTTCCGAAGACCAATGTACCTAGGTGTTAGGCTTCAGTCTGTGACTCTCTGCTGCTCAGAAATAAACAGCACCTGGCATTCCCTGCAGAATGGCCCTGGGAGACCCTGGCACTGTGGCCCTTGAGAAGGTTTTAAACTAGCCAATTATAGTGCCGAGGTTGCAGCCGAACACCTTAAGGACAGATTTAGATTTGAAAGAGGAAAAAAGGTTGGTTCTACATTTATTTGAACAACTTGCCCTCTGACTTAAGGAAGCACATATTTCCGAACAATTTTGAACAGGGCTGTGCTCCCCGAGGCTCCTGCACAGGAGGCCTTCAAGTGCATGTGGAGGCCAGTATTTGTTTGCTTTGGGCTTATAAAAAGACAGTCCCATCATTTCCAAGTCACCTGTTATTTTTGGTCCTCTGTGCCTTTTGTAATGTCCCCTAAATAAGAGGAAACATGGCCTCCAGTTATGTTTAATTTCACTTAAACAAATCAGAGACTTCACTTCCTGCCCTGCAATAGGGGACTGCAGGCAGCTTCAAAGGGCTGAGCTGTTGTGTTCTTGGGCGAGCTGGCCTCTGTTTTATTAGATTATAAATAGTTCAAAGTGGAGTATTGTGCAGAAACAAATGGAATGTTCGAGGTCTTTCTCCCGAGAAGCAGCAGGGAGCTTTGCATTTGCCCTATGCTGATTTGTAAAGTTTTAATGTGCACAGAATATATACTCACATAAAGCTGTCGAGCTTCCGTTCATGTTCTCTGCGGCATGGCTGGACTTGTCCCTGGCGTGTTTATCACAGACATCAGACCGTGCTTAGGAGAGGGCGCTAACTTTGTTCTTTGGCCAATATAAAAAACATTTGTTTTTATGCTGGGTTTGTTTTATCTTTTGATACCAGAATCTCACGTAGCCAGGGCTGGCCTTAAACTCATTGCATACCCAGGTCTGGCCTTGAATTCCTGATGCTCTTGCTTCTACCTCCTAAGTGCTGGGATTACATGTGTGCACATCTGTGCCTGAACAGCAGATTGCTGTGTAGGACAGGGGAAAGAAAAAGATCAATCAACATTCTTCTTTAGTACTTTGCTTTCCAGCAGATGAGCCAGCTGTAGGATACTCGATTCCTATGTGCCTATGGGCCTCTCTCTAGAACTCAGTTTTTCAGGCTATGGGGTTTCAAAACCAGTGTCTTCCACAGCTTGTTTGTTTTTTGATTCTCATATAAATAACTTTATTTTTGATAAATCAATGTGTGTTCATTACATATAAAAATGTAAATATGAAAAGGAATAGCCAGTCTTAGTGGCTCACACCTTTAGTCCCAGCACTTGGGACTCAGAGGCAGGGGAATCACTGGGAGTCTGAGCCAGCCTGGTTTACACAGTGAATTCTAGGAGAGTCAAAGCTATGAAGTGAGACCCTGTCTCAAAACAACAACAAAATGAAAATCAACTATAGTCTAATACAATTTGCCTTTAGCACTTTGGGGTGAGTATTTTCAGACTCATTTCTTTATGTATAGATATACGTCCATAGCCATGTATCTACCTATAATTTAAAAAGTTCCCTATCCACCCAACTTTCTCTCTCTCTCTCTCTCTCTCTCTCTCTCTCTCTCTCTCTCAAGAAACACTAAAGAAACACAAAAACAAAAATCAAAGCAAATAAGCAATAAATAAATAAGACAATAATAAATGCCAAAACACAATAAAAATTTAACACACACACACACACACACACACACACACACACACACACACACCCCATAGAGTTAATTGTATTGACCAACTACTCCTGAGCATGGCGCCTACACTCCATTCTTTTAAAAAAGATTTGTTTATTTATTTTATTATATGAGTACGCTGTCACTGTCTTCAGACACACCAGAAAAGAGCATCAGATCCCATTACAGTTGGTTGTGAGCCACCATGTGGCTGCTGGGAATTGAACTCAGAACCTCTGGGAAAGCAGCCAGGGCTCTTAACCACTGAGCCCTACAACCCATTTTAAAAACTGATTTTTCAAGTAGTCATCTACTGCAAATAGCTTCTTAGTTAGGGGTGGGGTCCTGTGTCAACTTTCCTCACTCCTGAGTTCTTTTCAGAGATGTACATTCAGTTGAAGCCAGGATCCTTGACTTTGGCAAAGAAAACAATTTCAAGACAAGTCAGTAGAGGCTGAGGTGGAGTTTTTGAGAAGAGACCTTAGCCTAGATTTTAATACAGAGGTTAACAGAGACACTTCGGGAAGGGTTCAAACACACCCAGGGTGAGTGTGCAGACTTCTCCAGAGTCATGTTTCAGTGTCTTTACAGTAGTCATGTGTATGAATCTAGCTTAGATGATACAAGGCAGCCCACACAGAGGATGGGATCACAGCTGGAGCAAGACCCTGGGCAGCAGGTTGCAGGGAAAAGTAAGGTGTCCTTTTTACTGTAAATGAAGAGATCCTGTCTGTAAGATTACAGAAAAAGTCAGGTCTATGTTTCACTAGCTTAACATTCTTATTTGAAATATCTCTGTATGACAGGAGTCCGGCAGTGTAACAATTTGGCATAAGAGTGACTGTCCGGTGTCATGGTGCTGTAAACTCAGACTTAACGGATCATGTGCCAGTCTTCCTTTGGGAGCACAGTTTGGGAGGACTCACAGGGTTCTGTCTGACCTGACATGATAGGAAAAGGGGCCATAGTCACCTGGATGTCAACTTCCATGCATTATCAGGTCACTTCTCCAGCCCAAGCCCAGGTTGGCCGTGTCCTGTCTCACTGAGGCACAGCAGGAGCCTCCCTGTTTGCCCTGCTCCAGGTCCCTGCCAACAGGAAGTGTGCCGGAGCCACCCCCAGCTCTTATCTTCTGTTCATCTTTGCCTGGTTGCTGTGAGAGTCACAATCGCCTGTTTCTGCTTCTTTGGAAGTGCTGATAAGATGGAACAGAATAAATCAAATGCAAAATTGCATATTTCCTGGCTCAGAAAGCAAAAGCCAAGTACGGCCTTGAAAGTACTCCCAGATTTTTATTTTTCTTCTTCTCCAGATTTTATTTTTCCCCCTAGGTACTTTTTCCTTTGTTAAAAAAAATATGGTAAAATATCTATAGTTTCAACTTCTATATTGTTATCAAGGTATTGGAAATGGAAGCTAGGGTCCCATGCATGTAAGGCAAATGCTCTGTGGCTAAGCTGTGTCCCAGCCCCTTTCTGTGGCACGGGTGAGCTGCCCTTCTCACCGTCCATTGCCACAAGCACTTCATCGCCATTAGAAAATGCTGAAGGACGGTTTGCTCTCTCCTTTCTGTCCCTCCTTCCTTTCTTCCTCTCTCCCTCCCTTCCTTCTGTCTCTGGTTTTCTAAGACAGAGTCCAGGCTGGTGGTAAACTCTCTAGTAACAGAGGATGGCCTTGAACTTCCAACCTTCTCACCTTCACCTCCTGGCTGCTGGTGTTGTAGCTATGATAACACAGGTTGTCCGTGCCATGCTGGAGAAACATGCTGCGTTTCTTGTTCAGTAGGCAAGCACTTTACCAGTGAGCTGTGCCCCCAGCCCTAAAAACATACTGTGACTCCTTTATGGGTCTTCCCTGATCAACTGCATCTCAGGAGACACCCGCTGATCTCATTTGACGAGGTGGGGTGGGACGGGGCATTCATCAGGTCTAAGTACTTGCCATTGAGTCTGGAGACTAGAGTTCAACCTTGGGGCTCACATGGTGGATGGAGAAAACCAACTGCTGCAAGTTGTCCTCTGACCTCCAGAGACCTGTTTGCCACAGCACACACACACACACACACACACACACACACACACACACACAAACGCTGAGGTAAGAGAGAGGTTCCTTAGCAGCTCTTTTACATGTAACTTCAGAGCCACCAATAATCATATATATGTGCGTGTATAATACATACATATATACACACACATACACATACACACACATACATACACACACAAACACATACACATGCACATACATATACATATAATTGTAAAAGCACTTAAACATCTCTCTCCTTTAAGTCTGCACTTAAATCTATGTTAAGACTCTTTCTTGTGTGGCTGTATATGCATGGTGTACGTGTGTGCACTCTCGTGTGGGCATGGGCGTGCACGTTGGGGGGCAGAGGATGACTTCCTGGTTCTGTCATTCTCTGCCTCACTCTCTTGAAACAGAATCTTTCGTTGAACCTAGGCTGGCAGCCAGCAAGTCCTAGCCATTCTCCTGTCTCCACACCCCACAGCCAGATTACCCCCGTGAAACCGTGCCTGGCTTTTTACACCTGTGCTGGAGATTCTTACTCAGGTCCTTGTGCTGGAGCAACAGTACTCTGCCCACTCAGCCATCTCCCCAGCCCAGCAGACACTTCCTTGATGTACTCCAACCCTTTTATACCGACTCATCTTGACGACTTTTCTGCTGCAAAGTCAAGACTCCTGCCTGAGTGGAGAACTCAGAGATCTACGTGGGCTGCAAATGGCACTGTGAAGCAGTGTCTCCACCCAGTGTCCTGGAACTGCCAACACCCAGAGCCCACCACTGTGGCATTCCACACCCCTTTGTTTTGGCCTTACAACATAGACCCCTTAGAAAGCTGATTTAGCTGACCCCTGACCTATGTGGTGTCACACCTAGGGCTAGACTTGGCCTCTATTTTATTGTGTTGTCTCCCACCCCCACAAGTATCCACAAGATATTTCACAGCATAGATATTTCATCCCCATCTGTGAGCAAGAAAACCAGCGCAGAAACCAATTCTACAGCAAGGGTCTAAGATCCTGATCCCCTTAAAAGTGAGACTGGAGATGCTACCACCGTGGCTATCCTAGCACCATAGACAGACGGAAGCAGGTCAGGGGGGTCCTAGAGCCTGAGGATGGAGATGTGGGTCTAGAAGCTGTTAAGACTCAGGAGGGGTACCCATCAGCCAAAGGTTCTCAGGCTCGGTATTCAGGCTACCCCTGTTGGGTACCTCTGCTACCTGCACTACAGGGTTAGGATTCTGAGTATGACTGTACCTATCTTGTCAAAGCCGGTGTGTGCCTCAGTGTGTCTCCCCCCTGGGTAGGGTGGCTGTATAAACGTTTGGGGCTTTTCTAATACCACCCTAGCTCTGAAATAATGACACAGAGACCTGCTATATTTAATATAAGCTTCTTGCACTATAGCTGGGCATAGTTCTCATCTATTCTAACCAGACCACGCTGGCCTGGTCTACTTCCCAGCCGCTTCCCAGTCATGGGGTGTTACCTGCCATCTTAGACTTGCTCTGGCTGCTCCTGTTCCATCCATTCTCTCCACAGGGTGACTCTCTCATGGTGACCCATGGTGAATTGCTTCTCCACCCCCATTTCCCACTGGGATCGGAAATCCCATCTTATTCTGTCTGTCCTGATACTGGATGATCAGCTCTTTATTAACTAATCAGAGGTGATGGAGAGTAATTCTTACACAAAGTTGAGAGAGGAGATACTTCAATAATAAAGACAATGTCAAGTCCAGACTGTAGCCTGATCTCTGGGCACAGAAATCAGCATCTGAATACACAGAGCCCCGAACCATCCCTGAACACGGGGCCTTCTGGACTTTGGGGCTCATTTTCTGGTGAACTGGATCCCTGTTTTGAGAGTTTGAACTATGTGAATGACCTCGGGTTAGACAGAGAAGGCTGTGAAGGGTGCAGAGACCAGAGCTGTTCCGAGGAGCAGTGACAGCCAGGCACCAGGCCAGGCTGGGATGTGGGCAGTGACCCTCGCTTCACTGCCCATTTACACTCCCCCCTCCCTCCACAGTTCATGTCCTTGGGATAATCCTCGCAGAAGGGGCAGTGAAGAACAAGGAGGAGGAGGGCAAGAGTGGATGCCACCATCACCTGATCCTGTGGCCTAGCTCAATGGGGGCAGGCAGGGGCAGAGCAAGAGTGATGCCACCAAACCCCTATGGTTTAGTTCAAAAAATAAAGCTTTCAAAGCATGGGAAAGGGCTCTGAGAGGCCAATGTCAGGGTCCTTAAAGCATTGTCGGGACAGTCACCCCGCTGGTTTCACGTTACACTTGCTGCTGCTTCTACAGTGGTGAAGTTGAACTGTGAGACCACACAACCAGCCAAGCTGAGCTATTTACTGCCCAGCCCTTTCCCCTTCCTAGCTCATCCCGGAGCCTCCTGCCTTCCTGTGATGACATATGGTAACATCTCACCCAGTTGGCTCCAGCCTGTGTCATTAATCAGACTGGGAGTGGGTGGTCTGGGTCTAGTGCTGCTACAGCTGTTCCTCCATGACACTCACCTTGCCAAGGCTTCTTAGGGACCATTTGGATCATGACCTGGAAGACCAGGGTCTGCTCGTCAGGCACAGTGATTGGAAACACTTCGTAGGCTATGAGGTGACCTGCTCATGGGCTGGTGGCCTTGCTGTGTCTTAGATAGTGTTCTATTGCTGTAAAGAGAACCATGACAACTCTTATAAAGGAAAGCATTTATCAGGGGCTGGCTTACAATTCAGAGGTCTAGTCCATTACCATCGTGGTGGGGACAGGGTACTGGAGAGTAACTGAGAGTTTTATGTTTGGATTTGCAGACAGCAGAAAGAGAGAGACTCTGGGTTTTAGAAGAGGCTTTATGAAACCCCAAAGCCCACCCCCCTAAGGCCACTCCTTCTAATCCTTTCAAATAGTGTCTCTCTGGTGCCCAGGCATTCAAATCTATGAGTATATGGGCGCCATTCTTATTCATACCACTATACTGTATAACAATGGTGCCAGAAATTTGCACAGCATTGTCTTCTTCCTGTGGATGCCTGCATTTCTCTGAGATAAGTGACACCTCCATCCAAGATTAGAGGAGAAACAGACTCCTCCAGATGACACGAAACTACTTGAATGAGAAGCAAGCCTTGTATTAGCCTGTGGGAATCCCTGGGCTTCTCATCAGTCTGCCCTGGCTGTGCTGGCAAGTTTTGTGTCAACTTGACACAACTGAAGTCATCTGAGAGGAGGGAGCCTCAATTGAGAAAATGCCTCCATAAAATTGGGTTGTAGGCAGGCCTGTATGGTTTTTTAAATTAGTGATCAATGAGGAAAGGCCCAACCCATTGCGGGTAGGGCCATCCCTGAGATGGTGGTCCTGGATTCTATAAAAAAAGCAGGTTGAGCAGGCATGAAGAGCAAGCCAGTAAGCAGCTGTCAGAACTGTGTGTTTGTTTGTTTGTTTGTTTGTTTGTTTGTTTGAGACAGGGTCTTACTGTGTAGCTCTAGTTGACCTGGAACTTGCTATGTAGAACAGGCTGGCCCAAACTCATAGAGATCTCCTAACTCCCAAGTTCTGGGATTGAAAGCATGTACTCTAGAAGTTTGCTTGTTTTTAAAGCTGGATAACCCATGGAAGCACAGTGCCTTTTCTTACCCGGTCAGCCTTCAACAGACGCTGGTTGGCCTCCACCTTTGGGGGTTGTGAGTAATTCACTGTGCATATATATCTTTCTGCCCCGATTTTAGTTTGTTTTTCTTTTTACAATCGGGGCATGGAGCCCAGGACCTTGTGCACTTTACCATGAAACTTCATCTCCAGCACCCTGCTTTTTCATTCATTCGAATATATACCCAAAAGTGGGTTTCTGGGTTATAGTCATTCTATTTCCTTAGGGAGAAAAGAAAAAAGAAAAAGCTAGCCCAGGCTAACCTCCAATTCACATATCCTTGAACTTGTGCTCCTTCTGTTTCTAGCTCCTAAGTGTTGAGTTTCAAACATGGACCATCACACCTGATTTATGAGGTGCTGGGATGGAATCCAGGGCTACATGAAAGCCAGGTAAGCACAGACTGTTTTGATTTGGGGCCAGCCACAAGAGCAGTGGTCCCAGTTTCTAGCCCCACTCCCAGGGTACAAGGTTCCAACCCTCTGCACGTCCTGTCCCAGCACTTGGTGTTTTCTGTTTTGCTGACCCTGCCTGTGCCAGTGGGTGAGAGGTGCTTTTGTTCTGTTTTGCTTTCTTAGATAACCTGTAATTTCCACTGAAACACACAGCGGCCTCTCCCCTGGAAGAGTGTCTGACAGATGAGACACATATCTCTCCCAGACCAAATGCTTTGGTGCCCTGGAAAGTTCTGTCTCATCTGTTCTCCTCAGTCCTTCCCCACCCACCTTCAGGTGTCTGTTACATGGAAGAGAGGTACCTGTCCTTGCCCTCAATGCTCCCCAAAATGAGGAGAGAAAAGGCTCTGGTGGACTAGCATCCTCCTCCCCCAATGCTGGCTTGACCAAAGTGTCTGGGAAGCAGAGGGTTCAAATCTGTAAACACGTCCTAACATGGCATTTCTCTGTGCTGCATCCCCCTCTCCCCACACCCAGGACTGCTGTGTTGCTTTTGGGGGACCTAGCACAGGATGTAGTGTCCTCTGCTCCGAAACAGTCGGATGGTATCAGGCCAGGTGCTTCCGGGAGGTTGACCCAGCCATGCTGGGGGAGGGTTCCCAAACCCAGGCCAGAACTGCAGTGACTGGAACTTTCATTGCTGTGCTGGCCTATTCCCAGACTCCTGCCCCAAACCCCAGCTGCTACAAGTTGGTCTAACCTCAGAATCCACATGGAGTGAGAAATACATCACTCTCTACTGAGAAACCGGGAAAGAAAGCTGCATCCCCACACCCAGGCTGGGGCCATTTGGTGAGAGGAGGGCAGCACTCTGAGGTGATGTCTACCTCCTCTTAGGCTTGGATACTGAGTAACAACAGTCTGTGCTGGCAGCAAGAACTCTTTGTGTTTTATGTAACCCTCAGCAGCTCTTGCTGGCTGGCACGACACAGGGTGCTGAGCAGAGCAGACAATAGGGAAAGACTCAAGTAATAACAACATAATGCACAGGCACTTTCAGAAGGGCGAGGGTAGAGAAGGGTCTCTTTAAGGTGTGGGTGGGTGTCTCTCTTAGGAAAACACACCCCAAGAGGGGAGTGTGATCTGAGCAGTGATGTAAGCGAAGGCTCCAGCCGCTACCCAAACAGCGGAGCACCACAACCAGGAGGCTACAAGAGGATGATCTAGACCAGCTGATACCCTCCTCTGGATCAGAAGAGAGCTCTGGAAACAGTGTCTCTTGTCACAGCCTTGAGACAACAACAGTGTCTGCTCCAGGCAGTCACTTCCTTAGGCTTCTGGTTCCCGTGTCTTAGGCAGGCAAAAACTGGTTTCTAGTTCACTTCTTTCCCCTAAAAAAAACCCCGCTTCTCTGCACTGCGGTGGCTATTTCAGTAATTCCTTTTCTCCCAAGACCTGATATCAGATTGAGTCTGACCCTGAGGGGATATGGGCACCCATTTTGTTACCAAGCTGCAAGGCCTCCACAGGTCTTGCTGCTGAACTTGGCCTCCATTCTGGTGGGCAGCCAGTCTCACCCTGTTCTACAGTGTCCTTTAGGAGCTCAACACCTCCAGCAGCTGCCCCAGATCTGCAGACTGCTGTTATGACCTCCTTGGAGAATGGGTTTTCAGAGCCAGAGATGATAAATTGAAGAGAGCCACCAAGAGAAAATGGGTTATGCTGCTGGGGGCAGTGAACTGTTGATACTCTGATTTTGAGTGTGGTTGTTGTTGTTGTTGTTGTTGTTGTTGTTGTTACATGCCTGTGTATTTGCATCAGATCCCCTGGAGCTGGGGCTACAGGCAGTTGCGAAGCCTCCCAGTGTGGAGCTGGGAACTGAACTCTGGTCCTCTGTAAGAGCAAAAAGCACCTTAATGCTGAGCCATCTGACCAGCTCCAGTTATCCCATGTCTTAGTTAGGGTTTTACTGCTGTGAACAGACACCATGACCAAGGTAACTCCATCAAAGCAGGAACATGACAGAGTTCAGGCAGACATGGTGCAGGCATAGCTGAGAGTTCTACATCTTCATCTGAAGGCTACTAGGAAAAGACTGGCTTCCAGGCAGCTAGGACGAGTGTCTTAAAGCCCACACCCACAGTGACACACCTACCCCAACAAGGCCAAACCTCCCAATAGTGCCATTCCTTGGGACAAGTATATACAAACCATCACATCCCACTAGTGAAGACAGAAGGATCAGGAGTTCAAGGCCCAACTAGGCCTTGTATATAAGCCCTCATTTCAAAAGCACGAAGAACAACAGCAGAAACCAAACCAAAGAACATTTTTAGTTGTGGTAAAACAAGCACAAACTGAAAGGTCTCGATATCTCTCTCCCTGGCTACTTGTTCCCCACTTCCTTCTTTTTGACAGGTCTCATTCTGTAGCCCAGGCTAGCCTTAAACTTGAACTCCTGATCTTCCTGCTTTAGCCCCCCAAGGACTGGCATGTAGGTTTGTGCACTGAGCCAGCAATCTTAATATTGTTTGGGGTTTTTTGGGGAGTGGAGGGGGTTAAGTTTGTGTGTGTGTGTGTGTGTGTGTGTGTGTGTGTTGGCTGGCAGTCTCAGTCTGTTCCCAGCCTAGTACAGAGACCACGTGTTTCCACTTGTCAACGCCTCTCCCATCAATGCTGGCTCTGCTTCTCCAGAGATCCCTGGACTAGATGCTGCCAAACGCCCCACTCTCCCAAATTTCCGCAGCTAGCTGGGGGCGCACTCTCACCAACCCTTGCTCTGCTGAGGTTACCTGTTCCCTGGAGCTCAGTTGAGTTGCTGCAAAATGGAAAACACCAGACAAACCGCTGGGCGTGGAATCTATCACCCTAAATTTATCAACTATTCTATATTAGAAATCTTCCAGTGGTAGATGCTGGTGGATTCGGTCACCAGATCTAACAGTCCCCAGCCTACGTTTTGTCTGCTTCACTCCCAACTATCCGTCCAAAAAGGCGGTCTTTTCTCCTGAGTTCCCTCTTCCTCTCTCAGACCCGGAAGGCCTACCTCCTCCTTGTCTAGTGATTGGCTTCTTGTCATCTTTAGCCCTGGCTGGCCTCAAATTCACAAAATAAACCAGGCTGGCCTCGAACTCACAGAGATCTGCCTGCCTCTGCCTCTCAAGTGCTGGGATGAGAGGCGTGGAGCACCATGTCCTGTGGTCTGAAGCATTCTTAACTGTGTAAGTTCATCATGAGTAAGCTAGCAATTCCCAGTGTTCCCCACCTTCTGCTCATAGTAGGCACCTCTCAGAGAATGAAAGGGACAAAAAGCCCAGTGGTGCACCCCTTAAAAGCCAGCTGTCAGAAGCCCTGTCCTGGACACTTGCGGTGTTTCTCAGCAGTCACCACCTGCCTTCACATACCATACATAACCAGGGAGAACGGGCAATGGCCATCTAGGGATAGGCTGTTCAAATCACTGGCTGTGAGCTTCTGGGTCAATACACAGGTGCCCCTAGAATACTGCTCAGGCTCTGACTCAGAACAACAGCCTGGCTGAGAGCTGTCCCCTGCCCACTCTGCCAGCTGTGCTCCCCGCCCTCGCCTGCTCAAGCATGCCCTCTGCACCCTCACTTCTATCCTTACCACTTGAGAGCTCTTACTTCTGCATCACTGTGGGCCATATGGTCTGTTTAGATTGGTGGGTGTGAAGGATTGAGATCTGCATTCAAAGGTAGGGTCAAGCCAGACAATGTGGAGCATGTCTTTAATTGCAGCACTTTGAAGGCAGAAGCAGGTAGATGTCACACACATATGGCTGGAGCTGGAGAGATTGCTCAGTGCTTACAACTAGTGGCTGCTCTTGCAGAGGAGCTAGGTTTGTCTTTCAGCACCTACATCTGACAGTTCACTTGATATAATTCTAGCTCCAGGAGATCTGACACCTCTGGCCTCCTCTGTAGGGCATGCAGAGATGCCCTGAGGTAGATCTCAGACCTCCAGTCCCAACTTCTCCTCACGAAGATATACTAGCAGTGCCTGGGTACCCAGGGGGCAGACTGGGAACCACTGTACACTCCCTGTTTTAGACTTTGCCCTGCTCCCCCAGGCAGCATGCTGGTGGCACCTGTGCACCCCCAGCAGAGATGCAGGTCACAATACAACTTTCCACAGGTACCATATTTATATGTACACACTCATAGGGAGATATATACACATAATTCAAAATGATAGATAGATGATAGATAGATAGATAGATAGATAGATAGATAGATAGATAGATAGATAGATGTAGACAGATAGACAGACAGACAGACAGACATAGTATCAACACTTTCATTCTGCAGTTTTGCATTAATTTCCAGGAAACAGGAAGGAACACTGAAACATAGCAGTGGCTTCTATCAGTTTGGGATTTAGTAGCAATGCTCTTTCTTAACTGAGATCTCTCCTAAAGGGGAGGCAAGCAAACCTCATTGGTTGAGTCATCTCTCAAGCTCTGAATCTGTGGAGTCATGAGAGATCTGTAATTGTTGACCTGTAGAAAAGTGGGCTTGAGGAATGTGGAGAGCGGAGGGGCCTGACCTCACACTAGGCATCTTGGTTAGGGGAGCTGGTGTCACCTCTGTACCTGCTCTAAGTGCCCTTCTTCATTCTTCCTTCTGTCACCCACCCATTCACATACCCATCTATCCTTTCACCCATCCACAGGTGCAGGCATCCACCTGTCTACACCGACTCACCTATCTGTGCATACAGGCACGTATCTAAGGTGCACATATGTTCATGTCCTCTATTTTCTTTGTACCTTCCCACATATGTGTGTGCACATATCTATCCCCTCTGTGGTGCCTGTTCATCACCTGTGAATCCAGCACATTCCACGTCTATGCATGTTGCTCTAGTTCTGCACGTAGTGTTCATTGCCAGCTGCACAGCTCCCAGGGTGAGGAGAACTTAGGGAAAGGCCAGTCATGGGCTGGGCCACTGTCCAACCTGTTGGTGGACAGATGAGAGGTACTTGGGAGAGAAGCGTAGAATAGCTGCTCAACTCTCCAAAGGACGCTACAATCGTACCAGAACAGGCTTGCTGAGTCCCTCCGTAAGACTGCTTTCAAGTCACCTTGCTTTTCATCCAAGCTCACCTCCCAACAGCAAACAGAGCTGCTTCCACATCTCTGTCCATTCTGTTGCCAGTCTGCAATCTACCAACTGTTTTCAGTGGGTCGTTGGTCTTTGTCCTGTTACCTTGCAGAAGGTCCTTGAATATTCTAGGTTCCAAGGCTTTGCTGGCTCCGTCGCCCGGATGTGTTTTGAGACTGTGGCTCCGTCGCCTGGATGTGTTTCCAGGCTGTGGCTCCCCTTTTCTCTAATTTAGAGTGTGTGGTTTTCTTCCTTTTTGCATGCTGGGGAGTGAAACCCAGGGCCTTGAAATTAGAAGCAGGTGTCTACCGTGTCTTAGTCACTAGTATAGGGCTAGAGTGCCTATAATACTGAGTTTTGTTCCTTCTAGTGCCACTGGGGTCTTTACATCCTGATAGGTTTTTTGTTCTATTTTGATTTGATTTTTGTTTTTTATACTTTCATGAGAAAGGCCTTGCATACCAGTTTTGGGATTTTTATGGTTTGGGGTTTTGTTTTGTTTGTTGTTTTGGTTTTGATTGGCTGGTTGTTATTGTTTTGCTCGTGAATTCTGATTTCCATTTCGTTTTGTGTTTTTGTGGTTTTTTTCTTTTGTTTCTTATTTGGTTTTGGTTTTGCTTGTTTCTCTGTTTTTAAAGAGAGAGAGAAAGGGTGTGGAGTTCGGTGGGTGTGGGGGTGCAGCGGAGGTGGGGAGGAGAAAGGTATGATCAGAAAATATTGTATGAAAAGAATTTTTAAATAAAAGAATTGATTAAAATAAAAAGAGGTCCCACCAGCCCTCCACTTCAACAGCTCTGTGTTTGCAGGTTTAGCTAATGGTAAATTCCAAACTTGAAAAGAACTTACCAGACCTGAGCAAGCTTAGCATCTTCCAGGGCACCACAGGTCAACCACACAAGCTAGCATCATGGCTTAGTTTGCAAAACTTCTTCATCTGCCCCTGGTGCTTTGGGGAGGCGCCATTTAGGGGGGCTGAGCACACGGAGGAAGTTAGATCACTGAGGCTCTGCCCTTGTTGAAGCTATTGTGTTGAGCTTCTCAGCTACCATGGGATGAGCAGTTTCCTCACCACAAGCCCCAGTGCTGACATCATTGCCAGGCCAAGTCCAAAGCAACACAGCCATGTGAGCACGGTCTGAAAGCAACCTTCCGTCTTCATACATTGTTCATCTAAGGTGTTTTCTCACAGTGACAGAAGCTGACCAACCCGTGCATGATTCTTCATGCATTTTTATCTTATTCCATAAAGAGAGGCAGGTGCCTGACATCGCCCCCAGGACGATCCTTCCACGTGGTGACACCAGCAGCGTCCTTTCTAAAGAATCATTTATTTATCTTATGTATACAAGTACACAGCAGCTGTCTTCAGACACCAGGAGAGGGCATCGGATCCAGTTACAGATGTTGTGAGCCACCATGTGGTTGCTGGGAACTGAACTCAGGACCTCTGGCAGAGCCCCGCAGCAGCATCTTAATGGTGGCTGGCATGTGCTTGGCCAACTGGCCCAGGATGGTTGAAAAGCGCATAGCATGGTCATTAAATGTTTGGTAGGGCACCAAACAGCACCAGTCTCAGCATGAGCAGCCATTATAAGAAAATGGCTTCCAAGCCAGCTGATGGCTGTGGTTTGCTTTCCCTGCATTCCTGCAGAGGTGTGATACCATTTGTAAGAAGCTGCTACTGTCCTTCTTCCCTGAAAGTTGGAAAACAGGGAGACACAGACTTGATACCCTAGAGTCACGGGTGGTGTACTCTCTGCGGACGTGAGCAGCTACTAAAATGGTTTGACTTTTCCCAGCAAGTATCTGGGATTCCTGGAATGCCCCTCCATGCAAGGAAGGCATTCCCAGTACCCCCCCTGAATCTCCTTCCCGTTCGTATATATAGCCCTTAGTTACCCTACATAAAGAGTATGAGCACCAACTATCTCGCTGAAGGCCTTTGTCTGAAGAGCTGTAACACTAAAATCCTCAGAGAAAGGCTTCCCCGCACCCTCCAGCATTCCCAGCTGGACCGGGATCCTGCAGACCCCATCCATTCTGGGCTCTGTTTTATCCTTCCAGCCCAGTGTGGACACCCTGAGGAAGGAAGCACACACTCAGAACCACAGCTGGTCCCCAACACGCATGCCACAGTTAAATGTATGATATAATACAAGAGACCGTCCTGAGCATTCTGAGCATGGGTTCTGTGGAGCTGAACCTATGCTCTAAGCATGTGCTTGGACAACTGGCCCACGATGGTTGAAAAGCACCTGTGAGCTAGAGCTAAGGAGCCTCTCCATCTCACCAGTCTGAGCCCCGGGACCCATCCAGCAGTTATTCTTTGGCCCTCCCCTGCAACTTCTGGAAGCTATCACCTTGCTTCCTGTTGCTATGCCTATGATTAATCTAGGCATATAAGTTGAATTGTGTAATATGTATATTTTGTGACTAGTTTGCTCCAGTTGGCACAGTTGGCCCTCAAGGTTCATCTGTATTGTAGCACATGTCTAAATTTGTTTCTTTCGAGACTGGATAATACTCCATGGTATATAATATATGCCATATTCTAACTCCCTTTTTTTAGTGTGTGTGTACACGCATCCACATATGTAAATATATTGCATACATGTATGTGCAGTGCTCAAGGATGTCAGAAGAGGGCATCGGATCCCCTGCAGCTGGAGTTGTAGGCAGTTATGAGTGGCGGGTGTAGGTGTTGGGAACTGAACTCTGGTTCTCTGGAGCAGTGAACACAGAGATCTCTCTCTTGCCCCCTTCTACCACTGAGTTATTGTAACAATGCTGCATGAATATGGGTGTGCAGAGACCTGCAACCCCGTGTTCAATTCTTTGGGATATACAGAGAGAAGTGAATTGCTGAATTGTAGTCAATTCTTTGCTTACTCTTTTTGGAGAGACTACACAGTTGCAATGTCTTTCTTACATCCCACCAACAGCAAAGGTTCCAACTTTTCTCCGTCTTGCCAGCACTGGTTGTCTTTAACTCAGTGATCCTCAACCTATGGGTCTCTATCCCTCTGGGGGTTTCATATCAGATATCTCGCATACCAGATGTTTACACTAAGATTCATAACAGCAGCAAAATTATAGTTATGAAGTAGCAATGAAATAATTTTGCAGTTGGGGTCACCACACCATGAAGAACTGTATTAAAGGGTCTCAGCATTAGGAAGGGTGAGAAGCACTGTTTTAAACCAAAATCAACCTAGTGCCCAGTTACACCTGTTGTCTTTGAAGAAATCTCTCTGCAAATCCTTGACCGGTTTTTCAAGGGTGATCTGGTTTTTGCTGCTGTGGTAGTCCAAGCCCTCCCCCCCCCAGCCAGAATGTGAAGTCCTTGTGTACTTATACATGACGGATAATCTGAAAATATCTTTCTCAGCCCGGATGTTGTCTTTACTCTGTTAAGTTGTTTCAGGATTAAAAGGTTTTGTTTTTGCTTGGTTGGTTGGTTGGTTGGTTAGTGTGGTAGTTTGAATGAGAAGTGTTCTGTGTAGATTCGGGTATCGGAACACTTGGTCCTCAGTTGGTGGCTGTTTGGGGAGGTGGTGCAGCCTTGCTGGAGAAAGTGTATCACAGGGGGTGGGCAAGAGGGAAGTGTATCAATCACAGGGG
>CM052713.1:271397-310362 GCA_028551405.1 Uromys caudimaculatus
TTCTTACTACTCTGGGACTGGAAACCTCAATAAACTTTCTTCCATAGGTTGCTTTGGGTCATGGTGTTTTATCACAACAGGACATTGTTATATTTTGACATATTTATGACAATGTCTCCTGTATTCCAGGCCGAACCTCTGTGAGAGGCCCCTGTGCATTGCTTAGTTGTAACAGTCTCTAACAACATTTGAAAGCCTTTCTTGATTTTCTTCTAGTCTGGAACTGGCAGAAATGGAATTTCTGAATATAAATGGCCACCGAGTTATCAGAGTAAGTCTTAAGCCTTTAACTTCATGATGGCATAAAAGCAATATAAACATTCAATATAAGCCGTATTTTAATATTCATTCCTTCATTTTTAAATAATTTTGTTTTTATTTATGTATTTGTGTGTCCTCTTTTCCAACAGTTGTAAACCACCCAAGGTGAGTGCTGAGAATCAGAGAACAGTGCATGCCCTTAGCACTGATCCCCTTTTCCAGCCCCTCGTTTAGTTTTGAGAACAGGATCTAATGTAGTCCCTACCAGTATCTAATGTTATCTAATGTTCACACTCGCATACAGCCAAGGAGGACCTTGAACTTCTAATTCCTCTGCGTCCTCCTCCCAGTGGTAAGATTACATGCGTGAACCACCGCACCCAGCTCAACTTTTCAATAAGGATCTTTTGCTGAGCTAGTAATTTGGGACACAGCAAGTGAAGCCCAGAATGCCAACATCAGGAGGGACCCTAAGCAACAAAAGTTTCCCAAGTGTGAGCTGGGTGACAGACAGCAAATGAGTAACATTTTTATCTTCTCCATAGCACTTACTGATGGCGAAACGAGGCATGGTCAGCCATGCCCCTCAAATGCCAACCTCCAGCTCTTCATGTCCTCATCCGCCCTGAACATCCAATAGTCAGCCTGCTCCCAAGACTGTACACATTCTAGATGGGGCTATGTAGCAACCCAAAGAGCTGTCTAGCCTTCGTGACACATGGTGTTGGCATTGTGGCAAGTCCCCAGACTGGCAAGAAAGTGCTGTGAACAGTAGGGTTTATCACTGGGCCATTGCAGGTATATGTACACCTACAATCTCAGTACCTAGGAAACACAGTCAGGAGGGTTGTGAATTTGAGGCCAGCCTGGTCTGCATAGCATAACCTCATGTGCAGGAAGAAAGAAGAGGGTCAGGGGATTGGGGGTATAACTTTGAGAGAGACCACAGTCATATAACTTCCATTACAGTTTATTGTTACCATTGTTCTAGTTTATTGCCAGCTTTTGCTGTTAGGTTTTACTGCATTCAGTTTCTAAATTAAACTTTGTCATAACATGTATAAGAAGCAGTCTCTATAGAGCCTTGTGCCATCTGAAGCTGCAGCCTCCCCTGGGCTCTTGGGATTCAGAGCAGGGGGTCCTGTGTCCTCCCCACTATAGGAAGGGAAGATAGACCTGGGTCAAGGCCCTTTTCAGGTGCTTATACTCATGACTGAAATCTGAGCCCTGCCAAGATGTTCAGTGCAAAAACACCCCTGCTTCTCCTATTTATCCCTTCTAAACACCGAGGCAACAAGCACAGGGAATAGTTTAGTAACTGGAGCTGCACTTGGTTTAGGCTATGCACACATGCATGCCCTTCTACTAATACATTTAGCAGCCTGAAACCCTTGCCTGCACATACTATGCATGCACACCCGACTCCAAACACCTAGCAATCTGCTAGCACCCCAGGACCCTCACCTGCATTGAGCTGTATGCATATCCCACTTCATTAAGAATAAGTTTAACCCAGGCTGTGACCTGAGGCCCTTGTGTCCTCACTGGGTAGTGTTGTCTTTCTTTCTAATCTGTGCTACTGCTTTCCTTTGGATAAAGTATTCTTTCTACTTTGCAACCTGTATGCATCTTTATTTCATTCTTGAATAAGATGCCAAGAACCTGGGACCACCAGGCCCAGACACAGGGAGGTCTACTTTGCTCTTCTCCTTTCCACCCAGCTCCACACAAACCTCCAACCTGTGGGCCAAGAAGGCTCATTACTGGGCTATCCCCAAAGATGGCACTGGAACTAGTTAAGCCCCCAGGGACACCTAGGATTCAAGTACTGGTACGCTGGAGGCAGAGAGTCAGGCCCTGAAGCAAGCCCCTGCTTACCTGCAGGGTATCAGAGCTCCAGTGATGTTTCCCCAGCTCCTCGCTGTCCAATAGACCTTCTCCATCAGCAGGAAGTTCCTCTACCCACTCATCTGCACACCACCCGCCACTCTATGCTGAAGCACCAGGTTCCCAGCAGGGCAGCTTTTACACAACTGACTCTGCTAAAATGAATTAGGTCTTAACAGGCCGTGGTGGCTCATGCCTGTAACATCAGAACTCAGGAAGCTGAGGCAAAATTATGGACATGAATCCAAAGCCAGAAGGGATACCCTGTGAGACCATCCCAGTAAAAGAATACAACGAAAAAAGAAATAGAAATAAAGGCTTTGAAGGTCAGCCTCTGAATAAGGGCACGACTCTAAATGATAAATAAAATAAATAAGAAAATAATTAAAATAAAATAAAGCCATTCGTTGCGGCACATGCCTGTATTCCCAGCATTCTGCAAGCTGAAACATAGGGATCAAAACCTCAAGGCAAGCCCAGGGTATAAGACGGACTCCTCTCAAATGAATAAGTTCTGAGTGTGGGCCACCGTGTTACCTCCAACAACACAGCCAGTGTGATTACAAGCAAGAGATTAGGATACACTCATACAGAGGGAAGACCCATGTGATCCCAGAAAGACAGCCATCAACCAGGCCTCAGGGGCGGCCGATCTCGCCCACAATTTATCTCAGGCTTCTAGTGTGCAGAACTGGGAGAAAATAAATGTGTATTCATTCACACGGGGCAGCCTGTCACACTGGCATGTTGGTTATGGCGGTCCTGGAAGCTAACACCCGCCCCAGTCTATCTTCATTCTCCAGATATGAGCACACGAGTCACTTGCTAACCCCATTAGCAGTATGTCACTGTCATGTGACTGTGAAACTCTGTTGGCAAGTGGTCTTAGCCTTGAGCTCTGCATCCGGTCCTAAATGGGTGCGTTTCTTGTTGGAATGGCACTTGTAGTCCTCTGTTTCCCAGAGTCCTTGGCAACAGCCCAAATTATATTTGAAATAGGAAAAGGCAACTTGGTATATAGACTCAGTCTTTTCAGGCGTCACCTTGATTTATGAGAAGCTGGCATTAAACGGTTGAATAACAGTGGCCTGTCATTCACCTGTGTGTGGCTGGGAGGCTAATAAACCACACATCCATCTCCATTGTGATAAGTCCACCCCACCCTTCTCCGAAGCTAAGACGTGTCATGTTGTTCCAAATGTCCTTTTGCTAAGTGTGTTAAGTGGATCCAAAAACTGAGCGTGTGTATTTTCTTTTCTAAGGAAATTCTTGTATATTATTTTAACTCAAAACATTTCTTATACACAATGACTAATCAGAGATTTAAAAAAAATCAAGGCTCTGTCCCGCCTGCACAGCTGGGAGTCTGCTGCCTTCAATGTGGCCCTCCCTAACTGCCAGTTGGAGCAGGTGGGGTACACTGTTCCCCTGAATTCAGGCCAGCAGAAGTAGCTGTTCCCCGGGCTTCAGAAGGAAGTCCTGCTTGAGGCCATTCCTGTTTTGTCTCCCTGGGATTCAAAGATAATTCCAAGCCTTTCCCTGACTCCGGTTTGAAACGGTGGGCATGGGGCTTCGAAAGCCATGCAATGCAGAGCTCCCGAGGAAGCGTTCTACAGGAATGACCTCATGAGAGGAGAACTAATATTTGCTTCCTAATTTCCCAGGGGAAGGCTAATCTTTGGAAGCACAGAGCCTCTGGAGGCCAATAAACTTGAGAGCAGAAGAAGCAAGATTGTTCTATTGTTGCCTCTGTGAAATGGAGTTTGTTTTTCTTACTATTCTTTTTCCCTGCAGGAAAGCTCTGCCTCAGGAGCCCTTACCGTTCATCCTCGAACCCCTGGTTCTGGCTTTCCCCCCATTGTTCTTGCTACCTTCTTAATCACTGCCATCTCGGTCAAGTTCAATGCCAGCCTTGTTTCATGTGCTCCTTCCCGCTCTGCCCGGGTAGTGACTCTCCACACTTGCCTCCGTGACACGTTCCCATAGGGCTAGTCACCAGCCACATGCTGGTGAGCCTGAGGCTAGTCTTGGGTGCAGTGGGACTGCAGACAGATGGCATCCCAGGCATGTCAAGGACCACCTCCCATCAGAGACAAGAATGACAGGCACCTACTAGACAGGAAGTGCTAACCCTGTAGAAAGTTAGGTAACTCTCCCGCAGAGAGGGTGCTATGCACAGTACAGTGAAGGGATGTCCCCTGTGGTGTGTGTTCCCTTCTCCTGAGAGCCAGCCCTGCTGCAGGTGGAGGCTGCAGGTTCCTAGAGGGGGTGAGACCAGACCTTCCTAAGCCCCCAGGCCTTTCCCTGAAGGCCTGACAGAGGTGGCCTCACTTCCTGCTTATCAAGGCCAGGGAGGTTTTAATTCTGAAGCAGAGGATAAAGGTTGAGATTGCGCCCAGTTCAGAAGCTTAAATCCTAGAAACAGGGTACAGCAGGTGGCCAGGCCCCACAATGAAGAGAAGCTCAGAAGCCCCCACACTAAGCCTTCGCCCCACTCCTGTGCCACCAACACCCCCTATCTAGCTCTATGTGTCTCTGCACATCTCTGCACCTCCCAGACCTGCAGACACTCTCCCGTGCTCACACAACTGTAGCAGCGAATTCCTCAGAACCACATTTTCACACAGAAACTTTTACTGATTTCCAGCAATTATGGTTATCAACCATCTTTCTTCTTCCTTCCTTCCTTCCTTTCTTTCTTTTTGTTGTTGATAACAGAAAAAAAATATCATATGAAATAAAATATACACCCAAGAGAGCTAAGGGTCTGGGGCAGTAGGGAACATGTAGGAACACCAAGCAACACCACCCCCCCAGGTGGGAAGGTCTATCTTTGACCCCTGCCCCTTGGCAAAGGAGGGAAAAGTCTTATAAGCCTTAATGAACCCTCCTCCCTTCCTCCCTCCCTCCCTCCCTCCCTCCCCCCCCTCTCTCTCTCTCCATTCTCTTACCTGGAGCTCACTATCACGATTGTAGACCAAGCTAACCTCAAACCTGCAGAAGTCCACCTGCCTCTGCCTGAGCACTGGGACTGAAAGTTTTGCCACCACACCCAGCTTTGCTCTGCACAGAGACACCCCCCCCCCCGCGGGAGCTTTGTGAAACAGGAGTGTTGCTTCTGATACCATCTAGGTATTCTAAAGAATTACAAGGTGGGGAAAGTTAGAAAGTCAAGCAAAGTTTATTCAAAGAGAACAGTTTTATTAGAGTTAAAGAAAAATCCCTGTGCAGGAAAGCTGTGTCCGCAGCTGCCTGCGGGAGGCATGGCGGTGGGGAGAAAAGCCCAAGTCTGCAAGGCACTCAGCTTCATGATGGACAAACATTCATACAGTAGGGCAGGGAGCTTAGAGGCAGAAGGAAAGAACTGACTCAGAACTGTGGATAGACACAACGGAACATCGAGGTGAGGTTTTAAAACACTGAGCTGGAGGTGGAGATGAGGAACAGGAATTCAAGGAAGAAAAAGTACGGTATTTTTTCATTGAAGGGATAACGATATTGCCCAGGTTTAAACACCATTTAAGTAAGCGCACCTTCCTGGGAGTGGTCTCTGGTCCAGGAACTTGACAACATGATTGGATTAAGTTTTGGGGGTTTGTTCTTTGTTGGCTCTTTGGTTTGTTTGTTGTTCTTGTTTGAAAAAAAATTTCTCTGTATAATAAGCCCCTGACTGTCTGGAGCTAGCATTGTAGAGCAGCCTGGCCTCGAACTCATAGAGATCCACCTGCCTCTGCGTGCTAGGTTTAAAGGCATGCACCGCCGTGCCTGTCTCTGTTGATTGTTTTTTGTCTTTAGTGTCTTGGAACATTAAGTCCCCACCCTGTCCTTTGCCATTCTGTCCCCACACTTCAACACAAAGCCTGTTAGTTTACCTGAGTTCAAACTTAGGTCGGGTTCTCTAAAATGGAGTCTGAACTTAAAAGCTTTGGCCTCTCACCATTTGCCAGGAAAATCACTGCTCCACTTATCCATCACAACAGTAAACTACTGCAGACAAGAACATCTAGTTCCCAGTGTCCCCAAGAGCCTGCATCAGCTCAAAGATCCTTGCTCTGCCGACTAGCATATAAAATCTATTTGCTGTTCTCTACCCCCAGAGACAGTCTTGGCAGTTTGATCCCCAATAGACCTGTGTTTCTAACCATCGAATGGTCTAGTTGGGTGGTTTTAGCCCTAACCTACACTGTTGTTGTGTTAGAGGACTGAAGTTCAGGAAACTCTATTGTGCTTGATAATGATTGTTATGAAACATAATTGCAGCGAGAGGTACCCGGCAGGCCCCGTGCCCCTGAGTAATTACGCCGTGCGACAGATCTGTATAAAGGAGGTCTACTCGGGGAGGGAAGAGGGGTGAGGAACTGGAGAAGGGGTAGAGGTGGACAAGTGGATATGTAGACCAGCAGACAGACAGAAGCAGGAGCAAAGCCGTGAGGGCAGAGAAGGGGGCTCAGGGCAGGGAAGGACAGAAATATGGAGAGAGAGGGAGACCAATCGGGAAGACGAGAGAGAAAGAGAGAGACAGAGTCAGTGCTGGTGTGGCAAGCAATCCTTTTATACACAGCCCACACCTGGCACACCTACTGGTGGAGGCAGATGATGTGAGCCATTGCTAGGTCCCTGGGAGAATCCTCGTGGAATCGCATGTAAGCTAACAATGACCCTGCAAGAGTCAGGACCCTGGCACTTAGATGGCCAGTGCATTTCACCTAAATAAAAAGATGAAGGTTCCTAGTGAGGCCTGAAGTGCGGCTAATACAGCACAGTTGCTAAGATCTATGGGAAAAGTTCATCTCTCAGGCCTGGGGTGATGGCTCCGTGGCTTCAGTACAAGCACAGGGGCCTGAATTAAGATCCCCAGCCCCCACACAAAGCCAAGCACAGTACCATGCCTATAGGGCAGCAGTGGGACAACAGACAGAAGGATCCCGGGTGCCTGGTGGCCAGCCAATCTAGCACAAGCGCTAAAGTCATGTTAAATCACTGTGCTTAAGGGATCTGTAACATAGAAATGCCTGGAACCTGCAGGCCTCACTTGCCCAAGGACGGGCAACTTCCTGAAATGCCGCGGGTTCTTGTTCATGTAAGACAACAAGCCAAGGGCTGGAGAGATGGCTCAGCGGTTAAGAGCACTGACTGCTCTTCCAGAGGCCCTGAGTTCAGTTCCCAGCAACCACATGGTAGCTCACAACCATCTGTAATGGGATCCGATGCCCTCTTCTGGTGTGTCTGAGGACAGCTGCAATGTACTCACATAAAACAAATAAATAAATAAATCTTTAAAAATAAATAAATAAATAACAAGTCAAATGTTTTCACTTCTCTAAACAAGGTTGGTTGCCCCAACTGCACAGGATGTGCTTGATCACACAAAGCACACATAGGCAGGAGGTATGTAGGCAGAAAGTAATCAACATATATGCTTGCCCACATTGGACAAACACAGAAAGTACATAGCCTTGTGGGTTATGCCTTTATAAGCATTGACTAACATAATTCATGGTCATCCTTGGGAATCCTGTGTATGGACCTGGCCAGTGTCCTTTATCCTGGCCAATATTTGCTAAAGCTTGCTTCAAATGTGGCTCAAAAATTGTGGTACTGGCCTTATTCTCACCCAGTGGGATTAACACTAGACATCTGATTGTTAAGTCTCAGAAACAGGGGACAAATGGCTTAGGTGCCTATTAACATATCAAAGCAGATGATGGCCAGGTTTCCCAGCATCCCTCAGTAACTGTGGCTCTTCCCAGCTCTCATCACCCCGCCCCCTCCTCTAAATCCCTCCCTCTCAGGGTCTGGGCTTCCTCCAGCCTGAACCCTATATAGCTCAGCCATTTTGGCTATGCTGCTCTCTTGCTCTCCCTCCCTCACGCTCCTACTGGTCTCAGACTCCATATGAATCCTCTTAGGTCCAATGTGCCCAGGTGGCGGCCATGTTCAGCCTGAGTTCTGCCTGTGTGGCGGCCATGTTCAGCCCGGATTCTGCCTGTGTGGCGGCCATGTTCAGCCTGAGTTCTGCCTGTGTGGCGGCCATGTTCAGCCCGGATTCTGCCTGTGTGGCAGCCATGTTCAGCCTGGATTCTGCCTGCTCTCTCGCTTACATCTTCCTACTTTAGGAGTCACGTCCTCTTCCTTTTCTTTTGTTTCTTCATTCACTGATGAGCTCTGGGTTCAGCGAGAAAGTGAGAGTTGACACCAGACATCAGCGGTGACTTACACACGTGTATGCGTGGGCATGTGTACTCCCCCCACACATGTACACACACATGGGTATACCACACACCAAAAAAAAAAAAATGATAAATGTAAACTTAAAAACTAAAATACAATGCGTGTCCTCTAGATTTGAAGGAAGCCAAATTCATCCTGTTCTATAGGCACACCTCTAGTGAAAGTGAGGGTCGTGCATATGGTAAATGCCTAGCTCAGTTAGAAGACACCAGATAATGTGTCCACATAGGACAGACAACCATGCACACAGCAATCACAATGTCACAGTTTCAGGCATCCCCAGGGGTCTTAGGACAGATCCCCTGCAGATAAGGGAGCAACTGTGGATGCTGGTACCCTGACATTGAACTCACGGCCAGTTGTGCTGTGTATAAAGCTCACCTAAGATACATTTTCTCTTCCCCTCCTCCTGTCTCTCTCTGTTGTTATTTTCCACTTGTTTTAATAGGAAAAAAAAAGTAATTGTTCAGAAAAAGCAAGAAAGAACTTCCAAGAGTTAGCTCTGGCTGGCTTCAAACTCCATATGTAACCAAGGATGGCCTCGAACTCCTGATTATCCCGTCTCTATCTCCTGAGTGTTGAGAATGCAGGGATGTGCCATCACCCCAGTTCCTAGCATAAAGTTTCAACACACCATGAGGGAGCAAACACACACGCTGGTGTTATGCCTAATCTTTTCTCTTCATTCAGGGTCCAGCCTGTGGATCCCAAGTGCTGCCCAAGTTCAGGGTGGGTCTTCCCTCCTTGGTTAAGCCTTTCTGGAAATAACCTCCTAGACATACCAGGTGTGTTTCCATAGTGATTCTAAACACAGTCAAGCAAACACTGAACGAACCTTCACGGCAGCCATGGAAGAGCCTGCAGAAGTGATGGTGGTTTGTTCCTTCAAAAATTCATGTTGAAATTTGATGGCTAACCAGCTAACCAATGCTTGGAAGGTTGAAGCAGGAAGATCACGAGGAGTTTGAGGCCAATCTGGATTACAGTCCGACTATTATAAAAGATCACTTTGGTAGCAGTGCAGAGGTGACAGGAGTCTGGGATGGTGAGCAGCTCTCATGCTGGGGCTAAGCCTCCCTCACTGGGATCTTGCTCTGTAGGTCTGGCTGTTCATCAGGTGCTTCAGCTCAGGGGTGTGGGGGGCTTCTGCCTACTTTGCTGTAGCAAAATAACTATCCATTCTCAGGCATTCTATTAGCAACAGAAAGTGGCCTTCGCCTGGCCAGGAACAGAGCTGAGATCAGCTGTAAGTCTTTGATGAAGGAGGCCAGGAAGTGGGGACCAGGAAGGGGGCAGGTACTGCAGAGCAAACACTGAGCAAGAGGGCAGCCTGAAAGGGGCAGGCCAAGCCTACTCCTCTGTGGGAGAAAGTCTAGAATGCTTTCTAGGGCAAGCTGCTAGTTCTCTGATGTTGTGTCCCCACGACATATATACTGTCACATGTGTGTCCCTAAACTAGCAGAGGCTAAGAGGATGGTACCTGTCTCCTTCCCTGTGTCCTGCCTACAAGAGGAGGATCCTTGGTGTTTTCAGGCTGAAGTAGAGTATGCATAGCACGAAGTTCATCCTTTCATCTGTTTCAAGTGCAAAATTAAATACAACTGAGAGCACTGGCTGTGGGCAACAGTCACAGCCTTCCATCTCCAGAACTTGTCACTCCAAACTTCCCACATACCCAGCCCTGGGAACCACCATTCCATGCCTGTCTCTATCATTTTGACTACTAATTTGACTACTGACTAATGACTTTAATTTTGACTACTCCCTTTAAAGGGATCATATAATTTCTGTATCCTCGGGGTGGTTACATGGTATGAGTGCGGTGCCCTCAGACACCCAAGGTGTTAGGTCCCTTGAAGCTGAAATTATAGGCTGTTGTTAGCCGTATGACATGGGCGTTGGGAGCAGTGCACACTCTTAACTGCTAAGCCACCTCTCCAGCCCCAGTTGGTCTTTCTTTTTAAAGCTGAGTAATATTATGTTGGAAATTTACACATTATTTTTTGAGACTTATTATGTGGACCTGGCTAATCTGAAATTTGCTTTGTAGACCAGGCTGGCCAGGAACTCATGGAGATCTGCCTGCCTCTGCTCCCAAAGGCTGAGATCAGAGGTGCGCACCACCACACCTCATTCTGTGGCACACTTTGTTGATCCATTCACCAGGCAGCTTCTGCCTTTGGCTTTGGTGGAAAATGCCCTTATGGGCATAGAAGCAGGTGCCTCTAGGGGGTTGAACTATATCTTGTAAATGACAGCACTGTGTGGCTTTCTTTCTAAGTTCAAGATCAGGGAGCTACAAGTTGCCCTGGGAGGCTGCCTGGGCGCTCACTGTGGACTGCCCTGTGCTGGTGGTTTCTTGGTTACAGTTACAGCATACAACTCTACAGAGCCGGAAGAGCAGGGGGCCACAGAGGTCCCTCATCAAGGACCCACTGTTAGGAGTTCTACCTTCTTTTTAAATTACTATTATTTCCACTGACAATCTAAAACTGCAAACAGATGTTCTCTTGCGTGTTTGCAGGTGTGAGTGCCCCTGCATGCTTGCATGTGGAGGCCAGAGGTCAGGCTGCATGTCCTTCTCAGATACACTCCACTCCATTTTGAGTGAGCCTGGGTGTCTCAGTGAAGCAGGAGCTCACCAATGGACTAGAGACTGGCTGGCCAGTGAGCCTCAGAGGGCATTCTGCCTCTGCCTCCTCAGGTTACTGGTGTGCTGCCATTCCCCGGCTCTTTGCATGGCTGCTGGGGATGTGAACTTAGGTCTGCATGCCTGGACAGCAAGCACTTTACCTACTGAGCCAATCTGCAGCTCACCCTTTGCACCAGAAAATAAATAACTAGTCAGTCTTTGCATCCAACACACTTATCTTTCATCGGGAATCTTGAGACAGTGTGAAATTGCTTTTGGCTCTCTTCTCACTCACTACAGCCATCTCTCATTGAACGAACACTCAGATGAAAGATGCCCCAGTATGAGACCAGAATTTTTTTTTTTTTTTTTTTTTTTGGTTTTTTTTTTTTTTTTTTTTTGGTTTTTCGAGACAGGGTTTCTCTGTGTAGCCCTGGCTGTCCTGGAACTCACTCTGTAGACCAGGCTGGCCTCGAACTCAGAAATCCACCTGCCTCTGCCTCCCGAGTGCTGGGATTAAAGGTGTGTGTCACCACTGCCCAGCGAGATCAGATTTTTAAATTTCCCTAGCAATTAACCCCAAAGCTCACCTTAGACTGCAGGGCAGAAAGCATAGCCTACCAGGCCGGAATCTTGGGTTGGCAAGGAGACCCCTCCTTCCCCCCGGGGGAGGGGCTGCAGCACTCTTTGCGCTTCACACACTACATGCTCTGGCACCCGGGTGAGGGTAGCGAAGGACACGGGGATCAGGGCAGGAGAAAGGGGCTGTGAACAACAAAAAGAAGTTACTTGTCTTTAGCAACTTTAGTCTTTGAATCTTTCTGTGTCTCCTGCAGTGATGATCCTGCACCTGACTACTCTGCGTAATAGTGTACGCTGTGAAGGGCCTGGGTGGAATGGCTCTCTCCCCTGGGGACCAGTGAGAACCACTGCCCCAGCCTGATGCTTCTGGGCTTGCAGGACCTGGAGTGGCATCCCCATAGCATAGAGCTAGAGCAAAGGCAAAAAAGAGCCTGCGCAGCCTGGCAGGTCCTAGCCCTCTGGTGAGCGAGCGGCGCCCTCTCGTGGACAGCCGAGGAGTCGCAGGGGTGGTGGGGCCCTCCAGAACCTGCTGTGCCCATGTACTCAGGTGCTGCATCTCCGAGGAGCCTCGGAAATAATTTTCAAATGAGAGTTGAACTATATCGCCTCCTGTATCGTCATATGGAAGTCCTAAACTTTGGTTCCACAGAATGTGACAGTATCTGGTAGTCTATTCAAATAGTGCGTTGAAAGTAGACAATTAAGAATAGAGAAGATAGCCCTACCCCCACCCCTACCTCCTGCCAGCCACCAGGAGGCTTGGAGCCAACCAGAGGTATGCACAACCAGGAGCCTCTCCCTCCTCGCACGGGACGGGCATGGGGCTTAAAATGCAGCGTCTTACAATGTGTGTACCAACTCCAAATGGGGGTCACATAAATAAATGTGGCGGTGAGAAAAAAAATAGCAACAATGTCACACAACCAAACATTAACTATAAGTCAACTGAGTAGTTTACCAAGTGTTTCTGGTGGACTCATCGTGTGAGCCTGGTGAGACTTCTCTACAGACTTGGTTCTGAGCTGCACTTCCTGTGGCCATTCATGCAGCCATACCAACAGTGTCACCCAGATGCGTGGGCACAGATTTGAGGTTGCACACATATGGACTTTTGCACTTACAGAAACATAGTGGTTTTATTAAGGAAGACAAATAGTTTAATATTTTCCTGCCGTCATGCCTCATGTGTCTTTGGATTGTATTGTGTTAGAATGTTTTCAGCCTCATGTGGTAATGTCACTGGACTGGATCTCAATATGTAGAACAGGCTGGCCATGTAGGGATAAAGGCGTGGGCCTTGATGTGCACCAGCACACTCAACTAAAGTGAATTTCTTGACTATTCATAATCAGTAACTGAGCTGTATACCTATTTTATAGAGCTACATGTCTGGGGTCACAAAAATTTCCAAGAAGGCATGAATAGGAAGCTAAAGAAGCCCTGGCTGAAGGTCTGACAACCCTTGTCACTGTGTCACACATGGCCCCTGTTCTTCAAGAGCCAAGGTTAACATGTAAGGACAACAGTAGAGGGGTTGGAGAGATGGCTCAGCAGTTAAGAGCATCGGCTGCTCTTCCAAAGGTCATGAGTTTAATTCCCAGTCACCACATGGTGGCTCACAACCATCTGTAATGGGACCTGGTGCCCTCTGCTGGTATGTCAAGGACAGTGTGGTCATATACATAAAATAAAAAAGTAAGTTTAAAGAAAAAATTTTAAAAAGTTAAAAGTTTTTTGTTTTGGTTTTGGTTTTTTTGTTTTTTTAAAAAAGGACAACAATGAAGACATCAGCAGCCACCAGGCTCCAGAGCCAGGCTGAGTACACCTGCGTGTAACAGCCTCATGTGGTGCCTGCCATCAGAGGTTGGCCACACATGCACTATTAGTGCTTGGGCGTGGGGTGGAGGCAGGAAGAGAGGAGCTACATAGTGAGTTCGGGACCAACCCGGGCTACCAGGTACCCTGCCTGCTAAAACAAAGCCAACAGCAGCGGGCTCAGGGTCCCCAAATGACCTCAAAGCTGAAGGCCTCAGCCCTGTAGGGAGGGATTTCCAGACAAGAGGCACACCTCAGAGAGTGCTAGGTGAGAGTGCTACAGTTTGGGGTTTGGATTTATATTTCTTCTGTATTCTCCAGAAGCACCCAGAAGCCAGAAGGTGGGGGATGAACCCAAAAGCCAACAAATGACATTTAGAATCTGACAAGGTAGCACAGTGTCTGTGGATCTCTTAAAGAAAGAAAGGGGCTGCCAGGAGGATCGTGTGTACTGGAGGGCGAAGGGAGTGGGGAAAGTCCTGAAGGGGGAGGAGCTGAACCTGTGAGGACCCCAGAGTCCCAGGATACAAGTGCTAGGTTCAGTATAAAGAGAGAGGTTATGACTAATGTCATAGGCATACTTGAAGGGTTGTCTACAACTGATTGGAAGGGCTAGGGTGGGGGCAGAGGTCACCTAACATGCCTGAGTTCATCCAGCTAAAGGAATTCCAGACCACGAATTCCAGGCACACAGAAAAAGGCCAGCTGACTGACAGATGTCAGAATGAAGTCAGTTTACTGCTCTGGTTGGCCTCGAGAGTCTGGGAGAGGGGGCCTAAAAATGAGGTGGACTAAAGTCTCATGCAATAGCCAACTTTATTCGAAACATCAGACAAGTTATACTAGGAGGGTTAAAAAAACTCATCTGGGGTTGGGGGGATGGCTCAGAGGTTAACACTGACTGCTCTTTCAGAGGCCCTGAGTTCAAATCCTAGAAACCACATGGTGGCTCACAACCATCTCTAATGGGATCTGATGCCCTCTTCTGGTCTGTCTGAAGACAGCTACAGTGTATGAGCATACATAAATAAATAAAATCTTTGATAAAAGAAAAAGAAAGAAGGGTCACCAGGGTAAAGTATACAATGAAAAGAACAAGCCATGCGTGGTAAAATCATGCTATTCTATAGAGGCATATGAATATAAACTCACTCCTGTCTGCTACATGGGGGGGGGCACAAAAGTGCATTCCAAGAACAATTCTGTATTTTAAAGAAACTGAGGTCACAAGAGTTCTTGTACTGTTTTCATAGCGTGTTCTCACAAACACTCAGAATTCTCACATGACTTTGTTCTGGGACTGTGTCCTGACAATAACAAAGATCTGTCTTTGTTTTTGAGACAGTCTCTTGTAGTATCTCAGCTTGGCTGAACTAAGTTTCTGAGGAGGGCCTTGAACTTGTGATCCTCCAGCTTTCACTGCCCTAGTGCCTCACCACTGTGCTGTTTTGGAGGGGTTGGTTGGTTGTTTGGTTTGGTTTTTGGTTTTTTGTCTGTTTGATTGATTGATTGATTGATTGATTGCTTTGTTTTGCTTGAGGCAAAGATTTCACTGGCTGACCTGGAACTCACAGAGAGCCATTACCTCTGCCTCCCAAGTGCTGGGGATTAAAGGCCTGCTTACTTCTTTAAATTTTTTTTAAAAAGTTTTTAACAATTCAAAATGAGTTGAAAGAACTTAGAGAATAATTATAATAATTTAAAATTCATCTTAGAGATTAAATAAACTTGAAGAGAAATGACAAGGAGAAGGGAAGGAGACAAGCTCTTTGTTTTGCCCGCAGTGTTAGTGATGGGACCTAGAGTCTCAGCTGGAGCTGTCAGACAGGTCCCCTGCTGCCTAGACTGTAAGTGAAGACACAAACACAGCTCTGCCTGCGCAGACCAGCAGTGCCCAGCATGTTCATGTCGATGACAAGCTTTGACTCCCAGTTTAAAATGCCTCATTTACCTATCCTCCCCCAAATAAAAAGAATCCCAGTGGACACGGGGGGAACGTAGGAGGATGCATACCTGTAATCTCAGCGGAGGCAGGAGGATCTCCAGCTTGAAACCAGACTGATGTACATGGCAAGAATCTGTCATAAAAAAAAAAAAAAAATTCCAAGAGCTGATATGGTTTGAATATGCTTGGTCCAGGGAGTGGCACTCTTAGAAGGTGTGGCCTTGTTGGAGAAGGTGTGGCCTTGTTGGGGGAAGTGTGTCACTGTTGGGGTGGGCTTTGAGGCCTTCTTCCTAGTTTCCAGGGAGACAAGTCTTCTCCTAGCTGCCTTTGGATCAAGGTGTAGAACCCTTGGCTCCTCCAAGACCATGCCTGCCTAAAATGGAAACCCTAAGACAGCTGGTGCAGATGTGGGTCCGATAGTTTTCTTCCTTGTGCTGTGAAAAGCAGCACAACCAAAGGTGACTTGGGGGTGAAAGCGTTTACTTCAGTTTACAGTCCTTCATGAAGAGAAGTCAGGGCAGAAAACTGGAGGCAGGCACTGAAGCAGAGGCCACAGAGGAGCACTGCCTACTGGCTTGCTCAGCCTGCTTTCTCAGACCACCCAGGACCCCCCGCCTCATAACACTCATTTATCAAGGAAACATCCTGCATACAAGCCTAAGGACATGATAGAGCGGAATTCCCTCTTCCCAGATGACTCTAGTTTGCATCTGGCTGACAAATCCAGCCAGGACACCAAGCCTATGCCCTGGTGGAGGCATGAAATGAATCAGCCAGCAGGATAGGAGTTCCTTGGTAGGGGGTGTCTTATTTAGGGCTTTACTGCTGTGAAGACACCATGACCAAGGAAACTCTTATAAGGACAACTGGCTGAAAGGGGCTGGCTTACAGCTTCAGAGGTTCAGTCCAATATCATCAAGGTGGTGGCATGACAGTGTCCAAGCAGGGATAATGTAGGAGGAGCTGAGAGTTCTACATCTTGTTCTGAAGGCAAATAGAAGACAGGTGAAGTGGAACCTTCTAGTTCTTTGGAAAGTTAGTTACATCAAATGATGGTTTGCTGGGGCACACAGGACAAAGGCTGTCTTACTAAAGTAAACATGTGAAATGTTTTCCTGGAACAGACACAGGTGAAAGGATGTTTTGATATAGCAGGCACATGGAAGGATGCTTGATGAAGGAGTGTAAATATGACCCCACAGACAGTGGGAGACTGAGCATTGGTTTGGTTTGCTCCACCTCACTATTCTTCGCTAACTACACGCATGTATTGGTTTGCCTTACATAGCGTTGTTGAGCTCAACTTGTGATAACACTGCCATTGAGAGAAACTCACCCAAGAACTGCTCGTGAGGTTCCTGAGGCAGCTTGCTGCTTCTGCAGCCTTGCCTCAGGCCAATTGGAGAGCCTGGTGGTTTCTTCAGGATTGAACTACAGTTGCTGGTTTGTGCCTGGTGTCTGCCTGCCAAGAGGACTGGACTGAAGCTGTTGGCTTGTGTGTGGTGTCTACCTGCCTAGAGGACTGGTCTGCAGCTTCTGAATCAGATTTTGTGTTTGCCACGGGATTGAACAGCTGCCAGAGAAGATCCAGCTTAGCGCCAAAGAACTATTGCTGAACAGGTCTACTTCCCCCATATCCTAATAAGTTTTCTCTTCCTCTCCTGGGTGGTAGGCTAGAGGAAAGGTTGAACCCTTATTAAAAGTAGGTTTTAAAAATTTTATGCCTACAGTCAGGCTTCCAGGCAGCTAGGAGGAAGGTCCCTCAAAACCCACCCCAACAGTGGCACACTTCCTCCAACAGGGCCACATCTCCTAATAGTGCCACTCCCTGGACCAAGCATATTCAAACCACCACATTGAGGAAGAGATGCTCTCCTCCCCCGCCTCACCCCTTACCACATCAAAGAAGAGATGTTCTCCTTCCCCGCCTTACCACCTATGGCAGGTGGGCGAGCTGGCCCCAGATGTCATGAGATCAGGAGAGTTGGTGGACTGACCCTGACTTCACCAGCTGCAACATTCGGGAGAGCAGGCCCTGCCCCTCACCTAGGCAGCACAGTAAGCTGGCTCTAAATCGGGGGGAGGGGGATTAGATAAACCAGCCCCTTGCCTCCTGCAGCACTCAGGAGATCTGGGCTCTGTACCTCACCTGGGCAGCACAATAGATCTGGCCTTGCTATTGTAGGCATGGGTGAGCCTGACCCCAGTACCTGAGAGCAGGAGAGCTGGCTCTGCCCCTTGCTAGTTGCAGCTTTGGATGAGCTAGCCACAGTGCTATATGTGGGTCTGAGAAAGCTGGTAGGCTGACCAGCTCAGCTACCACCCAGGTATACACACACACACACACACACACACACACACACACACACATGAGAGAGACAGAGAAACACAGAGAGAGAGACAGAGGGGGGAGGGAGGGAGGGAGGAACTGGGACACCCAGTATAGCACAGACACATCTTGAGGACATTGTGTGTAATGAAATGATCCAGTCACAGAAGATAAGCACTGTGTGAGACGCTTGGAGCTGCAACCTCAGCTGCGGTCAACAAAAGTTGCCTTATTTATTTATTTATTTATTTATTGTGTGATATTTATTTATTGTCAGAGAGAGAAAGAGAGAGAGAAGCAGGGGGCACACACACATGTGGGACTCAGAGGACAACCTCAGTTCCTCTCTACTTACTGGGAGAAGGTCTCTCACGAAACCTGGAGCTTGTAGATCCGCTGGGCTAATTGGTCAGTGAGTCGCTGAGACCTATCTCTCCTTCCCCAGCTCTGGGACAGGTACAGGCACGTCCTGTAGACACGGACCCCCTGCCTGCAAGGTGAGCACTTCATCAGCGAGCCATTTCCCAGACCTACAGTTACCTAAGATGCTTTTCCTGAAGTCTGACTTGCATGACCTAATGTGTGCCTTCTAGTGGGACCAGCGTCCAGGACAGTCCCAGAGCACCGCACCTCTCCAGCAAGGGTCCTTGTGCTCCTACAGTCCCAGGTACTGTTCCCCTCCACTTTGCTCTCCAGCCATACACATAAATAATAATATTTAGAAAAAATAACATGGCTTTGTACTGCTGGAAAATACTTTAGGCAAAGAAAACCGCGATGAGGAAGAGAGCATGTTACTGAGCTAAAATCTAACCAGCGTGCAGAGTGCACAGGGGTCCCACACAGCAGTGTCTCCGTCGTGCACAGAGCACAGGGGTCCCACACAGCAGTGTCTCCGTCGTGCACAGAGCACAGGGGTCCCACACAGCTGTGTCTCCGTCGTGCACAGAGCACAGGGGTCCCACACAGCAGTGTCTCCGTCGTGCACAGAGCACAGGGGTCCCACACAGCAGTGTCTCCCATCAGGCACAGAGCACAGGGGTCCCACACAGCTGTGTCTCCCGTCAGGCACAGAGCACAGGGGTCCCACACAGCAGTGTCTCCTGTCAGGCACAGAGCACAGGGGTCCCACACAGCCGTGTCTCCCATCATGCACAGAGCACAGGGGTCCCACACAGCAGTGTCTCCTGTCATGCACAGAGCACAGGGGTCCCACACAGCAGTGTCTTCTGTCATGCACAGAGCACAGGAGTCCCACACAAGTCTCTCCCATCATCTCTACTGTCAACTCCACACACATGACAGTCTCATCTCCCTGAACTCAGTCAACCACATTGTGGAAAATGTTTAATTTTTTTCACATAACACTTAGAGGCAGATTTCCAATTTCTATCCAGCAGGTGCCCCATAGAGATACGGCCATCACATTCACTTATAATCACAGAAATCGGGAGGTCTGAAACAGGAGGATGGCAAGCAAGGATGTCTGTGAAGGGTGTCTGATGCCCTGGAGCTGGAGTTGTACCCATTTGTGAGCCACCATGTGGGTGCTGGGAATTGAACCCAAGTCCTCTGGAAGAGCAGCCAGTGTTCCATCTCTCCAACTCCCTTTTTTTTTTTTCAAGACAGGGTTTCTCTGTGTAGTCCTGGCTGTCCTGGAACTCACTCTGTAGACCAGGCTGGCCTCAAACTCAGAAATTCACCTGCCTCTGCCTCCCAAGTGCTGGGATTAAAGGTGTGCGCCACCACTGCCCGGCCCAGCTCCCAATGTTTAATTCTTAAAGTAAAAATAAATAAGTACATTTATCTCATTAACATGCAAATGGGGATGTTTTTAATAAATAAATGGTAAAATTACAGGTACATTGAAGACATTTTAAAGCAAAATTCTTTATGGTTTGTTATCACATTAAAAAACTGATTGATTTATATGAGCACACTGTCGCCATCTTCAGACACCCCAGAAGAGGGCATCGGATCCCATTACAGATGGTTGTGAGCCACCATGTGGTTGCTGGGGAACTCAGGACCTCTGGAAGAGCAGTCAGTGCTCTTAGCTGCTGAGCCATCTCTCCAGCCCAAAAAATTGATTTAGTTGATCTATTTCATATGCCTATGTCCCCATGGCTGTGTAAAACCTCCTCAGGGAGAAAGGATCAATAAGGGGAAGTTTCAGGAATTTTGGTTTTAAGAGCCAGGGATCACCGGGTCAGTCTCTGAAATACCTGGTTGATTGTGCCTGGGACCTGGGCAGCTTCAGAGCTTAGGGCATATGGATGCTGTGTAAGCAATCTTTCCAAGGCACTCATAACCGTGTGTGTGTGTGTGTGTGTGTGTGTGTGTGTGTGTGTGTGTGTGTGTGTGTGTGTGTGTGTGTAAGTCTGTATGTCTGTACATGTGTCTGTCAGTGTTTGTTTTGTTTTGGTTTTGGTTTTTCGGGACAGGGTTTCTCTGTGTAGCCCTGGGCTGTCCTGGAACTCACTCTGTAGGCCAGGCTGGCCTCGAACTCAGAAATCCGCCTGCCTCTGCCTCCCAAGTGCTGGGATTAAAGGCGTGTGCCACCACTGCCCGGCGTCTGTCAGTGTTTGTGGGAGTGCTTATGTTTGTGTGAATGTCTGTGTCTATCTGCATGTGTCTCTGTACATGTCTGTCTCTGTGTACGTGTCTGTGAATGTGTCTGCGTGTATGTTTACGTGTGTCTGTGTGTCTCTGAGTGAGTCCTGTGTCTGTCTGTGTGTGGCGTTTCCCTTGGCCGTGTTGGGTGAAAGCGCACCACCCAGGCTTTTCTCCTGCTTCCTCACTCCCTTCTCTACATGCTCACCTTTGCTGGAGCGGAGCCTTGTCCTTAGGAAGGAGTCAGATCCGTGAGACAGCTCCACTCTGGGTGACTACGACCAACTTCAACTAAAACCACCCCAGAAAAGGCGGTTTCTGTCCAGCAGATGCCCCATAGAGATCCAGCCTGGACGTTTACTGCCCGTCTGTCTGATATCCGGGATCTGAAGCCCCCTGTCGGTGGAAACTGGCTAAATCACTCAGATTACCCTGCCGTGGTTTAAGTCACTTTCTGGGGCTCCGAAGATCTGGGCTGAGTGGGAGCTCTGGAATGAAGTCGGGCCTGAACTTAAATATAAACGCTATTTCTCCCTGTGTCTCCTTCTCTCTGGGTCTTGTTCTCTGTGTGTTTCTCTCTGCTTCTCTCTCTCTCTCTCTCTCTCTCTCTCTCTCTCTCTCTCTCTCTCTCTCTCTCTTCTTTCCATCCACCCCTCCTTCTTTCCCTCGCTCTGTTCTTCCCCATCCTTTCACCCTTCTCTCCAGTTTTATTAAGACATTCTCCAAGCCCAGATCGCAGGGTTCTGGTTTATCGGAGGTGAGTGCAGGTCAGCAGGTCCTCGTGGTCCAGGAGAGGCTGACCCCAGGACTGCAGACTGAGCTGGGGCCCAGCCATCTGCTGACCTCTCAGCGCAGCGCAGCGCAGGGCAGGCCCTCCCTCTTGCCCTTCTGCAAACCGCACCGCGCTGGAGACTGGAGTATTTGCGGTCCTGCCCTCCCCCTCTCCCGGCGCCGCCCGGGTCCCACGCTCCGCCCCAGCTGAAGCAATGACTTATTTGTGTATTGAGGTCATGCCGGCCCCTGGGGACACAGTTGTCAGCCTGTGCCGCGGCCACAGGGTAGGCACTCACCAAGTCAATAATCGGTCTGGGGACTAGCGACAGGCCTTTTATTCCTTAGGTCTTACTACGAGTTTTAAAATTTTCCATAAAGAGGGCATTTTATGATAAAATTATAATAAATGTTTCTTTTGCGTTGTTCTATTCACATTTTCTTAGCTATATAAGTCTATTTCTAGGTTCTCTTCATTTTCTCTTTTTTCCTATTTATTCATTAACTTTACATCTCGATCGGTCGTAGTCCCCCTCTCCTCCAGTCCACCCTAACACGGCCCCTCCATGAGTAGGGGGAATCCCCCCCCCAATGTTTCTTTGAAATGAGAATGTGCCTCAGGATTCAGGAGGTGAGGTTTCGAGGATCCTGAATTAGAGGCCAGCTTGAGCTGCAGGAGACCATGTCAAAGAAAGAGAGGGTGGGAAGAAGGGGGGGGAGAGTTGGGGAGAGGCGGGAGAGGGAAAACAGGCCTGGCTGATGACTTGTGCCTGTTATACCAGCACTTAGGAAGAGGAGGCAGGAGAATCAGAAGTTCAAGTCCAGCCTCAACTACATAGTCCATTTGAGGCCAGCCTGAGAAACATGAGACACTGTCCCCAAAACTAATGAGCCCCCTCCTACCAATTAAACAAGTAAGCAAATGCAGGTTTCAGAGGGACAGGAGGCTGAGCTGGGGAAGGTCAGCTGATCTGGTAAAGAGCAGGCATCACTGGGCCATCCAGCAGAGAGAAGTCACCTTTCCACCTCCTCTGCCTGTAGGCCGCAGGACTGTGGATGAACAAGCTGTCCCTGATTGTCCTTGTGCTCCGACAGGTTACCTTGCTGGCCTTTCAAGCACAGGACCCTGGGCCAGGGTCACACAGATGCCTCCTTCTCTCCAGGCAGAAGCCCACACTGTCGTGTAAGCTCCTTTGCAGGCAGGGCAGTTTGCAGCTTGCTGAGAAGCATGGGCAGTAAGACCCCAACACACAGGCAGCTCTGCTGCAGCCTCAGGACACCAGGGGATGAGAGGTAGTGAGGTCTCTGAGCATGGTGGGCACAGTCTGAGGGTGCAGGACGCCAACTGGATCCGTTTCTGCTCCCCTGTGGAAGTTGTACACCAGCCCAGTTGACAACAATGCGGTTTTCCTATAAAAAGGTCTTACAGGCCCCCCCTGGAAACATGAGAGTTTCTGTGTAAACACCACACCTAAGAGAAGAATGATCTACATTTGTCTTTCTGACTTGTTTCACTTAACATGGCGCCCTCCAATTGCACTCATTTTTCTACAAATGATGTCATTTCATTCTTTTTGGATGAATAAAAGTCCATGGACTTTATACACCATATCTTCTTTACCTTTCCATCTGGTGATAGATACCAAAGCTGATTCAATCTCTTGGCTGTTGTGAAGGGTGCTACAATAAATATGACGGCCCTATTTTAAGTATGCAAATCTATATGACATGAAGATGAAAGAAAAATGGTGGAAGGACAGGAAGAGAATCAAGAGGTGCACGTGAGCACAGTGATGCACGTGGGCACAGTGATGCACGAGGGCACAGTGATGCACGTGAGCACAGTGATGCCATGGGCACAGTGATGCACGTGGGCACAGTGATGCATGTGAGCACAGTGATGCACGTGAGCACAGTGATGCACATGGGCACAGAGAAGCACATGGGCAGAGTGAAGCACATGGGCACAGTGATGCACGTGAGCACAGTGATGCAGGTGAGCACAGTGATGCACATGGGCACAGTGATGTACATGGGCACAGTCATGCACATGAGCACAGTGATGCACGTGAGCACAGTGAAGCACATGGGCACAGTGATGCAGGTGAGCACAGTGATGCACATGGGCACAGTGATGCACATGAACACAGTGATGCACGTGAGCACAGTGATGCAGGTGAGCACAGTGATGCACATGGGCACAGTGATGCACATGGGCACGGTCATGCACGTGAGCACGGTGATGCACGTGAACACAGTGATGCACGTGAGCACAGTGATGCACGTGAGCACAGTGATGCACGTGAGCACAGTGATGCACATGGGCACAGTGATGCATGTGAGCACAGTGATGCACATGAGCACAGTGATGCACATGGGCACAGTGATGCACATGAACTCAGTGATGCACATGGCACAGTGATGCACATGAACACAGTGATGCACGTGAGCACAGTGATGCACGTGAGCACAGTGATGCACGTGAGCACAGTGATGCACATGGGCACAGTGATGCATGTGAGCACAGTGATGCACATGAGCACAGTGATGCACATGGGCACAGTGATGCACATGAACTCAGTGATGCACATGGCACAGTGATGCACATGAACACAGTGATGCACATGGGCACAGTGATGCACATGAACTCAGTGATGCACATGGCACAGTGATGCACATGAGCACAGTGATGCACGTGAGCACAGTGATGCACATGAGAACAGTGATGCACATGGGCACAGTGATGCACATGAACACAGTGATGCACGTGAACACAGTGATGCACGTGAGCACAGTTCAGTGATGCACGTGAGCACAGTGATGCACATGAACACAGTGATGCATGTGAGCACAGTGATGCACGTGAGCACAGGGATGCACGTGAGCACAGGGATGCACGTGAGCACAGGGATGCATGTGAGCATAGTGATGCACATGGGCACAGTGATGCACATGGCACAGTGATGCATGTGAGCACAGTGATGCACATGGGCACAGTGATGCACGTGAGCACAGTGATGCACACGAACACAGTGATGCATGTGAGCATAGTGATGCACATGAACACAGTGTTGCACGTGAGCACAGTGATGCACACGGGCACAGTGATGCACATGAATACAGTGATGCACATGGGCACAGTGATGTATGTGAGCACAGTGATGCACGTGAGCATAGTGATGCACGTGAGCACAGTGATGCACGTGGGCACAGTGTTGCACGTGAGCACAGTGATGCACGTGAGCACAGTGATGCACGTGAGCACAGTGATGCACATGGGCACAGTGTTGCACGTGAGCACAGTGATGCACGTGAGCACAGTGATGCATGTGAGCACAGTGATGCACGTGAGAACAGTGATGCACATGGGCACAGTGTTGCACGTGAGCACAGTGATGCACCTGGGCACAGTGTTGCACATGAGCACAGTGATGCATGTGAGCACAGTGATGCACACGGGCACAGTAATGCACGTGAACACAGTGATGCACGTGAACACAGTGATGCACATGGCACAGTGATGCACATAGCACAGTGATGCACATGGCACAGTGATGCACATGGCACAGTGATGCACACGGGCACAGTGATGCACATGAGCGCAGTGATGCACACGGGCACAGTGATGCACGTGAGCATAGTGATGCACATGAGCACAGTGATGCACGTGAACACAGTGATGCACACGGGCATAGTGATGCACGTGAACGCAGTGTTGCACGTGAACACAGTAATGCACATGGCACAGTGATGCACACGGGCACAGTGATGCACATGGGCACAGTGATGCACATGAGCACAGTGATGCACACAGGCACAGTGATGCACATGAGCACAGATGCACATGAACACAGTGTTGCACGTGAACACAGTGTTGCACATGGCACAGTGATGCACATGGCACAGTGATGCATGTGAACACAGTGATGCATGTGAACACAGTGATGCACACGGGCACAGTGATGCACGTGAGCACAGTGATGCCGTGAGCACAGTGATGCACATGCGCACAGTGATGCTCGAGAGCATAGGGAGTGTGCATGGGCACAGAAGGGAGTGGGCATGGGCACATTGAAAGTGCATGGTTCTAAGATTGGGAGCCAGCCCTGCAAAGCTCACCTTTCCTGAACCTCCATTTCCCTCATGCTGATTAGGCAGTTGCATAAGATGGGATGCAAGTGCAATAGCATGAGATGCAGTCAACACCTGTGTTCAGCCAAGCCCGCTTCCTGCTCACTAACAGTTCCCATTGACACACCCTGTTTGCAAACAAAACAAATAAAACAAAACAAAACATTTTCCATTTGTTTACAATTATTTTTCAACACGATGGGACTCATTATTTTGTACCCAAGCCAAAAGAATTAATTTGTTTTTTTTAATTTATATATTTTATTTTATACATATTAATGTTTGTCTGCATATATTTATGTGCACCAAATGTGTGCCTGGTGCCTGAGAGGTCAGAAGAAGGCATCAGATTCTCTCGAACTGGAGTTTACAGATTGTTATGAACTGCCATGTGGGCACTGGGAACTGAACTCGGGCCCTCTGCGAGAGCTCTTACCCACAGAGCCATCCCTCCAGCTCTACTTACTTTATTTTTAAAGGTGTTTTATTTCGTGTTTCCCCATTAACATTTTATTTTGAGACAGGATCTTATTCTGTAGCCCAGGCTAGCCTGGGAGTGGAGAAACTTGCTCTGTTCTCCCTGCCTCAGGATACTCCTCCCAAAGCTGGGATTACAGACCTCACCAGTTACACAGGGCCATCTTAGCAAACCTTTCCTAAACGACTTAAGAGTTAACTAAAAACAAGAAAGAGGCTCACCCAGCTGGCTGCCCCTTGCCTGCTGGGACCCTGGGCTTCCCTGACTGAGGCTGAGAGCACCTGGCCTCTCTCCAGATAAACCAGGCATTCCTGACAGCATTTGCCTTCTCTGGGTACAAGCTCAAAAGTCCCTGGGTATTGATGGCCATTCTGCCCCAGCCAGGGTCTAGCTAAGAATAGAAACAACCAGTATGGATTGGAGTTCAGGAGCTGTTGGCTGTAGGAACCCTGGAGGTAGTGAGTCTGAAACCATCAAGCCTGAGGCAGCTAAGCATGGCCCAGCTCAGCCAGCTTTCCACAAAAGGAGAGAGGAGCAGGCCAGCTATCCTGTGCAGGGCAGGGCCTGACAGAGGGCACTGGCCTCAGCTAGGGCCATTGATGCTCCCCTCACTGGGACTCCCTCTCTGGTGGCCATACATTGTTTGACAGGAGTTTGTTTTTCTTGGCTCTAGGTAGCAAGATTAGTTACACACTTTGTAATTTTTGGTATTGACGGTATTTTTAACCAGTACAGTCAGCATCGTGGGAACATCCTGGAGTTCCCGGCATGTCTGTAGTCTAAAATCAACCCTGTCCCCACCCCCAGCCTTCTTCTTTCCCCACAGAACAGCTCAGTAGAATGGCTAACTTGTTCATTTAGCATTTTAGTCTAAACATGGGTAGATGTGGGGAACTCAGAATTCCCACATTGTAATGGTTCATCTTCACTCTCAACCAGATTTACAATTACCATGGACAAACCCTCTGGGTGTGTCTAAGACTATGTTTCCAGAAAGGTGAAGACTTACCTCACACATGGGCAGCACCATTGTTATGAAATATAATTCAGTGGGGAGGGGGGTGTGCATGGTAGGACCAGGCGTCCCCTGAGAAACCACACTATGCGACAGACCTAGTATAAAGGAAGTTTAGTTGGGGGAAGGGAAAGGAGTGAGGGCCCAAAGAAGGACAGAAAGAAGAACTGAAAGGAAGAAAGAGAGACACCAGCTGGGAACACGTGGGAACAGAGAGAGAAAGAAGTGGCAGATAATGGTGGCAGGGCAAGTAAGCCCTTGCTAGGTCCCTGGGAGGAGCCTAGTGGAATCACCTGTGAGCTAACAACCATCCCATGGGCTGGAGCCCTGGCGCAGAGGAGAAAGTGAACTGAGCACCACCAGCACCCATCGCTCTTAGCCTCCTCACCGTGGGTAGGATGTGACCGGCTGCTTCACACTCCTGCGGTCATGCCTTCCCTGTCAAGATGGACTGAGCCCTTGCACTGCACCATGGAGGAAAATGGACCTTCCTCCTCAAGGTTGTGTCTGTCAGGTACTTTGTCATAGCAACAGGAAAACTAACTGATACAGCTATCACCTATGATTGATTCTCCAGCCCCTAATATATGATGTCAGAAGGGAACATCAAGAGGACCATGTGGTGGTGAATAGTTAATTCACTCTGAGCTCCCGGTGGGTCACATGTGCTCTGCACCCACCCAAAATAAAAGACACACACACACACACACACACACTTTATATTTTGATATGCCTTGAATTAATACTTGTTAAATTTATATTTTACCTCTGCTACTCCAGACCCAATGGGGGAGTGGCCACTGGGACACTAAAAAACGGGTGTTTGGGTTACACAATTAGCATGAGAACACAAGCTGCTACAGGAATAGGTTACACACATGTTCCAAGATGCACAGCGTGTTCCAAGATGCACAGCATGTTCCAAGATTCATAGCATGTTCCAGGCAGGAAGAATCAGGATCCAGAGACCTTCCCTCCCAAAGAGAGGGAGAACCCTGGTATGTTGAGCACATTCTCCAGTGGAGGCCAAGAAAAGCAAAAGTGGAACATTTGTGATCACTCATCTAGAAAGTGTATTGGTTATCTACTGCTGTGTAACAAATAGAACAATGCACTACAGCATGAATGTAAGTGTTCTTTAAAGACCTGTTGCTGAGGAATTGGGAGAAGGTGGAACACTTGAAGGTGGGGCCTAGTTGGAGGAAGTTAGAGCTTTGGGGCATGCCCTTTCAGGAGATACTGGGAGGCTGGCCTCTCCTCTCTCATTGCTTCTGGACCATGAAGTGAATGGCTTCCTTCACCGTACATCCTGCCATGACACTCTGCTTTGATGCAGGCACAGAGCAACAGGGTCAAATGAACATGGACTGGGACCTCAGAAACTACAAATCAAAATAAACCTTTAAACTGGTCATCTCAAGTATTTTGTCACAGAAAGCACACACACACACACACACACACACACACACACACACACACACACACACACACCATAACGATCTCATTGTTTCAGTAGCTCAAGAGTTCATACAGCACAGAAGGGAAACTATAGTTGATAACAGCAAATCATTTAAATAATGTAGTAGAAAGGATTCTTGAATGTTCCCAACACAAAAAGCTGATAGGTGTTTGAGTGATGGAGGTGCTAGTGTAAGACTCTGGAGAGCCTTAACTTCCCAGACACCCCCACCTCCAAGTGAACACCATGGAGTCGGGGATTGATGCAAATGCAAGAGGAATTTATTGTTCCAGCATGCTGGGGTCGCCCTGCACACAAAGGAAGGAGAGAAGGACCCTACGCAGCTCATTCAGTGAGCTTTTATACAGTTTTTAGAGCAGCAGCCATTAGGCACAATGTGATTGGCAGAACAGTGTGACTTTTAAACTGATTGGTCTTTAGGGAATGAGGTAGCAAGGGCTTAATCAGCCCCTCCCTTCCAGCCTACTTGCTCTCTAGCCTGTTTCTTCCAGGAGGGGAGGGGTGCCCACGTGCTTGGGGCCCTGGTGGAATTTTCCAAAGTTCCTGAGCTGACTTCTTCACTATTTACCCTGATCTGATGGGGGTAATTGTTATGTGTGTGGAAACTTCACTCTGCATCCCCAAATACATACAATTATAAAGTAACAATTCACGTGGAGCTGGAGAGATGACTCCATGGGTTTCATGGTGCTTGGTGTGAAAGCAAGAGGACCTGAGTTCAAATCCCCCAGCACCCAAATTAAACCAGAGCATGACCGCATGAGATTTTCTTGGATCTTGGGAGCTTGATGATCAGCTGATCTAGTCAAAACAGCAAGCTTCAGACTCAGTGAGGGACATATCAAAAAACAAAGTGGAAAGTGTCAGAGAAAGACACACAGCATCTTTCTCCAGTCTCTGTGTGTAGGTTCATGGGCATGCATATGACCCCCAAAACATACACACAATAATTCTGAGTCAGGCATGGTAGCACACACCTATAATCCCAACACTTGGAAGGCCAAGGAAGGATTATCATTAATTTAAGGTATGCTTGGACTACATGGTGCCACCTATCTAAAAACAAAGCAATTTTTTAAAAAACAATTGTAATTGGATAACCTAGTTGGATCCCATAGACAAGTGCTCTACCACTGAGCTATAGCCCCAGACACGCATCCCTGTATCCCAAAAGCCTACAAAATATGGCCAGGCCTGTGATCTCGTCAGCAAGCTTATCTGGCTGAGAATACATTCCCACGTTCTCTGTGGGGCTCCTGGCAGGATACACTTCTTTGGGAAGTGATATGAGGCCCTAAGTCCCAACTTCCTGGGCTACATAGGACTTTGTCCAAACAAACAAACAACACAAACGAAGGAAAGGAAGAAAGGGTTCTCAGCCATCTGGGATCAAGCTAGAAAGATCCATGACAGCCTGACAGATGAGAGAGAGAACGAAAACAGCAAACTTCTAGATAGCCCTCACCCGCCTGACCTGTCAGAGAGAGGGTCACAGTGTTGAGATTTTCTTCCTGACTTTTAGTTCTTTAGTCAGTGGACAAAAGTACTCTGCTCAAGACTGCAGACAGCCACACTACCACCCAGACATACAAACTCTAAGACTGAACGAAGGTCCCCTGTATGTCCTCCTCAGGGAGATCTTATAGAAAAAGCCAGTCTGGTCTATACAGTGATGTTCAGGACAGCCCAAGTTACATAGTGAGACCCTGTCTCAAAAGTCAAAAGGATAGATAGATAGATAGATAGATAGATAGATAGATAGATAGATAGATAAGTAGATATTTTATGTCATGTGTATGAATGTTTTGCCTGCATATATGTGTATATGTACATCATACATGCAGTACCTGCAGAGGCCAAAAGAGAGTGTTAGTCCCCCCAAGAATGCAGCTACAAACGTTGTGAACTGCCTGATGTGGGTGCTGGGAACTGAACCCCAGTCCTTCGAGTGCAGCAAGTGCTCTTACCCAGTGAGCTCCAGCCCACAACATGATATAATTTTGAAAACATATACATTGTTAGCTACGGGAATTTTCAGGCCATGGGTGCCTGAAACTGAAGGTCACTGTACTCCTGCACTCCAGTCTTATCTGAAAGCAGTCCAGGGCTTGCCCAAGCCTGCCTCACAACTAGACTCTGCCACCAGGGGGCACTGCTTGCTACCGATCATAGACAAAAATAGCCAAGAAACACCTGTCAAACCAAAGGGCCAGGAGGGAGACTTAACACACAAAAGACCTCTAATTCAGGTAACACCACAGACCCCTCCATTTGTCCAACTAATCGTCACAGGAACACCCAGGTGCCCACCCTCGGGAAGCTCTTAGAGGTAATCCAAACCCTGTACTGTGAGCACCGGGAGGCTGTCAACTCTCACCACACAAACATGGCCTGGCAGTATAATGCCCAAGGAAGCTGTCGGGAGACCGGACTCATACCCTGCTGTGGTTCGGGTGTGGTCTGTCGACAAAAAAGTCGCGTATTGACAACTTGATTTCCAATGTGGAGATAAGGAACAAAAATTCAACCTTTAAATAGAAAATATTAACCCCCTGAATCAATGCAGTTCTCGAGTGAGCCCAGTAGCTTTCGTGAGAGAAGGCGTCCTGTCTTGTCACGTGATTTCTCCGTATATGTGCTTGCGCCGGGATGTAATGTGGCCAAGAAGGTTCTCACCAGACCCAGAATCATGCTGTTTAGACTTTCAACCTCCTAGTGGTGAGCTAAATTAACCTCTTTTAAGCTTTTTATTTTGGGCCAGGGATGGCGGAACACTCCTTTAACCCCAGAACTAGGCAAGGCAGAGGCAGGGGATCTCTATGAGTTTGAGGCCAGCTTGCTTTACAAAGCAAGTACAGAATAGCCAAGGTTCTGTTACACAGAGAAACCCTGACTCAAAAAGCAAAACCAAAAAACAATGTATTTATTATTAGTGTGTTTGTATGACGTGTGCATGAGTATAGACATATGTGCGCTACACTGAAATACATACAGCACTTGTATGGAGTTGGAGCCAACTTCCAAGAGTTGGTGTTCTCTTTACACTGTAGGTTACAGGACTCAAACTTGAGTCTCCCGATTTGCACAGAAAGCATTTTTACCCACTGAGTCATCTTGCTAACTCCTAATTTCTTTTTTTTTATAAAGTTAACCTTCTGTGGGTGTTTCATTATGGTATCATAACCCAGACTAGAAGCTGGGAAAGTAGATTAGTACATGAGGTGCTTGCTTTATGAGCATGCAGACTTGAGTTTGAGTGCTTCAGAATCAAAGTACAAAGCCAGGCATGGGGACACACATCTACAACCAAGCGTTAGGGCAGAGACAGGAGCAGAATCCCCGGGGATTACTGGTGAGATGCCCTGTCTCCTAAGGATAGCAGCAAAGGTTGCCCTCTGGCCTCCACATGCACCTGCGCGTACGCATACACGTGCATCCCCACACGTTCATCGGGTGCGTGCACACATACATGTATTTTTAAGATTGACATTACACCCCCATATGCCCTGTTTTTTGGGTGGGAAATTTCAGAGAGGTCAGAGAGAGGCCCGTGGCAAGAAGCCACTCCTGTGTGGAAAGAGTCATCACGGGGGAGTTACCCTGCCCCAATAAAAGTGGGGGCTCTCCAGTGGGTATGAATGGAGACTTTGTGGGAACCTAGGCTTTACTTTGAAGTTGCAGTACCAGAAACACACTCACACACAAGTACACACACTCACACACACATATATATACACACACTCATACACATACACACATACATTCACACACACATAAACACATACACACATACATGCACATACACACATGCATTTGTATACATACATACATACATGTATACATACACACACAGAGTTTTTTTCAATGGAGCAGGAAGAAGTATTTGAGGTGATAAATGTGTTTTGACCTTAACTATGGTAGTGGCTCATGGGTACACAGTCAGTCCTTGCTGTCCTTGGGGGACTGGTTGAGAAACGATTTTTTTCTACCAAAGCTGGTTAGCCCAACAAGGGCCCCTATTTCCTGAATCTATGTTCCTTTCCTTTTGTGCCAAGTATCCAATCTTATTAGATTATGGAATCAGGTTCCCATTAATGGGATGAGATATGTCAGGGATAGAAGACAGAGGTCATTTTAGCAGGTATGTTCGCTAATCTGGTTTGGATAAGGGCATCCTTTCTGCAAAAAAGTAATTTGATTTGCCAAATTACTTTTGCTTGGATTGTGTATTCTTTTGTGTGTCATCAAGACTTTTCTCAACAGTTGAGTCAGGACGCCTTGAGATACCCAACCCTATGGATGTTGTGCTTTCTTTGAAATGACAGTGTTGCAGAGAAACCTCCATATTCACCCTCTGGTATCTTCAGATCCTCTTCCCCCTACTCAGAACAACTGACACTGTGTGTCTACAGTGACTGGATTGTTGATCGAACAACAGGAAAGAGTCTGCAAGGTTCAGCATGAAAGCAATCCTATAAATCCCAATGCAGAATTGTGTATATGAGGGCCAACTATACGTACACATGTTGAAACTCATGCAAGTCTGACAACATGAGTTCGAACCCCACATCTGCAAAGGAAGGAGAGAGCTAACTCCTGAAAGTTTTCCTCTGACCTCTCTAAGTGCACATAGAAAGTGCACACCTGTCTCTGCCTCTGTCTCTGTCTGTGTGTGTGTCTCTCTCTCTCTCAATAATAAATAAATAAATAAAGTTGAGATAAGAACCAGAGTTTCAGAATATTAAATTCAGAGCATTAAATTTTTTTCAGTCATGCCCAGCAAAGTGGCACATGTCTGTCAACCCAGAATTTAGGCAGCAGAGCCATTGGTCAGTGAACCTTTGGGAGTTCTAGGCCAACTAGGACTACATAGTGACACCATGTCTCAAAAGTAAACAAGAAAAATTCCTGGGTCTCAAATTGAAGTTTCTGTAAGGAGAAAGCCTGACACCAAACTGACAGTGAGGCATCCAAGGTGGTGGAACACTCCCACAGATTAAAACAGACGTCATTAAAATGCTGCAAGAGGTGAAAAGTCAACATCACAAAGAGAGAGCACGTAACAGCAAAGAGACAGGATGGAAGCTTTCTGAAATCAAGAGGTGAAACAGAAACTCATTGGGTGGGCTCAAACAGAAGGAAGAGGAGAGGAGATAGGAATCAATGAACACTGGAGCAAGAGGAATTAGCCAGCAAGGTAAGATGAGGAAGAGAGGAGATAGAAGAGGAAGGGGACAAGGAGGAGGAGGAAGAACAGGGAGAGGCTCGGGGATTCTGTGTCCTTAGTAACTTGGCAGAAAAGACAGCAGACAAGGCTTAGAAAGTCCAAACAGAGATGATGGCTTCGAAACTTTCCAATTTGTCAACAGGCATAAACTTATAGAGGAAATCCACAGACTGAAAGAATCTCAAACAAAACAAAGAGAAATCCACTCCAACACACAGCACACTTAAACTTTTAAAAACTAAAGACAGGGCCTGGAGAGATGGCTCGGTAGTTAAGAGCACTTGATGCTCCCATAGAGGGCCACAGTTCCATTCCCAGCCAACACAGAGGCTCACAACCATCCATAACTCCAGCTCCAAGGGATTCAACGCCCTCTTCTTACCTCCATAGACACCAGGCACACACCTGATGCACAGACAAGCAGGCAAAACACTCATAAAATAAAATAACTAAAGACAAAGAGAAAGAAATCCTTTAAAACACCCAGAGAAGACAACCAATTTGCATCACAGTAGCTTCCTGAGGAACAAAGGTTACAATAGCTTTCAAGGAAAGAACCATCAAAAACCACAGACTCAGCTTACTTACTCAGGGGCAATGTCCTACAGGAATAAGGGAACCAGGGCATTCTCAAAGGAAGAAACTCAGTACTATGTTACCAGAAGACCATTTCAGGTAGGAAAGGCTGAAGGAAGGAAACAACAAGACAAGGAAAGCAAGAAGACATCATACCCTCCTAATGGTGCAGTATCTAAGACATCATGCCACCGTGTGGTGGTTTGGATAGGTATAGCCCAATAGACTCATGTATTTGAATGCTTAGCCATAGGGAGTGGCACTATTTGGAGGTGTGTCTTGCTGGAGGAAGTGTGTCACTGTGGGGGCTGGCTTTGAGGTCTGCTATGCTCAAGCTACACCCAGTGTGGCACGCAGTCTCTTTCTGCTGCCTTTGGATCAAGATGTAGAACTCTCGTCTCCTCCAGCACTACATCTGCCTGCTTGCTGCCATGTTTCCCCCCATAACTATCAATAATGAACTGAACTCCTGGAATTGTAAGCCAGTCCCAACTAAATGTTTTCCTTCATAAGAGTTGCCTTGGTCGCCGGGCAGTGGTGGTGCACACCTTTAATCCCAGCACTTGGGAGGCAGAGGCAGGTGGAGTTCGAGGCCAGCCTGGTCTACATAGTGAGTTCCAGGTCAGCCAGGGCTACACAGAGAAACCCTGCCTCAAAAAAAAAAAAAAAAAAAAAAAAAAAGAGTTGCCTTGGTCATGGTATTTCTTCACAGTGTGAAACCCAAACCAAAACACCTCCTCTTGCTGCAGTGTCTAATGACATCATAACCTCCTTAATGCTTCAGTGTCTATTGACATCATTCCCTCCTACTGCTGCAGTGTCTAGTGACATCACACCTCTCCTAAGGCTGAAGGAAAGTCACTCTACTATAAGTTGGGTCTTTGTCCCCCTAAGGTGCATTACTACAGGACAGCCCTGGCCTATGGCACCACTAGAAGCTGGCAGGAACTCTGAGAAGTAAGAGTTACTTGGAGGTATTTAGTCCACTAGCAGTGTGCCCTTGAAGGGGAAATTGAGATCCCTTTACCCTCCTGACTTTTTTCACTTTCCAGATACAAGTCATAAGGTGAGTGGTTTAGCAATAGAATATACTTTGACCGTGACTCGGGACAACCAACTACAGACTGAGAACTCTGAATCCATGAGCCAAAATAATCCTTTGCTTCTTCGAAGTTAATTATCATGTATGTTGTCATAGTAACAGTAACAGAAAACTGTCTAAGACAATTAATACAAATATAAATATTTGAATAACTGATTACATATATATCAGTTGTGATGCTGGTGAAAACCATCATGCTATCAACAAACCTACAGTCCATAAATCACATGTGACAAGAACTGATGTGACAAGAATAAAAGTCACTGCTTTGTGGCATTACTATGCTACATGTTTTGTTACTTAAAAAAACAATTCTCTCACTCAATAAAAAAGGAAAACTTGCTGTATCAGGGTAAGCTGGCACACACCCTTAATCTTAGCACCCAGAGGCAGAGGCAAGTGGTTCTTTGTAAGTTCCAGGACAGGCGAGTTCCATACCAACCAGGGCTACTCAGTGATCCCCTTTCTCAAAAAGCAAAATAAAACAAAAACATACTGTAAACTGGTATGTCCTGCCACAGTAGCAGCAGAAATGCCTCACATTTCCCAAGTCTCTTGACCCGAGTGACACAGGCATGTAATCCCACACTGGGAGGCAGAGGCATGTGGTCACATTTATAATTCTGGAACTTTGATTTCTTTAAAAACCACAGAAGTAGTATAAGAATGTGCCTTCATTTTAATCCCAGGTGTAGGGAGGTAGGGCTGCCTCAGACTGTCTGCAGCAGCTGACTATGATCTGCCTTGTGCTCTAGCAGAAGTGTGATTTTTTTTTCCCAGCTGCAGATAATTTCTGCAATTGTGTGACATTTGGAATTCTGCGAACGTTTTAGAGAGTATATAAATGCTAGAGCCACAAGAGGTCAGGTGGGTGATTGTTGGTCATTTAGGGAGGTTCCTTTTGGTTTGTTAGTAGCCATGGTCAAAGAAAAAACAAAAGAGAAAAAATTAGATACAGGAATTTCTGTCTCTCTGTTGCTGTCTCTGTCTCTCTCTTTTCTGTCTATTCTTTTCCTCCTATCTAGTGTTAGGGGTGAAACCTGATAAAGGGTGAGAAAAGGAATCCACAAAATCAGAGGTAAGGAAGACTCAACATCTATCCCAACACTGGGAGTAACTGGGACCAGCGGGATCCAGGGACCCAGGAACCTGGCCGGACCAGTGGCATGGGTTCCTTCCGGTCTGAGCAGGTGGCCTGAGCACACCTTAGGCATGAACTCCTCAGCCAGACCCACAACACCCAGAGAAAGCTCTATTCCCAGGTGCTCTAATACACCCAGGATCCCAGAAGCTTGGTCACACTAGGATCTCAGGGTCCTAGAGGCAGCTTGACCCCCAGGAGCTCTGACACACATAGGACCTCAGTAACACAGGATCTCAGAATCATAGGATCCCAGAGACAGCTGGTCTCTGAGGCGTTCTGACACAACCAGGATCACAGGAAGGACAGGCTCCAGTCAGATAAAGGGAGGGCAGGTAGCACTAGAGATAACCAGATGGCAGGAGGCAAGTGCAAGAACATAAGCAACAGAAACCAAGGTTACCTGGCATCATCAGAACCCAATTCTCTCACCATAGCAAGTCCTGGATACACCATCACACCGGAAAAGCAAGACTCAGATATAAAATTACTTCTTGTGATGATGATAGAGGACTTTAAAAAGGACATAAATAACTCCCTTAAAGAAATACAGGAGGACACAGGTAAGCAGCTAGAAGCCCTTAAAGAGGAAACACAAAAATCCCTTAAAGAATTGAAGGAAAACACAACCAAACAGGTGAAGGAATTGAACAAAACCATCCAGGATCTAAAAATGGAAACAGAAACAATAAAGAAATTATGAAGGGAGACAACCCAGGAGTTAGAAAACCTAGGAAAGAGATCAGGAGTCATAGATGCAAGCATCACCAACAGAATACAAGAGATAGAAGAGAGAATCTTTTGTTTTGTTTTGTTTTGTTTTGTTTTGTTTTTTTGAGACAGGGTATCTCTGTGTAGCCCTGGCTATCCTGAAACTCACTCTGTAGACCAGGCTGGCTGACTCAGAAATCCACCTGCCTCTGCCTCCCAAGTGCTGGGATTAAAGGCATGTGCCACCACTGTCTGGCGGAAGAGAGAATCTCATGTGCAGAAGATACCATAGCAAACATTGACACAACAGCCAAAGAAAATGCAAAATGCAAAACGCTCCTAACCCAAAACATCCAGGAAATCAGGACACAATGAGAAGACCACACCTAAGGATAGTAGGTATAGAAGAGAGCAAAGATTCCCAACTTAAAGGGCCAGTAAATATCTTCAACAAAATTACAGAAGAAAACTTTCCTAACCTAAAGAAAGAGATGCCCATGAACATACAGGAAGCCTACAGAACTCCAAATAAACTGGACCAGAAAAGAAATTCCTTCTGTCACATAATAATCAAAAACCAAATGCACTAAGCAAAGAAAGAATATTAAAAGCAGTAAGGGGAAAAGGTCAAGTAACATATAAAGGCAGACCTGTCAGAATTACACCAGACTTCTCACCAGAGACTATGAAAGCTGGGCAGATGTCATACAGACTCTAAGAGAACACAAATGTCAGCCCAGACTACTATAGCCAGGAAAACTCTAAATTACCATAGATGGAGAAAACAAGATATTCCATGACAAAACTAAATTTACACAATATCTTCTCACAAATCCAGCCCTACAAAGGATAATAGATGAAAAACTCCAACACAAGGAGGTTAGCTACACCCTAGAAAAAGCAAGAAAGTACTCTTCTTTCAACAAACCCAAAAGAAGATAGCCACACAAATGTAAAAATAACATAAAAATAACAGGATGCAACAATCACTTTTCCTTAATATCTCTTAATATCAATGGACTTGGTTCCCCAATAAAAAGCCATGGACTAACAGACTGGATACATAAACAAGACCCAGCATTTTGCTGCATACAGGAAACACACCTCAATTACAAAGACAAATATACCTCAGAGTAAAAGGTTGGAAAACTATTTTCCAAACAAATGATCCCAAGAAACAAGCTGGAGTAGCCATTCTAATATCAAATAAAATCAACATTCAACCAAAAATCATTAAAAAAGATATGGAAGGACATTTCATACTGGTCAAATAGAAATATTTAAGGGGTAACTTCAGCAAGTGTTATAGGTATCTGATGAATCTCAGTGTAATGGCCTTGGGAAATGCAAAAGAATGTTGCTCTTTGCTCAGAGTCAAGCTAACATATCTTCAAGGGAGAACATTGGAGGTATTTGAATTTTATGGTCACATTAGGGAGGTAAATTTTGTATATTTTAGAAGACTAATATTTATTTTCTCTGAATTTAGTCAGGAGTTGTCAACTTATTTCTAGTTGAGTGTGACAGTGGTAAGGTTTTCAAAACCTACTGAAAACAAGTAACATTAAACAAGTGATTTATGAGATTAGGTTGTGTGCTATTTTGGCTGAAGTCAACTTTCCTTTGTCATTTCAAAGGAGAAAAAATGAACGGCCTATAAAACTGTAAGAGTTGATCTCTCAGAAATAATTTCCAATTGCATAATGTTTTTACAAAGTGATTTAATTTATTTTAATCATATTTATAATGATGAAAGTATAAGATGATGATAATATTGGCTTCTAAAGTTTTAGCCTAGAAAATAGCATTTTAATTATTATAGAAATGTCTACAAGTAATTTCATAATTTATTAATTCTGTATTTAATCTTGACATGTTTCTCATAATTCACCATTGTATATAATACTGTGATAGATATCCCACAGTACATACATATTTTTGTCAACATAAATTCCTAGAAATAAGTTTACTAGATAAAATTTTATGCACAATTTATACTTTGGTACTTGTTGGTAAACTGTTCATTAGAAGTACTGTA
>CM052713.1:310462-320713 GCA_028551405.1 Uromys caudimaculatus
AAAAAAAAAAGAACCTACAGAATAGCAAAAACCAGCCACAGAGATAAGATACAGGTGACACATGCCTGTAGTCCCCACACTAGAAAGCAGAGGCAGAAAGAAAGCAAGTTGAAAACCACCCTGGGCTATATAGTGAGACCCTGCTTTAAGGGGAAAAAAAGCAGCCACATCAAAGTGTTTCATCTGGACTATCTAAGTTTGTGTAAGAATAGTCTGTAAGGTTAACACCATAGCCAAATCACTTAGCAAAACATTTCTCAGACTTGACCATGTTGTTGAGTGATCCACAAATGCATGGTTGTATCATAGGAAAAGCAATGGAATGTACAAAAAGCAAAATTTTACACATCACTCAAATTGATAACATAGCAACACAAATAGCTTGTGATAAGTTACAGTTTTAAAAGTAGTATAAGTACTTTAAAAGTAGCATCGATAAATCAAGAGGGAATACTTTAAAAAAACTGATTCAGACAGGGAAAAGAACACATAATGAAAAAAGAAAACAAATAGAAAAGTGAACAATAAAGTTGCAGAGTTATGTCATAACATATCAATACTTACAATAAATGTAAACTGTCCAGATTCATTAATTTAAAAAACAGAGATTGTCAGAATGGATTTAAGAGATGACTCAACCGTACAGTGTCTATAAGAAGTTTACGTAAGATGTTTCATGCAAATATTACTCAGAAGGAAGCAGGGGCATCTGTAGCATCAAATAGAGCTACAGAAGGTCAACCTACTAAGGCTACATAAGCATCCTAAACAGTACACAAAAAACAATCAAGCTACAAAATACAGAAAACAAAAAAGTGGTGGAGCTGCCAGGTAGAGCCTCACACACCTGGAATAGAAGCTCTCGAGGGTCTGAGGCAGTAGGACCGAGAGCTTAGCTTGAGCTACACACTGAGGCTCTGTCCCAAATGGAAACATCTGGGGCTGTGTCTCATCGGTAGAATATCTGCTTCTGGTGCAAATGAACATGCACTTGATCTCTAGCACTGCCAAAAAAGGTAGGGACTGGGAAACAGAATCTAACTGGCATTTCTGGAACCCTTCTCCACAGTAACAGCTGAGCACACATTCTTTTCAAGAGCCTACAACATAGGGCTATAATATAGACACATCCTGGGCCATAAAACAAACCTCAACAGTGTTTTAAAAATCAAAATCAAGCCCGGCGGTGGGCGCACACCTTTAATCCCAGCACTTGGAAGGCAGAGGCAGGTGGATTTCTGAGTTCAAGGCCAGCCTGGTCTACAGAGTGAGTTCCAGGACAGCAAGGACTACACAGAGAAACCCTGTCTCAAAAAACCAAAAAAAAAAAAAAAAAGAGTAAAAATCAAAATCATAGTTTTCCCTCTAACCACAATCGTTTCAAAAGTTCAAATAAGCAACGGAGATCGTTGCTAAAACTAACGAGCACCCTTACCTGCATGTGAGCAGCCTCCTGGGGAATCTTTTTAAAGTGTTGAGCAGAATAAAAACAGCAAAGCTCAGGACAGAAAGAGCAGTGCTAGGAGAAAACTATTCAGCTTTAAATAATACACTACAAAAGAGAAAAAGCATTTTAAAAGGTGGCAATGTATTGTGGTGTGTGCCTGCAATTCCAGCACTCAGGAGACAGAAGCAGGAGGATCAGGAGTTCAAGGCCATCCTGGACTACATGAGACCCTCTTGCCAAAGAAAGGAAGAGATGAAGTAAGAGAGGAAGGGAGGAGGAAGAGAGGGAGGAGAGAAAAAGGGAGGAGGGAGAGAGGGGAAGGGAGAGAGGGGAAGGGGAAGAGGGGGAGGGGGAGAGAGGGGAAGGAGGAACACATCTAAAATCTGTAAACGGGAGCCTCAAGATGCTTGAAAAGAATATGACAAACTTGATGCAATGGAAGGGAGAAAATAATTTTAAAAAGTTGAAATATCAGTGGAATGGAGACAAAAAAATCAATAAAAAGTAAAATCTGGCTCTTTTAAAGGATAAACTGTATGGACAATCTTTAAAACATTGCTGACAGGAAGAAGAGAAGGAAGAGGAGACAAGTCACTGTTACCAGGGATGAAATGGGACATCACTATGACCTTAGTGCGCGTGCGTGTGTGCGTGTGTGCGTGCGTGTGTGCGTGTGTGTGTGTGTGTGTGTGTGTGTGTGTGTGTGTGTGTGTGTGTGTCCCTGTGGCTGTGGATGCATACTCATGCCCGTGCGGGCACTTTATCAGATGTATGCTAATGCATGTGTTAGTTTTGCCATGTCTTCCTTTATTGCTCTCTACCTCACTTTAAATATAATTTTCTTCTATGTTAAATATAAGTTTCTTCTATGTTGCTGAGAAGGTGTTTTCTTCTGTTCTGACAAACCTGGCTCCTTCACAGGCTTGGGTGGATGTCATGAGTGATGGAAAAGAACATTCTAGGTGCTGCACAAAGAAACGCATGGACAATGTGGAAGTAACCTGGAAAAGCAATTTATTTTTTTCAAAGGGGTAGACCATGACCCAAACCCAGCTAGCAAGCACACTCCGGGCCAGGACACTTAGTCTTTATTCTGATGCAGGTGACCATATTCTCCCTATTGGCTGGAACTAGACTTCATAGTCTTTAACACTATTGGCTAATTCATAATTGGAGTGAAGGCATGGGTGTGACCGAGAGTCAGGTCTCAGGAATTTCCAGGTATTGAGTAAACAGGCAGATACAGAAGAGTTTCAAGTTGAGAGAGGTTTCTGAAATCTTAACTATTGGTGAGATAGCCATCTTTAATAGAAAAAATATTTCTCACAATTCCTGCCTCTTTATTATGATACCTTAAGTTTCAAACCCAGGACAAGACCCAGAGGCCACCTCTCTGCCTCTCATTTGTTCATTTTGTACCTTTGGCCCCCTGGCTGCTGTGCTTGCTTCCCCTCTCCCTTTTCCTTTGTTATGGCTTCTTATCCCACATGGTTCAGGGCTGACCACTCTGAACTCTCCCAGATGTCCCTGCCTCTGGCTATGCTTTCCCTCCCGTGTATCTATAATCAACTTAGTGCCACCATAGCCAGCCATGTCCTTTCCTTGTATTTTTTCATTCAATATCTTCTTCCTCCTCCTCTTTCTTCCTCTTCCTCTTCCTATCCTTCTTTCTCCTCCTCTTCTTCTTCAAACCCCTCCAGTGTGTGCTGACTTCTGTCTCCAGCAACAGTAAATTGTTGCTATGATAAGTGACTGGGATTGTTTGATGAGAGCAGAATGGATTTTCTATCTCTCTGCAGCAAGGATCAAGGTGGCCTCACTTCCCAGGTTGGTACGATGGCCAGGAGATCGGCCTGGCCCAGCAGTAGGTCTTCGTCCAGTCAGAGAGCCTATTCTCCGACAGAAGGGAGCGTCTCTTATCAGACCTTTACAGATTTTCTAATACCCTAAAGTGGAAACTTGTAGTTCTTTGGAAAGTTAGTTATGTCAAATGATGGTTTGCCGAGGCACACAGGTGAAAGGCTGTCTTGCTAACGCAAACATGTGAAAGACTGTTTTCCTGAAGCAGACACAGGGGAAAGGATGTTTTGGTATAGCAAACACGTGAAAGGACGCTTGATGAAGGAATATAAATATGACCCCACAGACAGTGGGAGAGGAGCACTGAGTCTTGGTTTGGTTTGCTCCACCTCGCTATTCTTCAGTAAAGACATGCATGTATTGGTTTGCCTTACATAGCAATGTTGGTCTCAACTTGTGATAACACTGCCATTGAGAGAAACTCACTCAAGAACTGCTCGTGAGGTTCCTGAGGCAGCTTGCTGCTTCTGCATCCTCACCTCAGGCCAGTCGGAGAGCCTGGCAGTTTCTTCAGGATTGAACTACAGCTGCCTGGTGTCAGCTTGCTGAAAGGACTGGAGTGTAGCGGCCAGTTCGTGCCTGGTGTCTGTCTGCCTAAGGACTGGTCTCCAGTTGCTAAGTTGTATTTGGTGTTAACTATGGGACTGAACTGCTGACAAAGAGCTATTACTGAACAGGTCCATTTCCCCCATATCCTGATAACTTTTCTCTTCCACCACCCCGGGTGGGCTAGAGGAGATGTCGAACCCTTATTAAAAGTAGGTTGCAAAAAATTTATGCCTCCACACTCCTCCTTTACAGAAGTAACCCTCCACAGGAACCAGATCAGGTAAGACACACACACCCCCAAAACACTTTGGGCATCTCTGGCCTCTGGCAAGATGAGGCTACTAAGAGGCCCAAGTTACATTTCTTAGCCAAGAAGTAAACTGGGGTCTTTTTACCCTAGACTGCCTTGGTAGTTTTACTTTCTGTTCTCATCAGCTCTTCTTCCCTTGGAGTGGTATCACTAAGTGCTATTACAGAATTGGAATAATGAGCTGGGCAGTGGTGGTGCACGCCTTTAATCCCAGCACTCGGGAGGCAGAGGCAGGTAGATTTCTGAGTTCAAGGCCAGCCTGGTCTACAGAGTGAGTTCCAGGACAGCCAGGGCTACACAGAGAAACCATGTCTCGAAAAAAGAAGGAGGAGGAGGAGGAGGAGGAGGAGGAGGAGGAGGAGGAGGAGGAGAAGGAGGATTGAACAATGACCAGTTGTAGAAGTTTGGTCTGGCCCCACCCAGCCCCCTGCTTCTAGAAATAAGACTTAGACTCAAAATATATTTACAAATACCTTGGCCTTATAGCTAGATTCTTCTCTGACTAGAATCATAACTTAAAATAACCCATTTATTTTAATCTACATTCTGCCACATGGCTGGTTACCTATGCTCAGGTACAATGCATCTGTCTCCTCACATCTTCCAGGGTAGATCTCCTGGGCTTGGCACTATCCCAGAAGCCTTTCTGCCTCCTGGATGTTCCACCTTCTATTTTCTGACTAAGTCATAGGCCATAGGCTTTTTAATTGACAGGTGATGCATCCATACAGTACACAAAATATTCTCTCTACAACCAATGGCTCCCTACAAATAAATGGGGCTGATGCAGTATCCCTCAAGTGGGCCTATCTAAAATACATCAGTAATTCCATTTATACAGCATCCAGGTGCAGGTCAGGAAGGGAGAGAAGTGCCCAGAAGTAAAAACAAGAGGAATTAGCATTACAAGTCCTGAGCAAAGAAGAAGCCAGAACAAAGGATAGTTTGGTTTTGGTTTTGGTTTTATATTTTCTTTATTTATACTTCAAATGTTATCCCTTTTCCAGGTCTCCCCTCCAGAAACCCCCTATCCCATTCCCCTCCCCCTGCCTCTATGAGGGTGCTCCCCCACCCACTCCCACCTTCCTGCCCTGGCATTTCCCTACAATGGGGCATAAAACACCCTCAGGCCCAAGGGACGCTCCTCCCACTGATGTCCAACAAGGCCCTCCTCTGCCACATATGTAGCCGGAGTCATGGGTCCCTCCATGTGTACTCTTTGGTTGGTGGTCCACTCCCAGAGAGCTCGGGGGGATCTGGCCAGTTGACACTGTTGCTTCCCCCATGGGGCTGCAAAGCCCCTCAGCCTCTTCAGTCCCTTCTCCAACTCCTTCACTGGGGACCTCATGCTCAGTCCAATGGTTGGCTACAAGCATCCACCTCTGTATTTGTCAGACTCTGGCAGAGCCTCTCAGGAGACAGCTATATCAGGCTCCTGTGAGCAAGCACTTTTGTCAGTTCCCCCTTCTAAGAAGGACCAAAGCATCCACACTTTGATCTTCGTTCTTCTTGAGCTTCATGTGATCTGTAAATTGTATCCAAACTTTTGGGCTAATATCCACTTATCTGTGAGTGCATACCATGTGTGTTCTTTTGTGACTGAGTTACCTCACTCAGGATGATATTTTCAAGTTCCATCCATTTGCCTCCGAATTTTATGAAGTCATTGTTTTTAATAGCTGAGTAGTACTCCATTGTGTAAATGTACCACATTTTCTGTATCCATTCCTCTGATGAGGGACATCTGGGTTGTTTCCAGCTTCTGGCTATTATAACTATGGCTGCTATGAACATAGTAGAGCACGTGTCTGTTGGGAGCCATTAGAGCACAAGCTTGGCTTCTGGCCTCACTCATTGTGTGAGAGCCTGACCTTTTGCACCAAGCTAATGTTTGCACAAGCTTGGGAATTCCAAGAATTGGTCAACCACAGGACGTTCAAGATCAGATCAACCACAATAGGTTCCATTAGCAGATATTCACCCATTGTACAAACCCGATTATTGATTTACCCCCTCCCCTACCCTCCTGACCCCATTTTTCTTCCTCTTTTTACTCTTTATAAGCAGCAACTTGCTAGGAATAAAACAGACCTTGACAAATCTCTGCTTGGTCTCGCTCCTTTCTCTCACCCGTTTCTCTTACAGGTTAGGGTCCTCCTCGACCACCACAAATAACTAGGTCCTGCGGGTCGGGACAAGTGGCACCCAGACATGGGGCTCAAGGCACGGACCCTCTCCAGACGGACCCCTACCCAGAAAGAGAGTCGCTGCAGCCCCTTGATTATTGCGAGATGCCTTTCACCGCTCATGAAAGTTAACCGTCTCTGGTGAGTGTTTTCGTCCGTCTCATTTCGAAGTGGGTCATAAATTGTCTAAAGAGTTGGTCTTTATAAAAGACCTCAAAGTTTCCCTCAGGGAGAGAGGAGTTAGAGTTAAGAAAAAGGATCTTGGTAAGTTTTTTCTTTTCATTGATGAAGTTTGTCCCTGGTTTTTGGTCAATGGACCTGAGATTCATCAGAAAAAATGGCAAAAAGTAGGTAGAGATTTAAATGAAAAGCTAGAAAAAGAAGGATCAGGTTCCATTCCTGCTTCAGTTTTTTCCATATTGGGGTCTTACTAGGGATATAGTGGAGGCTGCCTCGGATGATCCAGACAAGCAACATCTCTTGTCGGTTGCAGAGTTTTGTCTCCGTCCTTTGTTGCACGCCGCTTCTGTAGTTTCACTTCCCCCTGCTGAAAAACCTCTTTCCCGATCCACATCAGTTATCATTGATATGCCCAGTCCCACTAAGGAACCCTTATATCCGCCTCTCCCCAGGGAAGAAGTCTCTCCTAGTGCCCCCTTAAGTTGCCCTGTTTTTGCCAAAACTAAAAGGATCCCCCCTGATGATCCCCTAGACCCAGGAAATGCAAGTTCCTTGGAGGAAGAGGCAGCACGTTATCACAATCCAGACTGGTCGCCGGCTTTGAGGGATCTTTTATCTTGCCCCCCCCAATATGGTATATAGACCTGTGCCCCTGCCCTTACGGCTATGGTCCCTCTTCCTTCTAATGCTACCCTCCTGGAAGCTAAAAATCAGCTTTTAACTCAAGTTAGAGATTTGAGAGAAGTTCTTGATTTACAGAAACAGTTTGCCCAGCTTTCCACCGAATTGTCTTCTTTACGACAGTCCTTACACCAGACTGTTCTCTCCCCGCCCCCGGTCCTACCTAGTGCCCAGACAAAAGGAAGCAATAAGAAGCCCATCAGGACAAAACATGCCAATTTGACTTTTCCCATTCTGACTCGCTCTTCAAAATTGGCCACTGCAGAGGAGCCCCCCTCGTCCTCTAAGGACCCTCCCTCTGACGGCTCCCAACAGGGATCAGACAGCGAGGATGAGAGCGAGAATGATAACGAAAGAGAACCGGAGTCGGCACCGCTGCTCGCCACTCCACCACTTGCCGCTTCACGTGAATTTTGTAAACTTCATTTCAAAAACTTAAAGGATCTTCATAGTGCCGTTAAGGCGTATGGGCCTAATGCTCCCTTTACCCTTTCAGCCCTTGATGCAATTTCCCACGGGGGCTACTTAACCCCGTCAGAATGGATCAGGATAGTCCAGACCGTTTTGACACGCGGACATTTTTTAAATTGGAAGTCTGATTTTCTTGATCGCTGCCAAACCATAGCTGCTGCAAATTTAAAAACATTGCGCTCTCCTACTAATAATTGGACCTTTGAAAAACTTAGTGGACAAGGAAAGTATGCCTCGGAGGAGCGACAACAGTGCCTCCCCTTAGGACTCTTAGCCCAGACTGCCAGCGCAGCTCTTGCAGCTTGGCATGCTCTCCCCCATACAGGATTCCCATTTGCCCCTCTCACCAAAGTTTTACAAGGAAGCCAAGAGGATTATAGTGATTTTGTTAGCCGCTTATTAGAAGCTGCAGAAAGAACTCTCGGGCCAGAAGCTAATGATGATAGGCTTGTTAAACAACTTGCTTATGAAAATGCAAACGCCGCTTGCCATGGAGCATTGCGAGGCAAGACTAGAAATAAGACTCTTGATGAAATGATCCGCATATGCAGAGATGTAGATCCTATTTCCAACAAGATGTCACAGGCTGTGCATCTGGCCATTGGGGCAGCCATTCAGGCCATGGCTCCATCTCAACAGCCATCCAAAACCTGCTTTAAATGCAATCAACCAGGCCATTTTGCCCGAAATTGCCCTTCGTTGGCCTCTCCCAGTGGAGGGACTCTTGCCCACCAGACACAACCTGCCATTTTATGTCCCAGATGTAGAAGGGGCAGGCATTGGGCAAATTCCTGCCATTCCACTACAGACATTAATGGCCAACCCTTGCCTCCCCTTCAGGGAAACGGACAGAGGGGCCATCCCCGGGCCCCACAACCCATTCCATTTGTCCAGGCCTCAGGGAACAGCCCACCTCAACCCAAACTCCCCTCCTTCGAGCCACCTCAGGAAGCACAGGATTGAACCTGTGTGCCTCCACCTCAACAATATTAAAACCCGAGGATGGAGTACAAATTCTTTCTACTGGTGTTTACAGACCCTCACTAACTAATACTTATTTTTTAATTTTAGGACATGCTTCCACCACACTTAAAGGCCTACAGGTTCACCCTTCCTTGGTGGATAATGATTATACAGGAGAAATTAAGATTCTGGTCTCCTCTATCCAGGGTCCATTGTCCATTATGTCAGGGCAACATTTGGCTCAGGCCTTACCATTGCCTTTAAATATTACTCAACCCGCTATTACTGGACCGAGAGGAACCAAATGCCCTGGCTCCTCTGATATCTATTGGATTCAAGATATGACTAGAGAATGCCCTACCCTTACTTTAAAATTACAAGGAAAACCTTTTAAGGGCATTCTGGATTCTGGAGCAGACTCCACAGTGATATCTCAAGCCTTTTGTCCTAAAGAATGGCCCCTACAGGCCTCCATGACTCATTTACAAGGCATTGGGCAATCCAAAAATACTCTTCAGAGTACTCAATTATTGACTTGGGAAGATGAAGAAGGAAATCAGGGCTCAGTATGACTTTTTGTGGTCCCAGGCCTGCCTGCTAATCTATGGGGCAGGGATATTCTCTCTCAGATGGGAGTCTTTATGTGTAGCCCTAAGACCATCGTAGCCCAGCAAATGTTGTTACAAGGATATCTCCCCGGACAAGGCCTAGGAAAAGAGGGACAAGGCTGTCCCTCGCCCATAATGACTGTCTCAAGGCCAGGACGGCCAGGCTTAGGATTTCCTAGCCATTTTTCATAAGGGCCATTGCTCCTCCTGCACACCAGGCAGATAGGATAACCTGGAAAGACGACTCCCCTGTCTGGATCGATCAATGATCCCTCCCTTCTAAAAAATTGACTGCAGCCATAGAGTTAGTGCAGGAACAACTAGCTGAGGGACATATTGAACCCTCCACCTCTCCCTGGAATACCCCAATTTTTGTAATTCAAAAGAAAACAGGTAAATGGCGCCTACTTCATGACCTTAGGGCCGTAAATAAGACCATGATGCCAATGGGAGCCCTACAACCCGGCCTTCCCTCTCCGGTTGCTATTCCTTGAGGATTTTTCAAAATTGTTATTGATCTTAAAGATTGCTTTTTTTTAATTCCCCTACATCCTGAGGATTGCAAACGATTTGCCTTTAGTCTCCCTGTTGTTAATCATATAGGTCCCTCACCCCGCTTTCAATGGCGTGTGCTTCCTCAAGGGATGGCAAATAGTCCCACCCTATGTCAAAAATATGTTGCACAATTTATAGATCCATTTAGAATAAAGTATCCTCATTTATATATCATTCACTTTATGGATGATATTTTATTGGCAGGACCAAATGAACAACAATTACAACTAGTTTGCCAAGAACTTATTCTGAGATTACAAAAACAAGGCCTCTATGTTTCACCAGAAAAAGTTCAAATTTGTCCTCCACAATTGTTTTTGGGCTTTGAATTGTTTCCAAATAATGTATTGACCCAAAAGGTTCAGATTAGGACCGATTCCCTTTACTCTCTAAATGATTTCCAGCGATTATTAGGAGATATCAATTGGCTTCGGCCCTATT
>CM052713.1:321213-427308 GCA_028551405.1 Uromys caudimaculatus
CTTAATACTCTCTTTGGTTAATGCATCTATTCAAGCCATAAAAGAAGTTAATAAGACCACCTTGGAGGATTGTTGGGTATGTTACTCTTCCTCCCCTCCCTTTTATGAAGGAGTTGCACATTTTGGAGATTTGACATTTACTAATGACACCAATTCCCTTCGCTGGGGTATTGATGATAAGCATGGCCTTACCTTAAGTAAAATTTCTGGTTTGGGCCTGTGTCTCTTAGGACCCAATAAGTTACCCCCCAGACAATTAGAAGATTTATGTAATCAAACCATTGTTGTAGATATTACCTTTCAATATATAGCTGAAACTGATAATTCATACTTTGCTTGTGCTACCGGTCTTACCACCTTTATAGTCACTTCCTCCTTTTTAAGAAAAAAAGACTATTGTGTTAAGGTTTCCCTTTTCCCACATTTGACGGTTCATGAGCCCGATGATTTTTTAAAGTTTTGGGAACGAGGAACCGTCCCTCTGAGCCGATCTAAAAGGGAACCCATCACGGCTGTCACCTTGGCGGTTCTTTTAGGCCTTGGTGCTGTAGGGACAGGAACGGAAATTGCTTCTATTGTTACGTCCAATATGCACTATGCACAATTGAGTGCCGCCATAGATAGAGATCTTCAGGAACTCCAATCGGAACTTTCCCATCTGAAAGACTCAGTAGCCTCCCTAGCCTAGGTAGTGTTACAAAATAGAAGAGGTTTGGATCTCCTATTCTTACAGCAAGGAGGACTTTGTGCGGCTTTAAATGAGGAATGCTGCTTTTATACTGATAAGCTTGGATTAGTGGAAAATAGCCTTCAAAAGGTCAGAGAAAGTTTAGAAAATTGCAAGAAAGAGAGAGAACAACAGGAATCCTGGTACCAAAATCGGTTCTCAGTCTCTCCATGGCTTAGCACCCTCCTCCCAAGCCTCTTGGGACCCCTTGTTGGTATTTTACTTCTTCTTTCCTTTGGCCCCTGGGCCTTTAATAGATTAACCAGTTTTGTTAAGTCGCAGATTGATTCAGCCCTACAGAAATCAGTCTCAGTGCATTACCATCGGCTGAGCCTCCATGGCTCTGATGAAGATCCACCTTCTGAACCCGAACGCCTTCGATTTTCTACATTGGCCAACGAACTAGAGACCCCCCTGGTACCTGCAACCTTGGAGGAAACCTTGACATCAGAAACCTTGACATCTTCTCCCTTTACGCTACCATCATCTCGACCTTCTAGATCGGGGTGTCTACCCCATCCAGGTTCAATAAAAATGAGCTCCCTCACAACAGAAGGCTGCCTATGGTCAGTAGCAGGCACATGATAAATCATATGGGCATCCGCAGAGGTGTGAGGCTAAGCACTGCAAGGGAAGGAGGGTTCGTGCACGACCCGAAAAATACTGGCTTCCCTGAAGGACATGCCCGAATGTATAGGGGTAGCCATCCCAGAACCCCTCCCCCAGCAAACAGTGGCACCTTCCATGGGGGTTCGGGCCTCTGTCCTCCCTCTCGGGTTATAAGCCCATCCTTGCCTACGCAAGGCTATAATGCTCATTTTATAAAGAAAAGGAGGAGATGTTGGGAGCCATTAGAGCACAAGCTTGGCTTCTGGCCTCACTCATTGTGTGAGAGTCTGACCTTTTGCACCAAGCTAATGTTTGCACAAGCTTGAGAATTCCAAGAATCGGTCAACCACAAGACGTTCAAAATAAGATCAACCACAATAGGTTCCATTAGCAGGTGTTCACCCATTGTACAAACCCGATTATTGCTTTACCCCCTCCCCTACCCTCCTGACCCCATTTTTCTTCCTCTTTTTACTCTTTATAAGCAGCTACTTGCTAGGAATAAAACAGACCTTGACAAATCTCTGCTTGGTCTCGCTCCTTTCTCTCGCCCATTTCTCTTACAGGTTAGGGTCCTCCTTGACCACCGCAAATAACTAGGCCCTGCGGGTCAGGACACGTGTCCTCATTACATGTTGGAGCATCTTCTGGGTATATGCCAAGGAGTGGTATAGCTGGGTCCTCATGTAGTACTACGTCCAATTTTCTGAGGAACCACCAGACTGATTTCCAGAGTGGTTGTACCAGCTTGCAGTCCCACCAACAGTGGAGGAGTGTTCCTCTTTCTCCACATCCTTGCCAGCATCTGCTATCACCTTAGTTTTTGATCTTAGCCATTCTGACTGGTGTGAGGTGGAATCTCAGGGTTGTCCTGTTTACATATCCAGTCTGTTAGTCTATGTCTTTTTATTGGGGAATTGAGTCTATTGATGTTAAGAGATATTAAGGAATAGTGATTGTTGCTTCCAATTATTTTTGTTGTTAGAGGTGGAATTATGTTTGTGTGGCTATCTTCTTTTGGGTTTGTTGAAAGATTACTTTCTTGCTTCATCTAGTGTGTAGTTTCCCTCCTTGTGTTGGAGTTTTCCATCTATTATCCTTTGTAGGACTGGGTTTGTGGAAAGATATTGTGTAAATTTGGTTTTGTCGTGAAATATCTTATTTTCTCCATCTATGGTAATTGAGAGTTTTGCTGAGTTTGCCTGGACGGGCATTTGTGTTCTCTTAGGGTCTTTATGACATTGGCCCAGGATATTCTAGCTTTCATAGTCTCTGGTGAGAAGTCTGGTGTAATTCTGACAGGTCTACCTTTATATGTTACTTGACCTTTTTCCTTTACTGCTTTTAATATTCTTTCTTTGTTTTGCGCATTTGGTGTTTTGACTATTATGTGTCAGGAGGAATTTCTTTTCTGGTCCAGTCTATTTAGAGTTCTGTAAGCTTCTTGTATGTTTATGGTCATCTTTTCTTTAGGTTAGGGAAGTTTTCTTCTATAATTTTGTTGAAGATATTTACTGGCCCTTTAAGTTGGGAATCTTTGCTCTCTTCTATACCTATTATCCTTAGGTTTTGTCTTCTCATTGTGTCCTGATTTCCTGGATGTTTTGGGTTAGGAACTTTTTGCATTTTGACTGTTGTGTCAATGTTTGCTATGGTATCTTCTGCACATGAGATTCTCTCTTCTATCTCTTGTATTCTGTTGGTGACGCTTGTATCTATGACTCCTGATCTCTTTTCTAGGTTTTCTATCTCCAGGGTTGTCTCCCTTTATGATTTCTTTATTGTTTCTATTTCCATTTTTAGAACCTGGGTGGTTTTGTTCAATTCCTTCACCTGTTTGGTTGTATTTTCCTGTAATTCTTTAAAGGATTTTTGTGTTTCCTCTTTAAGGGCTTCTAACTGTTTAGCTGTGTTCTCCTGTATTCCTTTAAGGGAGTTATTTATGTCCTTCTTAAAGTCCTCTATCAACATCATAAGATGTGATTTTAAATCAAAGTCTTGCTTTTCCTGTGTGTTGGGGTATCCAGGGCTCGCTGTGGTGGGAGAACTGGATTCTGATGATGCCAAGTAGCCTTGGTTTCTGTTGCTTATGTTCTTGCCCTTGCCTCTCGCCATCTGGTTATCTCTGGTGTTAGCTGGTCTTGCTGTCTTTGATTGTGACTTGTCCTTCCTGTAAGCCTGCGTGTCAGTACTCCTAGGAGACCAGATCTCTCTGGGAAGAATTTGGTTATGGCGAGCTATGGCACAGGGTCAGCACCAGAGTGCAGTTGGTAACTGGAAGGATTTTCCCCCAGATGTTCCTTGGTTCCTGTGTCCTGATGGCTCTGGACAGGTCCCTCTTGAGCCAGGAATTTGAGCAGAAGTGGTGGTCTTACCCATGCTCACAGGTGTGTCAGCACTCCTGGGAGACCAGCTCTCTTCTGGAGGTATTTGGGTATGGAGAGCTGTAGCACAGGATCAGCTCTGGGCGCAGATGGAAACTAGAAGGAAGCAGGATAGTTTTTAAATATTCAAATCAAAGCCCAAATCTTCTGATGACCTCACAAGAGCTGTGATGAAACACCATGACCAAAGGCAACCTGGGGAGGAAAGGGTTTATTTGGCTTCCATATCCTGAATCACAGTCCATTGAGAGAAACCAAGACAGGAACTCAAACAGAGCAGGAACCTGGAGGCAGACACTGATGCAGAGGCCATGGAGGGGTGTTGCTTAATGGCTTATTACCCATGGCTCGCTCAGTCTGCTTTCTTATACAACTCAGAGCTACCAGTTCAGGGGTATCCCTCCACAATAGACTCTCTCTCTCTCTCTCTCTCTCTCTCTCTCTCTCTCTCTCTCTCTCTCAGGATACGATCTCACTGTTGTCTTAGAACAGTTTGTGGTTGGCCTCAAACTCAAAGAGATCTGCCTGCCTCTGTATCCCAAGTACTGGGATTAAAAGCATGCACCAGCACGCCTCACTAGGTATTATCTCAATCCCCTCTTCTTGGGTAGCATTAACTTTGTCAAAATGATGTAAAAGTATCCAGCAGAGTCTATAATACTGGATTCCAGAGTGATGAATCCAGAATCTGCTTTCAGGCCCTTAGATAAATGTTAGAGTGGCTAGAATTTGCAGAGTCCCTTCCAGATAAATGGCTTCTAGGGAGGGAGAGAAAAGAGATTTAGCCATCATTTAATTTTTAGGTTAGACAATAGTGGGCCTGTCTCTTGGCTATAGGCAGGTGCTGCAATAAGCCTAGGTCTAAAAGTCTTATATCTAAGTGTTTCCTTATCAAGAAGAAAATCCATAGTAAGGAATAGGTATTTTGAATGAGGAAGACCCCTATAGGCACATATTTGAATTTTTGTTTTCCAGTTTCTGGAACTGTTTAGAAGGTGTGGCCTTGTTAAAAGATGTGTGCCCCTGGGGGTGGTCCTGAGGTTTCAAAAGCGCTCTCTCTCTCTCTCTCTCTCTCTCTCTCTCTCTCTCTCTCTCTCTCTCTCTTTCTCTGTGCCTGCTGCCTGCCAATCAGGATATAAACTCTGATCTGCTTCTTCAGCAACATGCCTGCTTGCTTCCCACAGGCTAGAACTGGGAGAGAGGAAAGAGAGGAGATCGCCATGTCTCAGAAGGAGAGGATCAGATTTGGAGCTGAAGAAAATCCATCCAAAAATGTACGTCAAAAGGGAAAGGGTCCTATGGGAGAGGCTTCCCAGAAGGTAACAGGGCAGCAAAGATAAAACATAGGTTTAGGAGGTGTTAAACCAGGAGTACTGGAGGGAAATGTATACTAGCCACGAGAAGGATTAGAACTGCCCAGCCATTGAGCTAGTCAAGGCATATCTAAAATTAACTGGTGTGTGTGTGTGTGTGTGTGTGTGTGTCTTTCACTCCTGAATTCAGATAGTTCTTAGATGGGTGCAGAGAGTGAGTTTGCCCTGCCAGGAGCCAAAGCTGTATAGCTAACTACCACTACAACCAGAGGTTTCAGATTTCAGAAGGGAATAACAGCAACTGGTGAAGGAATCATTTTTGTGATATTTTGGCAAAGACTGTGGCTACTTCTGCTCTTGTCCTAGGAATCTTCCTAAGGATAAACTGACAGGTTAGAGGAGCTTAGTACTGACTATATCATGTGGTTATAACTGATCACTTATGCAGATCTACAGTGAAAAAGACCAAGCAGAGCAAAGAGAAATACAAAATGGATATTTTGAGGAGAAAAAGAGTCCTGGGAAACGTAATGTTGGAGCCAAGTCCTGTGCTCAAGGAGATGAGAGGTTTTAAAGAGGGCTATCCTACCAACGGCCACTGTTGTAAAAATGTTTAATTCCAATCCCAGGATTCTACTCCGCCTTGGCTATTCAGTTCCCGGAGAAAAGACACACACAGCCTTTATATTTACAACAAGCCTTAAACAGCACCAGAGCTCCTATCCTATTAGAATCTACTTCCTATTGATAACTGCAAGTATTGCTTACTACTTACTATGTTTCATCTGGGCTGCTCTTAACTCCGATTGGCCAGCCCTCGGGGCCAAGGGCCACATTTGTATGGCTCCCCTAACCTATGGTGGCTTCTCTTCCTCCCCCACCCTTTTCTCCTCGGGGTTCTCCTCTGACCCCAAAGCCAGGAAACCTAAGCCCCACCTATGTCTCTTCTGCCCGACTATTAGCTGTAGATATCTTTATTTACCAATCAGAAATAACTTGGGGCAGGGTCACTTGAGTCTATGTGCAAACTCCAGGTCTTGGGGGCCGCACTTAGCTTTACAATAGACAGCAATAAAAACCCTCAGCACAACATTCCGTCTCCCCTACCCTGTAAAACTTCTACGCAAATCTCTCAGTCTTCTCCACAGTAAAACTGCTGTTTATACAAAAGTCCCACTGCATTCCCGGGGAGGCCAAGGGTACATACGTGTGTCTCTATGTGTATGCACATATATATGGATGCCCATGAAAGCCAGAAAGGATATTGGATCTCCTGGAGCTAGAGTTACAGGTGGTTGTGAGTCACAGCTGACATGGATGCTGGGAACTGAACCCAGGTTCTCTGGAAATGAAGAAAATGCTCGTCACTACTAAGCCAACCCCATCAATATTTTAAAACTAGTCATTTCCAAAAAACAAACAAACAAAACCTGTGATCATAGGAAAAGACACAGTCACTACTTGCATTGGAATAAAAAGTAAGTGGACTTCCTGCAAGTGGTCTTCTTAGCCCAGTTTGGGTCACGGCAAACCCTTTTCACAAAACGAAATTGCCTTGCCAAGTTACTTTCATTTTGTTGATGTGTATCTCTGGGCAACACCAAGGATATTTGTTCCCAGTGCTCTCTCCTCAGTCATCAGCTGCTGCTAATGGTTCCTCAGTCCCATAAACCCCTCCCCATCCCTGCAGGAATGTCGACCAGCTTGATCTTGTGCAGGTCTCCTTCAACCACAGCCGCTGTGAGTCGTGCCTGTGCTGGCCATGCCATTACCAGAGCATAACACTTCATGGGACCCTCCGTCCTCCAGCTCTTCCCTCTGCTTCTTCCCTCATGATGCTTCCTGAGTCCTGGGGAGGGAGAGTTGATACGGATGCTCCACTTGGGGCAGAACACTCAACAGTCACTTATTCTCAGCACTTCAAGCAATTATAAGTCTCTGGTTGACTGTGATCCACTACACAAAGAAGTTTCTCTGGCTAAGGTTATGAGCACACTAATCAATGCGTAGGAACATAAAAGGCAGTAAATGGGCAGTAAATGCCCACTTTGCAAGACATTCACAATGAGGTTTCTCCTCCTGTCTATGACATTCCTAGCTACCAGCTTTTGACAAAATTTGTAGAACCAGACTTGATGTTCCTTGTATGAAGCAAGACTCAGATGCAAAGTGGTTAGTTATCGCCATGAGCCATCTCCAGGAGTGGTGAGTTGTCTTCACAGTGCACTCCAGTGTGCACGCCTTGCTTAGCAGGTCCGTATTGTTGTAGGTAAGGTCCACCCCTGGGCAAACTCATGGTTATTTTTCTCCTTCAGCAGCCTACATAATACTTTCTGGCATTATGAAAGCAGGCCAGCAGAGAGCTACGACGAAGTTTTTAAATTGCATTTATATATTGTGTGTTGGCAGACAAGCTGGTTGCACCCACTCCACATCACACAAGTAGAAGTCAAAGGATCGCTTCTGGAAATTGGCACCGAGGTCCTTGTGCTTACAGATAAGCGCAAGGGGAACCAAGAATGTCAAACACACAGGGTTGTTTCTTCAAAGGGAGGCATGCATAACCTGCTATCTGCCCAGAAGGATGGGAGTGGACACGGTTAATAACCTGGTGACCTTTACTATCTGGGTGGCTGAGACCATATTGCATCCTCCCAGACCCTTACTGTAAGCGTGTTAGTCTAGAGGACATCCCTTTATGAAAGATGTCACATGGTCTTTACAAAGAGTTTTGATGTAGTCATGTCTTAAGTTTTATTGTGCACACAAGATTGAGTTAATTATCACCAGGAAAATTTTCATCAAATTATGCTGTGCTTAAATATGCCTAAATTAAATTACTCAGGGTCAGACTCCCAAAGTTTGAACCAACACCAGCTACTGAGTTGTGTGGAGCCAGACTACCTTCTTGGCTCCCAGAGATCATTACCCTGCTGGCCATGGTGGTTGCAAAGACCCCCACATTCTTCTACCATGTAAGGTTTGGGGGATTGAACTCAAGCTTGACCCCAAGCACTTTTAACTTCTGAACCATCTTACTAGCCCAAATAAAGAATTCTTAATGGCCTTGTCTTGGGTCTGGAGTCAAGCACAGTCCATATAGTAAGTTGGCTATGTGTGGTTATAGCCTTTGGTAGAACTGTTGAATGCTGTTCTTTTTGTGGGTTTGGTTTGGTGAGGATATGTGTGCATGAGTGCATGTGTGACTGTGTATGTGTGTCTGCTTGAGAGCATGCTTGTGGACAAACGTGTGTGTGTGTGTGTGTGTGTGTGTGTGTGTGTGTGTGTGTGTGTGTGTGATCTTAAAAGACAGAACCTGGAAAAGGCTCCACCTCATTTATTTATTTTGTTGAAGGAATGCAGATGTATTCATACCGTAGCCCACACAAGAAGGTCAAGGGACAACTCTTGTGTTTCTCCTGCCACTTTGTGGGACTGTGAGGGAAAAAAGTGAAATCAAACCCAGCAAGGACACTAATTTCTTGAGCCTTTCTTTTCCTCTTTGTGCCTATTAACCAATCACATCAAATTGTGAGATTCAGCTCCCACCAGTGGGATGAGACGCAGTCTCCACCTATGTCAGCGATAAGAGCAATAAAAGATAGATGCCATCTTGGCCCTACATGCTTACCAGCCCAGGTTGGGTCCTGGTACACCGTTTATTACAGAAAGAATTGTCTTGCTCAGTTACTCTCACCTTGTTCACATTTGTGTAATACTAAGTTTATTCTTTATTTCTAATAAAGTGTTAATTCCAATGGGATTTGTGCCCCAGTGGGGCATGGGGTCATTTTATCATGGAGTTGAATTCACCATAAGCAAAATATGACTACGTTGTTTTGTCACCATCTTGGCTAGTGACCTCATTAAGATGGCAACAATAATGTGTCTTCACCACCATCTTGGTTAATACAACCTGTGGCATGAGAAGGTGATTATCAGCCACATTGGGTGTAGCTTAAGTATATGAGACCTCAAAGCCCACTCCCACAGTGACACACTTCCTTCAAGAAGGCCACATCTCCTAGTAGTGCCACTTCTTATGGACCAAGCATTCAAACACATGAGTCTATGTGGGCCATATCTACTCAAGCCACCACAGAAACTATACTGATGTGATCAGAGAGACCAAAGGGAGAATTTTTCCTTTGCCCTCCAAGGTCATCAAGGGGACTGTGGGGCATCTCTCTACGTGTCCTATAATTGAGGGGAGTCACCTGATCTCTTGTTCAGGGAGGATATGGAGACCTCATCTGGTGAACTCTAGCTATGGACCAGCATCACATGCCATGTGACTGGGATCCTGGAAACCTGACTGGGGTAGTGAGAGAATGCAGAAATGATAGACACATAGACACATGTACAGAAAATCTGGCATTGGGTGAGCTGTACGTGCTCTGATGGAGTTGCACCAACTACCTGACAACCAGTAGCTCTGCTCTTTTATTAAGTGCAGCACAGAAAGAGACATTGGCTAGTCTGGGAAGGAGTCTCCAGTGAGCAGTTTCAGGCTGTAAACTTTGCAGGAGGAGGGAGCTGAGGTTGTTAGTTTTCGCACACAAGAGTCAACCATTTATAAACACTCATATTTTATACTATCAGCATTTGTAGCCAGGCCAAAGGAAGTCTTTGGTAGGGTAGTTTCTGAGCCTTTCTTGTCTTGTCCACATGAAGAACCAGCCTGCCTCCATCTTAGGCTTAAAAGCCATCTTATGGTAAAAACAAACTAGGTTCATTCCTGTTTATGATTACACAGATTGAGCTATGCCCCACCTGTAGCCTTAACTACAAGGGGTTCTGTACTGCCTGTTCCAAGATGGCAACCCTGTTTTTGTTTCAAAAAAGTTGTTTATGACCACCTTGCAATCCCACTTTTGCTTCAAAGGGTTGTATGACTACCTATGACCACCTTGTTAACCTCCCAACCATGTCTTTGTTTCAAAAGGCCATTAGGACTAACTTTTTTGTCTTGCTCTGTTAACTCTGCCGATTTTGCCTCCCATTTCTCCCATTTGGAACCCCCTACCCCTGAGCTATAAAAGCCTTGTCATCCTCACATCCAACTCTGACCTCTCAAACCTGACTTAGGCAGAGGCAGTCTGCATACACTAATAAAAAACTTTCTTTACTAATTTGGCCATGGTGATGTGGGGTTAACGTATGTCCATATCAGCAATACACACTCCCTCAGAGCTTCTTTGGCTCTCCACAGTTTAATCCACCCAGAGAAGGATTGACACAGAGGGAAATTTTTCTCAGTGTTTCCAAGCAAAGCCATGGTCAAGCAAGACCTCTGACTAATCCTCACACAGACAGAACAATTGGTAAAGGAATGCCAGAGGACAGACAGGGAGAGGAACCAGGTCTATAATAAAGATTTAGATCCTCCAAGATGGCCAGCTTTTTCCTCATCCTGATCCGAGACAAAAGCCAGCAGATTAAAACAAAACCTTTGTAGACATTTTCCCCCTGCTGACAGACTGGCTCAATAAGTTGAAAGCCAGATCAGGGCATGTCACCTAACAGTTCTGGGTCAATCAATCATCCTAGTTTTCTTCAAACTGACCAACCCTAAATTAGGCGAGGAAAACTCTAACATTCAGAGTTGTTAAAGCCCCCAGCCCTAGGTCTTCAGCTTCCTGAGTCCCCCTTTCCCATCGGCTTTTCCGAGGGTCTTTTTCTCTGCGGGACTGATGTATGCATGTGCTTTCTCACCTCCAATAAGCACCTTTCTTCAACGAACCCAATCGAGACCCCTGGATAGTAACACAATCACATCAGATTGTAAACTTGAGCTCCAACCAATGGGATAAGACGGAGTCACACCTATGTCACAGATAAAAAACATGTCCCTGTGCACTTGTTAGCCTGGTTTGGGTCTTGGCAAGAATTGCCTTACTGAGTCACTCTTGCTTTGTGTGTTTGTAGAGTACCTCTACCCACTGAGCCACCTCCCCAGACCTCCACCTTGTATTTTGAGACAGGATCTCTCGCTGAATCTGGAGTTTGCTGACTGACGAGACTGGCCAGTGAGCTCCAGGGATCTGCCTGTTTGTACCTCCTAAGCACAAGAGTACAGACAAAAGCCTCTGTGCCTAATCCTCTCCCTGGGTGCTGGGGATCTGAACTCAGCTCCCCTTGCCTAGGCAGCAAGCCCCTTATCAACCAAACCATCATCCCAGCCCCATACTCTTAATTTCAACAACTCAGAAATGAAACAGTTCCTTGGAGAATACAAAATTCCACAGTGTAACTGGCCTGATGGCAGAAATATAATCTAAAAAGATACAGTGTTCCCCTCTTTGGCTATGAGACTGTTGGAAGAATAGACCCCAGGAAATTAGTCCCCCCCCTCCCCCCAGGAATCTCTTCTTGGGAGAGGAAATGGCTAACGCCCTCGGGGCAACTAGCTAGGAACTTGTCTACTGGAGAAAGATTTACAACGAGTAAGAGGACCTTGCAGGAGAGACTCTGAGCTGAAAGACTTGGTGCTGAGACAGCAGGAGGCAGAGACCACACCATGCACCGTGCACAGTGCACATATATCTTGCTTTGTACTTGAACCCTACCCATCAATCAGAACCAAAGATCCAAAGATGGGCTTGTGGGAATCAGGAGATGTGTTTGTTTCTCTTTCCAATGCAGCCACATTGGATGATCTCCCTTTTTTGCTTTTCACTACTAATTTGGTTCCTTTAATTCACATATTGAAGACAAGAGTCCAAGACTGGCTTGTGGGGGTCACAGGCTGTGGCAACTAATTCTGGTAGCAACTTATCTAACATTAAACATCTAAAGAGCTTCACTGGGTAAATCTAATTAATTCTTCACTTTAAAACTCCCAGAAATCTCCAAGCTCTTAAGGTTTAAATAAAAAAAAAAAAAAAAAAAACTCTATCAATTTTTAAATAATTCATTACTTCTCTTCTAGAAATAGAGGAGATATGTTGGTTGAGGTAGTTAAAATGACCCTAGTATAAAACCTAGAAATAGACAGTAAAAAATAAAATAAAAAATTCAATCTCTTTCATTAATATACATAGAAAAGTCTTTAGCAAGATATTGGCAAGCAGTATTCAACAAAACATAAAAACAACTCTTCATCTGGTCAGGTAGTATTCATTTCTAGAATGAAAGGCCAGTGAGACATTCTGAAAGCCATCGGTGTGACCACCACATTATTATAAATAAGTTACGAGTCAGAAAGTTAGAGACTAGCACACTAACTGAAGCGTCTGGACAAGGCAAACCCTTATCCTTCAAAAGGGCATGCTTGGAGGAGTGACCACACAGTGACAGGAAGTGTCCTTGGCTTCTACGCTAACTAAAGTAGTGTCCTGTGTCTGGTCTGCTCTTGCTGCGGCCCAACCTCACAGTCTGATTTGGCTGGGTAGTCTTAAAGAATTGGTGCACAGGAAAGCACAAGGAGGGGCCAGCCACGTGCAAAAGACTCACAAGTGGAGGAGATAAAAAGATGCGAATTCAGCAAAATGGTGCTGGCACACTCCTTTAATCCCAGCACTGGAGAGGCAGAGGCAGGAGGATCTCTGTGAGTTCTAGACCAACCTGGTTTACAGAGGTGTTCCAGGACAACTAGAACTACATAATGAGACCCTGTCCCCCCCCCCCCAAAACAAAACTATGTAAGTTTTTTATTGTAAACGCAAGTTTTAGTATTTGGTAGGAAAGACTCTCATTTAATGTACCTTACAACATTAACAGGTGGAATAACGTGAAAGAAGAAAATTTACATCACCAACTGAAGTGAAAAATTTTCCCATAAAATTCAACGCTCATGATAAAAAAAAGATTTGTCAATTTAACAAAAAGCATTTACAAAGCACCCCTATCCAAAACAACACTTCATCAAAAAAAAAAAGTGTTGCTTTTCTGATGAGATACTTTCTCTCCATCTCCCAGACAAGGTGAAAGACCTATGTTTACCATTCTTATTCATCATAGACCAGACATCCTCGCCTAAGCAATAAGACAAGAAAAGGAAGTAAAAGGCACATAGACAGAAAAGGGAAAGAAGTGAGCCATTGTAGGTAAAACACAATAAGGCCAACTTATACTCAGTTTCTCCACTGTACACTTACAACATTCTGAACTCCCAGGGCTTTCTTCCTACCATCACACACACCATCAGCTCAGCAGCAGACACTGGCTAAGTGTCCTCTAATCCAGTTTAAGTCTGATGCTATCTGCCTGAAGATAGCATCAGATCCCACGGGCTGAAGGCTTAGAACCCAAAGTGACCTTCCCACACACACATACTTCAGATGCCAGTCAAGCCTGGGGTTGACTTATCTCTGCGTGTGCTGATTGGCTGTGAGTGGATTTCTGACTATCTGCACTTTGGGGTCAGTTTGTTTGCTTGAACAACTACAGAACTCAGGGAAATGCATGTTTTTACTTACTGTTTTTGTTGTCTTTTTTTGCAGTTGTTACTTTGGTTTGGTTTGGAGGGGTTTAACACAGGATCTCAAGTAACCCAAACCAGATTCAAACTCCCTAGGTATCCAAGAAGGCCTCCTACACCCATCTCCTGTGTGCTGGGATCACAGGTATGTGCCTTCACATCTGGCTCAATTGTTGGTTCATTATAAAGAATACTACAAAGAGCACAAAGGAAGACATACCACCTTCCAGGTCCTACCAGAGTTAGCTATCTGGAAGCTCTCTGAACCTTGCCCTTTTAGATTTTTCCGGAACTGTAGCACTAAAAGGCTGGGTGGGGAAACCCAGCAAGGCCTGTCTGTCCAGATTCTTCTTGCCTTCTTTGTGCAACACTTCTTCCTCCCAAGCAAGGACTTGAAGCTCCTGAGGTGGAGGTCTTACATACATTAGTTCTCTGTGTCTCTGGTGGAAGCAGCTCAGAGACGTAGGTTTCCAGGGCCTGATTTGATCCCAAAATCACCTCAACACCATTCTGGTCAGTTAGGGAATCAGAGGAGCTGTGTAAATCAAGAGCCTGATAGGTGGATGAAACCAAACTACCCATCTGTGCACCACACCCTGTTTGTCATTGACATGTCTGCATACTAATACCAGGGCATCTACCAAAAAACAAAACAAAACAAAAAACCTCCAAGGACTAATTGAATTTGGCAAGGTTATAAGATGTAAGGTCAATACTGATTAGACAGTTGTAAGCCAGACCTAGTGACCCAGTCTTGTAACCCCAGTCACACAAAAGAGAGAGTTGAAGGAAAAGAACTGTGAGTTCAAGGTTGGCCTACACAATCTAATGAGACCCTAGAATTTTGTCCCCAAAGGAAATGACAAAAAAGCTGAGAATATAGTCATTGATAGAGGGCTTGCCTAACATGTATGAGACCCTGGGTTTAATCTCCAGGACTAAAAAAAACCTTGGATTTCTGCCAGGCACAGTCAGGCACACCTTAAATCCCATCAGGAGGATCTCTGTGAGTTCCAGGCTAGACAGGGCTACACAGAGATACACCTATCTCAACAAGAAAATAAAATGTATTTCTATATGCTAGCAATAAACACAAGGACACTATACATTTTTCTAAAGGTTATATATTTTACTTTATGTATATGAGTGTTCTGCCATTATAGATAGATAGATAGATAGATAGATAGATAGATAGATAGATAGATAGATAGATAGATAGATAGATAGGGATAGAGATATATCATCCTCTCTTGGAGGCTAGCAGAGACCATTGGGTCCCCTGGAACTGTAGTTACAGTCATGAGACACCAGTGGGTTCTGGGAACAGAACCCAGGTCCTCTGCAAGAGCAGCAAACCCAACAAGTACTCTTAGCACTGAGCCAGCCCTCCAGCCCCAGCACACTGACATTTAAAGTACAATACCACTTAAAATTACTTGAAAAATTTACTTAGGCATAAATCATTTTCAAGGGTGTGTGTGTGTGTGTGTGTGTGTGTGTTTGTGTTTGATTGTTTGTTTTTAGACAAGGTTCCCATGTGTACCAGGTCAGACTTGAACTCTTTTTTCCCCTAACATATGTGTGTATGTGTATGCTTGTGTGTGTGTATAAGTGTGTGTGCTTGTGTATATGCTTGTGTATGAGTGTGTGTGATTATGTGTGAGAGTGTGTGTGCTTGTATGTATGTGTGTTTAAGTGTATGAGTGTGTACCTGTATGTGTGTTCTTGTGTGTGTGTGTTCTTGTGTGTGTGTGTGCTTGTGTGTGAGTGTGCTTGTGTGTGTGTGCTTGTGTGTGTGTTTGCGGTGGGTACATTAGTGAAGCTCAGAGGAAAACTTTCAGGAGTCAGTTCTCTCCTTCCACCTTTGTGTCCAGAGGCTGGAACCCAAGTCACCAGGCTTGGTGGTAATCACCACTGAGCCATCTCGCCAGCCCTACGTCTCTCTATGTAGCCAAGGACAAACATGAACTCCTGATTCTTCTGTTCCCATTTCCCAGGTGCTGGGATCACGAGTGTGTGCTGCAGTTTATATACATACACACAAATTTTAAGTGTTGAAAAGCATGAAGAGCTGACAACAAGAAGGCCGAATGAACGTTTTAATGGTACACCAACCTGGATGGAGAGCCGGAAGAACATGCTGCATGAAAAAGTCCAGACTCCCAGAGATTCCACATGGCTTCCACGTCTATTCATAGAACTGTTGAAATGACAAAATTACAGACATGGACATCAGCTGCAGGAGGACCTTCAAAGTCTAACAGAAGGGGCTTGTGGGGATGAAGCCGTCCGGGGCCTACATGGCACGGAGGTCCGTGTGAGGAAGGGCAGTTTTTCAGGACTTCAGCATTGGGAGGAACTGGGTACAGGATACAAGGGGCTTCTCTGTTACTGCCCACAACTGCATGTGAATCTACCATTATCCCAAAGTAAAAAGTTCAATTAAAAATCTCTCAAGTGCACAACGGGCAGTGATGTGTAATTTGGTCCTGCAGAACAAATCTGAATCATGCCTCCTGTGCCTTCGCTGGGAGTCTGGCTAGCAATAAATCAGCATCTGGTTTGTTTTTTTGTTTTTTGTTTTTTTAATTACAAAGTGCAGGGCCACCCTCAGAGAGGAAGGCGTTCCAGAGTGGAGCGCTGTGCTGCGGTTCAGAGCTTTCAAACTTGGGAAACAATCTGAGGAACAGGTTTTGGGTTGTCTTCTTAGTGCTCGGTCTTACTGGCCTTGCTCATCTGAGCTCAGGGCCACCACAGCTTCCTCTGGGCTCTTCACAAGGCCCCTGCAGCCCTAACCCCACCGTTTGGCTAAGCAAAGTTCCTTTTCCCATCCCCCTCCTGGGACCTGCCTTCCCCTCTGCGGGTGCCTGACAACTCCCCCACAGAGGCTCCTTGTCCTCCACAAGGGCCACCTGCTGTCACACAGGGGGCGGGGGAGCGCCTCATGACAACTGCATCCTACAGGAGGAAGTCATTCATCCTTTGCCCTCCGTCCTCACCACACTCTGTCTGGTGGTTGTTGCCAAAGAAATTACTTGCAATAGGCTTCTGAGTGTTGCCACACCTGGGGTGGGGGTTGGCCCGCAGCCCGCAGGAACCTGTTGGGGAAGCTTGGTGTCCTGCATTTAAGGCTGAATGCACAGAGGGGAGCCATCACCTGTCTCCTGCATAGAGTCAGCATTAGCAGCTCCACCTAGAGCTGGGTGGATGGGATGGGGTGTGCATGGAGGGGCCCCACAGCAGGCCAGGGCAATTTGCAATTGGAGCCTATGATTTGCTCTTTCATTTGTGGTCCCAACCAGTGAGTGTGGAAACAGCAGTTTAAATGGAGCCAGTGGCTAGAGTTGCTTCATGGCTGACTCTTCAGTTCTCCACTTGATGCGTGTTTTTGCCCTTCCTGCTTGCTTCTCTTCCTCTCTCTCTTCCTTCCTCCTTTTTGGGTTCACTGGCACCTCAAATATATCTTTGACCAGTCCCTAAGATCTAGACAAAACATCTTCAGCCTCTTGGGTGATGGGCGTGGTCCCCTACCTCCGTGGGGATCTACTGTAACATACTCTCCTCCCTTAATTAGAGTCCATCACAGCCCCGCAAAACTACCTGGGGCCTCTCTCTGCAAATGTGCACACATGGGCCGGAATGGTGGCAAGAGCCTGTAATCCCAGAATGTGGGGTGGTAAGAGGATTGTTAAAGGATAGAAGCTAGTCTGGGTTACATAGTGAGATCCTGTCTCAAAGCTAGCAAAGGAGCTGAGCAGTGCCCTTGCAAGGACCTGAGTTCCACTCCTTAGCACCAGCTACCTGTAACTCTGGTTTCAGGGGCTCTGACACCCTCTTCTGACCTCTGAGGTCATCGACACAAACATGGTGCACATACAGGTAAGTAGGCAGACACATATACACACAGACGAAAATAAAATTAAAAATTACAGGATCCATTAACCCCCTCAGTAAGCTGGAACCAACGGAAGACATTGCTTACAACATGGTGTAGGGAGAGTGCTCTGGCAGACTGAGCTAAGTCCTGGGATCCTGCGTGATCTGTTTTCAGGTGTGGAGCTAAGTCCTGGGATCCTGCGTGATCTGTTTTCAGGTGTGGAGGTAGGTCCTGGGATCCTGCATGATCTGTTTTCAGGTGTGGAGCTAAGTCCTGGGATCCTGCGTGATCTATGTTCAGGTGTGGAGGTAAGTCCTGGGATCCTGCATGATCTATGTTCAGGTGTGGAGGTAAGTCCTGGGGGTCCTGCGTGATCTGTGTTCAGGTGTGGAGCTAAGTCCTGGGATCCTGCGTGATCTGTTTTCAGGTGTGGAGCTAAGTCCTGGGATCCTGCGTGATCTGTTTTCAGGTGTGGAACTAAGTCCTGGAATCCTGCGTGATCTGTTTTCAGGTGTGGAGCTAAGTCCTGGGATCCTGCGTGATCTGTTTTCAGGTGTGGAGCTAAATCCTGGGATCCTGCATGATCTGTTTTCAGGTGTGAGGTAAGTCCTGGGATCCTGCATGATCTGTGTTCAGGTGTGGAGGTTCAGGACTTCACACAGGCTCGGCACGTGCCCCACCACTGAGCCGCAACTCAACCCTCCTTCCGTGTCTTTTTCTGTCCAGGTCTGTATGCAGAGGGCTGAGTGTCTGAAGGTGTTAGGTGTGTCTTGTCTGCTCCCCACAGAGTCCACAGTGTCCCTTATTGGAAGCCATGGACCCTCTGAGGAAACATCTAGCACATCCCCCAAGGCAAACCAGTTCACTCCTTAAACTTTTCCTCCTTTTCTTTTCTCAGGTACTCTGTGCACGGTGCTGGACTGAGATCCCTGACAGGCAGGTGCAGTCATTAGCAGTCATGACCCCATCAGGGCTCCTTAAACCGTACTGGCTACTCAAGAATGACATTCAGGATGCTTGCTGCTGACACAATATTGTTTTGGTTTGGTTTGATTTACTTATGTGTATGTGCTGGGTGGATGAGACAGAGGTCAGAAGAGGGAGCTGATCTCCTGAAGTTGGAGTTCCAGGGGTTGTAAGCCACCTGGTGTGGGTGCTGGGAACTGAACTGGGTCCTCTGGAAGAGCAGCAAGGACTCTGAACTGTTGAGCCATAGCTCCAGCCCCTTATCAAACTCATAATCCAGACAATACTGCCTACTTCCCTCTAGGGAGATCCAAGACACACCACATTGGATGCTGAGGCTTCCATCTCCCCACATACACTGTGTTTTTTCTATATAGACATTCCTGCAAAAAATTAATTTATAAGTTAGGCACAACCGGGGCGTAACAATAATGACCAAAAATTGGAAGTATAAAAGTATTATTAAAATATATGAATGATTTAACTCTGAAATTTTCTATTTAGTATTTTCAGACCACAGTTGACTACCAAAATCAAGAAACCTTAGAAAACCAGAAGACTGGGACTGCATAGATGGCTCAGTGGTTAGGTGCAAGGGCTGTCCTTCTAAAGGACTTGGGTTCAAGTCCCAGCACCCACATAGCAGCTTACAGCTGTCTATAACTCCAGTTCCAGGGAACCTGAAACCCTCACATAGATATATGTGCAGGTAAAACACCAATGCGTGTGAAATAAAAATAAATAATTTCTTTTAAAGAAAGAAAAGCAGAGGACTGTCCTACTCCCCTGTGCAAATGCCACCAAATGTGCCAGATGTGTGCTTCCCCGGCCAAGGACTACGGTCACATGCTGTCCCCATGTATCTGGACACTGCCTGGAGCAGTTCCTGTCTCCTCTGATTCTGGCACCTGGACACAGAGGTCGTCTGTTCTTCACATCTGCCCCACCTGACACACCTGGCCATTTATCCCCATGTGACACAACATGGCTGCATGTTAGGACGGACACTAAATCCCTCTCAGAGCTCACAACATCCTTGGGCTCAAACAGTACCTGCCAGGTGTCTCCACCTGAGGCTGAGTCAGCGTCATGGTCACACCCATTACCCAGGGACTTCCTGGCACTTGGTTCTTGCTAGGTAGATTAGGACAACGGAGTTGCAGGCAAAGGTTTCCGAGCTCCCTCCTCCTGTAGTCCAACGCGGGCAGTCTCCTTGTCCCGCCTCTTTACTAACGCTTGGGTTTATAGGTTGAGTTTGCAGCCACTGTCTGTCAGTAGCACGGCTTCTCATGCAGCAGGCAGCTCTTGTGTCCTTTGCATGAGCCCTTGTTGGGCTTGATCATTTCCTTCCTTCCTGGTGCTACAGGAATGCTCTAGGCTCACTCAGCCTGTGCTTTTCAGTCCTGTGGCTCTGAACTAGAGAAAAATACTTTTATATTCTCCATATATATTATTTTATAATGCTACATACAAATAAAATGCATTTACTAATACATAATTATATATTAAATACCTAGTGATATTAGCATGTTAATCTAATATATAAATTAAATATAACCATATAATTATTAGTTACATTTGCAATCCTATGGAACTGCTACATCCTTAATGACATCACTGTTACAGTTCTGGTCCCTCCTTACTGAGCCTGTCCACACTCACATCTGCTTCCTCCACAGAGTCTGGATTTTTTTTTTTTTTTGAGCCAGAGTATCCCAGGCTGGCTTCAAACTCACTATCCTTCTACCTCAGCTTTCCAAGTGAAGGGATTAGGGACATGTACCACCTCACTGCCAATTTAGACTTCTCTGGTCTAGATGCTCTCCTTGAGTCATTTCCTTTTCCAGAGCCCTTCTTTCCCCCAGTGATCTGAGCTAACAGCTTTGCTGTAGATCAAGTCTCCAGATAAACTTGTGTGTGCCCTCAGATGACCATCAGCGGCTCTGTAAGAACACAGAAGGCTGGAGAGATGGCTCTGAGGCTCAGAGCACTGACTGCTCTTGCAAGGACCTGGGTTGGATTCCCAGCAACCACACGGTAGTTCACAACTCAGAAGATCTCGTACTCTCTTCTAGCCTGTGAACACTGCATGTGGTGCACATATATACAGGCAAAATGTCCACACACATTAAAAAATAATCTTAAAAAAATAAAAGATGAAATGATGGGGGGGTGGCAATGCTCTCAGGAAGCGGAGGCAGGCAGGTCTCTATGAGTTCAAGGCCAGCCTGATCTACATATCCAGGTTACATAGTGAAGGAGGAGGAGGAGGGAGGAAGGAAGGAAGGAAGGAAGGAAGGAAGGAAGGAAGGAAGGAAGGAAGGAAGGAAGGAAGGAAGATGAAACAAGACTTGCAATATCATAATGCTCTGCTTCACCACCAAATATGCTCTGCCACGTTGGCATGCAGAAGAGACCCTTGTCTGGGCCAGAAATGCGTCCTTCATGTAGTATGAATTTTCATAAGGAAACATCTAGTCACAGATGACGCAGATGATAGACCAAGAAATGATCCCACCCAAGTCTAGCTTTGTGGACCAGTGAGTTTCTTGGGGTTGTTGACAGGGGCGTGGATCACGGGTGACTCAGAGGCAGCCAAGGCAAAAAAGAAACCCCACCCCAGCATGGGGTTGACACAAAACCTCACACCTGCAGTTCCCTGTGTGACTTTATTCAGGTAGCTCAGAGAAGGGTCTCTTCTCCCCACCCCCACAATGCACACCAAATGTACTTTTCTCATTGGACCATGGAAAGGGGCTGTGTAGATCTTGAAACTAATTTGAACTTTCTAGGTCTCCTGAGGTTCCTGAATCTTGTATTCCTTAGTTTCTCAAGTCTCATGAGTCTCCATCTTCTTGTAGGAGAGAATGCTTCAGTTCAGAGCAAATAGCCACCCAACTTCCCAGACACTAGAACCATGAGGTAAATAAACCTCTCAAAAGAAGGACTGAGACACCGTGTCACTCCATAGAAGCAGAACGTGACCTACATGGATTTTTTTTGTAATATTTGAAGAACCACATTGCATTTGCTTTCCATTGTACAAACTAGTTTTAAAAAATCAACTTCTAAAGAGAAAAGGTTCGTCTCCCCAGTCCATATAAATTCATTTGTGTTTGTCTGGAAAGATAACACAAGGGAGAGACCACCCCAAGAGGTTTAGGTTCCATATCATGGCTGACTCTGAAAGCAGAAATGATGACGATGCTGTGAAGAATTCCTACCGTTGTCTCACTACAAACCATTGTCCTGTAAATCCCTTTGTATCTTGAGGATGATTATTTTGGCTCATAGGACTCCACAAGCCGCGGATGTGAGCCTGAAGCCAGGCCACACCATGAAGGAAGCATGGGGAGGTAAAAACTGCCCATTTCGTGGCAAAGGAGAGAGAAGTAGGCTGCACTGTGGCTCAGTTGGTGAGTAAAGTGTTTGCTGAGCACGCATGAAAACAGGGTTCATCCCCAGCACCTTAGAACCACTCATGGTGGCACATGCCTGTAACCCTAACACTTGAAAGGCAGAGGCAGGAAGATGAGAAATTCAAGGTCTCCTCAGCTACACAGTGAGTCCAACCTTGTCTCAGAAAGAATTTTGTGGGGTGGAGTGGAGAGGAGGAAGGGCCAAGCCCCACCATCCCATTGAAGGACACCACTCTTGACTTAAGATCCTCTCACAAGGCCCCATGTCTTAAAGGTTTTCCTATCTCTCAACAGCACCTCACAGGGAGGGATCAGCCTTTGGGGGTGTAGTGGCTATTTCTGATTGTCAACTTGACTATATTTGGAGTGAATTATAATCCAGAATTAGAAGGCTCACCTGTGATCTAGATCTTGAGTCTGGAAGACACAAGTTTCAGGTGTAGTGGGACGCACACCTCTAAGCTGGGTCACACCTGCTACTGGAGACCTACATAAAGACACTGGAAGGAGGAAGATTCAATCTTCTTCACCTGTGAGCCTTGTGGGACTAAGTGACTGCTAGATCCTTGGGTTTTCATTCACAGCTACTGCTGACCATTGTTGGGGAGTTGACTACAGACTGTAAGTCATTAACAAATTCCCTTACTATATAGAGACTACCTATAAGTTCTGTGACTCTAGAGAACCCTAACTAATATAGAGGGTGTTCAAGATCCAAACCATAGTGCACTTTAAAGAATATGTAAATAAGGCTCATACTCACTAATCAAACTTAATGTATCAACAATATGATCATCCAAGCATACAATCAGTGCACACAGATGATCAGGAAAGCAGGATACACACTCATCCCAAGATGAACACGTGTCCTACACATGGGACGGTGACTTCCCAGGCACTTGCAGCCTTAAGTGGTTTGCAGCCACCATGTTGGATCTAGGCTGAGTCTTCCACCATTTTGGCCCAGTGTTTGGGCTCCCTCACCTTGATACCTGTAGAGAATGGCTATGTGTCTACAGGGACCTTGTGCTTCCTGTGGAAAGCCAGCACCTCCCTCCCCAGAGAAGTTCTGTTCTGCAGAAGAAAGCCTTCATGGTGAGGCACTAGCAGAAGCTGGCACCCTAGCAAGAGAGCATAGGAAGTTTCCATGGCATTGGTAATTTGATCTAGGAAAAATCGGTCTCTCCCATTTGGCTGACAGAAATCTGTTTATTCTTCAGACAGTGAAATGCCTTTTTCTTTTCAGTAGAGAACTTTCCTCTGCTTCTCAAACCTCCAAATTACAAATGTTCCAAGGGGACACACATTGCATTTAATAAGGGCAACGGAAGCTTGTGGGGCCTGGATGCCAGTCAAAGGCTCTGTTGTCCTGGAGTTCTCCCATAGGTTAGCATTCCAGGCTCAAGCTGACTTTAACTGTGCTGGCATGGACCCCGTCTCTCTGTCCTCATCCGCCTTTCCCTTTGGTTCAGAGGGGAGTCCTTAGCTACCTGGCTGGATGCCCTCTGCTCCTGAGCAGCCCACCTAACCCACCACCTGGCGCTGGAGTCCTGAGCACAGCTGCGATGGCACAGGTAGAGAACGGCACACTCACGGCTGCCTGCTGACCCAGTGCAGTAATGCTTGCTGAACAGGAGCATTGAGTTTTCAGGGCGAGGCTCTTGCATCTACTGACTGCTTGGGTTGCAGGGCTGGCTTCTCCACTGAGCCCCTGCCCCAGGGCAAGGTGGCCTCTTCCCCTGAGATTTGGCTCCTTTTCCCGGCTTGGCCTACTGTGGTGTTTTTTGTTTCTTTGTTTGTTTTAAACTTTCTCCACTATGTAACAGAATCCCTGTTTTCAAAGTTCCAGAAGCATAGTTTGTGCTTGGAGAAATCTGCCCATCCATCCCACTTGCCCACCTATGTCCACAGGGTCACCCTGCACAAGTGCCCTTGGGGGCTTTATATGGCGTAAGGATATTTGTATTCATGCACAGGAACTGATCACATTTGTTACCTTCTTAACGAATATATCAGCATTCATCTGCTTGCACCTTCTTACGGGCTTTTAATTCCTTTACATTGTACGCAGACACACAGTTACAGTCTTAACCACTATTTATCATTCCATCTATGGCATTGAGTACGTTCATACTGCGGTGAAATCGTAACCACCACCCACCTCCAAGCCTTTCTGATTATCCCCAAATAGAAATTCAGCCCTAGTCTGTCCCCAGCCACGGGCACTTGCCCACCATTCCCCTTTCTGTCCCCTAGGGTCTGAAGACTCTCCATAGAGAGTTAAATAGACCTGGGGGGCTTGCCTTCTTTGTGAGTGGGTTCTGCAGGTGGGGTACCTGTGGAGTTTCAGGCACAAAGACAATTGTGAATGCGAAGGAAGCACTCTACCTGAGCTGTCTGTCCTCACACTTCTTGAGACAGTGTGTAATGTAGCCCAGGCTGGCCTCTGCCTCTGGAGCACTGAGATATTGTTACACCATCACACCCAGCTGTAACTGGCTGATTTCACCTATTGTAATAATTCCAAGGCTTAATCTACGTTACTGCAGATGTCATAAATCTGTGGCATGTGAGTTAAATTTCTAATTTAAATGTTCTGGAGTGCCAGGCAGTAGTGGCACACTCCTTTAATCCCAGCACTTCGAAGGCAGAGGCAGGTGGATTTCTGAGTTAGAGGCCAGCCTGGTCTACAGAGTGAGTTCCAGGACAGCCAGGGCTACACAGAGAAACCCTGTCTTGAAAAACAAAAAAGAAAGAAAGAAAGAAAGAAAGAAAGAAAGAAAGAAAGAAAGAAAGAAAGAAAGAAAGAAAGAAAGAAAGAAAGAAAGAAAACGTTCTGGAGTTAGTGTACTAAAAACTTCTGAGTGTCCTGTGAATATTCCCAATGTCATTTATGTACAAAAAAAAAAAAAGCTAACTTGGGAGGCGGAGGCAGGAGGATTAGGAGTTTGATGTCATCCTCACCCACCCAGACCGTTCCAGGCCAGGCTGAGTTACAAAGATCCTATCTCAAAAACAAACAAACAAAGAAACAAAATCCCACTGGTCTTGGCGGTGCCTGCCTGAGACCCCAGCCAGAGCCAGGGTGCTCTGAAAAAGCTGAAGGCCAACCTGGTTTGAAGGGATCTAGGCCAGGCATAGTACATGTCTAACATGCGCAGAACCCTGGGCTTCAACCCTAGCCTAAAAAACAAAACCAGCAGCCAACTAGGAAGCGTGTGCGCAGTAAGAGGAAAGAGCTGGTGTACAGAAGACATGTACATTTGAAGGAAGACAGAAAGGCCTGAGCTCAGCAGTGAACAGAGAAACTTAGGGGGGTGGCAGAGACCGGGCCTCCTCACTTGAGCCTTGCATGTAATGCCAGGCTTAAAACTCCACAGGCCAGACAGCTCAGCCCCAACCAGACAAGGCCGTCAAACAGGGAAGCTAAAAGGAGGTTGCCTGTCCAGAGTGACCCGGGTCCTTGTGAGAAGAGGATGTCTGGAGCAGGCCCAGAGGGAAGCAAGTGCCTGTGGAAACAGCGGAGAGCACCGGCTCCCAGCCAGGGAGAGAGCCTACAGGGCATTGCCTGTGGCTCTCCATCACGGCAGAACCAGGACACTACTGCCGATGGTGGTTCCCAGGACTGACTGAGAAAATGCCCATGGTATTTGAAGGCTGAAATCAACAGACCTCACCATTGTGTCAACATAAAGGGTGAAGCAGAGTGACAGGCAGTAGACCCAGGACATTCTATAAGCTGTTAGTGAGTAAGCCTCCCTTAGGGACAGGAAGGCCTGAGGCAGGCCTGTCCCAGAGGGCACTGGGCTTTCTGGATGTTCACAAGTGGCTATCAGACAGGCAGCTTACAGAGGTGTCCGCTGGTCATGGAGGGCTGAGGACTCAGCAATCAGGACCTGCAGCTGCTTTTGCAGGCTTTTCTGGGAGTGTTGATGCCTGTTTAATTCTGCTGCACTGGGGGTGGAACCCAGGGCCTGGAGCCACTAAACAAGTGTTCTCCCACTGAGCCATGCCCTAAGCCCTGCTGCAGACTGTGTAGTCCACAGCACTTCACAGATCAGTCTTGACAGTCCCCTATACTCAAGCAAATGAAAAACAAAAATCAGGAGATGATCTTGCATCCATTTCTGGGTAGAAGAGGCTGCACCACTGTACCGTGCCTGGTACACACATAGGAAGCAGAGTGAAACAGACATCCAAGGGCCCTGCTCTCTAGAATGTGAGTCACTCCAGGGCAAGAGGGTCACATAGGTGGGAATATGAGATGTGTAAAAGGGCCACAGTCATGAGGTGGGAGAGCACTGGCCGGGCTGAGCCAGCTACAGGAAGATCCAACATCTACAAGTCAAGGATGGGCTTAAACAAATACCATGGTGACAGAGCTTGTTCCTTCTAGACCAGGCTATACAAAGGCTTGTAACTGAAAGGAAGGGGGTGGTCTCAGTAACAGACCCCCAAAGCTGAGAGTTCAGGCTGTTCCTTTCAGGATGGTCTTCCCTCCCTTAGGCTGGACCCAAGCTATTGTGACATTAGTTGAAGTCAAATCAGCTGGGGCTGAAGCTGGGGCTCCAGCAGTTTGTCACCCATCCCCAGTGATGTCTTAAGGACTTACTGTGTTGTGGAGACGAGGGCCAATCTGCACAGGAAAAGTGCTAAAGTCGTTAAAAACTTTGGGGGGGCTTCTGCAGCATTGATGCCTTGGAGACAACCAGCCAAGCACAACATAAGAGTCCCATTTCCTGGCTGGGCAGGGAGACGGGACCAGGCTCCACTGCCACCACAGGAGTCACCCTCTTATTCAGTGCCATTTCTGAAGCCTGAGAAGGCTCCATCCAGCTTGGAGTCATATCTTGGAGCCCCAGCCAACCCAAACACCCCTGGTGTGGGCGGGCCCTTCTCAGCAGAGCAGATCTACAGCAAAGCAGTAGGAATTCAGCAGCCCCGTGACAGCAAGCCCACACAGTCTAGCTTTCCTTCCTTGTCACACCAGCTGTCCTGTCCCCAGACACCTAAATAGTATCTCCCAGCCTTCCTCACCCACCAGGAGTCCTGTCACCTTTCCCAGAACAAGCACCACACACCTTTGATGGTTACCACCCTGACCTTGGCCTGGATCGGGGACTCCAAATGAACACCCACCACAGTCTATGAAATACTGCCACCAGAAAAAGACTGACCAAGATCAGCATCTTGGCTGCAAAATAGAGGTTAAAGGTTAGCCCTCCTTCTCCTATGGCTTGCATTTTTCAAAGACAGTCACAACACCTTCTTCCAGAACACAGTTCTTCCTCTGGAAGAACTTCTGGGTAGTAGTAATAGACTCCCTGATAAATAACACACTGGAGAATCGATACTATGGCTGAGCTCCTGAGGCCAGGCTGGACTGAGTCAGTATAGAAGCCATCAGGTTTTCAGGAGACCAGGCTAGCCCACCTCAAGATAGGAGTTGAGGAAGCCCTGAAACCCTGGAGAGATGGCCAGCAGGAGGACTTCCACAGAGTCCCCTGAATCAAGCCCAGTTGGATTTGTGACCTACACAAAGGATGTTATTTTGACAAGTGGGTATCTAGAGAAATAGCTTGTCATTTCAAAGCATGTGCTACCCTCACCTCAGAGCTGAAACCTTATTCCCAGTACTCATGCCTGGTGACTCATAGCAACCCATAACTCCAGCTCCAAGGGTTCTTCTGACCTGCAAGGGTGCTTGAACACACACACACATATACACACAGAAAGACACACATACTTACACATAAACTAACAACTAAGAATGAGTGTTTTTAAATATGTAATGTATATTACAATATGATTTTTTTGTTTGTGTGTTCTTTGTTTTAGATGAGAGATTACTATGTGGCCCAGGTTAGTATGGAATTCAAAATTCTCCTGCCTCCTCCTTCAAGAGTTAGGAATGCACCACTATTCTCAGATTAATATATAATATTTAAATAAATAAATTTGAATGAATAAATTGATATCTGAAGTCACTACCTTTGGGTTAGTGTGCAGCTCTAGGTAACTTTTACAACAGGGAACAGTGTCAGGAGCACACAGCCATTGAAGATGCTACAGGACAGCAGAGGAGGCAAGCTGCCCCCAGTGCTAAAAGCTCTAGATAAACTGAAGTAGGAAGCTGATCCTGGCTCTCTGCCTAGCGTCACACACAGTTGTTCATACCTGGGCACAGCAGTACACATGTTAGCCTAGCACTGCACTCAGAGACAGAACTACAGCTTGAGGCCAGCCTGGGCTATAAAGCTTCTCAAAAACAGGGAGAATATATTCATGATCTTGGTACAAATAGTCAACAGACACAAAGAACATAGAGGTAAAAGTTAGGAATTGAAAATTTAGAGTTTATTTAAGCCAGGCAGTGATGGCACACACATTTATTCTCAGCACTCAGGAGGCAGAGACAGGCAGATCTCTGAGTTCAAGGCCAGCCTTGTCTGAGAGTGAGTTCCAGAACATCCAGGGCTACACAGAGAGACCTTGTCTAAAAACAAAAACAAAAAACAAATTAAAAAATAGAGTTTATCAAAACTATAAATACCCCTTTCTCAAAAGACATCATTTTTAAATTGAAACCAACACACGAGAAACAAATCTGACGCTGGGCTCTTTCATTTATTTTTTTTTAAGCTACTTGTTTTATTTATGTGCATGTGCTGCCTGCATGTACGTTTGTGCACCACGTGACACCTGGTGCACACAGAGGCCTCTGCCTGCTGTCCTCTGGAACTAGAGCTACAAATGATTGTGAGCCACAAGGAGAGAACTGGGGCTGGGACTCGAGTCCTCTGCAAGAGCAGCCAGCTCTCTTAAACACTGAATCGCCTCTCTTTAATCTTTAAATTACATTTACTTCTTAATTGTGCGAGTGTGCACAGGTACATGTGTGCCCTGGCACATGTGGACATCAACAACTTTCAAGAATAGGTTTCTTCTTTCCACTGTGTGACTCCCAGAGGTCAAGCTCAGGCCATCTAGCTTGGTATCTAGCAGCTTTACCCAGTGAGCTATCCCACCATCCCTGAACAGACAGAAGATTTGAATAGGCATTTCACAAAAGAAGATCCACAAATGAGAAAGTGTCCTTAGCAAGGAGTGAAGAGGGATTCAGAATCTTGGTAGTCAGGCAAACACAAACAAAAACTGTGACAAGCTACATTTGCATGCCCATTAGAGTGGCTAAAATAAAAAGGCTGATGCTACCAAGTGTTGGTAAAAACACAGACCAAATGGGGCTCTCATAACTGCGGGTGTGAATGCCACACAGTAAAACCACTTTGGAAGCAATTTTACAGTGTCTTATAAAGTTATGTATCTATACCACTGAGATGGCTCAGCCATTTTGCTCCCAAGTGTATGCTAGAGGAAAAAAAACCATAGGTCCAACTAGAGATTCATTTATACTCACATACTCATGGCAATTGTATTTGTCATAGTTAAACCAGGAGATGATTTACCAGTTAGGCCTTAGCTGCTAGGGCAATTGGGTATCCATATCATGATCTTTGTTGAAAGAGTTCAGGGGAGACACAGACAGCAAAGCGTAAGAGATAGTTGGGGTTTACTGCAGACCAGCACACACTTCCTAGGGCTGAGTTGACAATAGCCAAAACCGCAATTGTGCCTACTCTACATTTTAAACAGAATCTAAACTCTCTAACGGCTCTGGAACAAACAGGTTTCCTGAGGGCTCTTTTTTTTCCTGTCAAGGTGACTGATAGCCTGTGGAATATGACCCTAAAAGGAGGGAACAATAGTGTGTCTTTGTTCTTTATCAGAAAGCTTCCTTTAGACAGTAATATTTTATGAGGCTCGGGGACCCTGGAACCAGGTGTAGATAGTCAGCCATTAATGACCTTCTAAGCAGTTCAGGATGTCACATCTCCTCCCAGAGCCAGAGATTTGACTCAGATGCTTCCCTCTGAGAAGTAATTAGAGTCCTGCAGTCTTGGTTTCACAAGCTGTTGATTATAAGAGAGGGGTCTAGCCCCAGCGTCCTCTAATCTCACCTCACATGTAGGCAAACAAAACCTCAGCTTCAATGTTGTTCCTTCTACAAGTTAAATCAAAGTAGAATTGTAGGTAGTATAGTGTGTGTGTGTGTGTGTGTGTGTGTGTGTGTGTGTGTGTGTGTGTGTTTACAGATGCACAATTAAAATGTAATTGTGGGTATAGTTCATATATGTGTGTTCACACAGATGCTCTTCGGGAGGGGGCTCTTTTTGCTTAATTGTATTGTATTTTGTTTGTTTTGTCTTTGAGACAGGGTATTTCTATATAGCCTTGACGGTTCTGGAACTCTCTATGTGGAACAGAGATCCGACTAGCTTCACAAAGAATCATACAGCCATGCAGGGAGACAGATGAGACCAGAAGTTAGAGCACAGAGGCAGGATGTCTGAGTACTGTGGGATGGTAAGAAAATACAGGACGCTAAAGTGATTTGCCACCATGGCCTGCCCCTGAGTGTCCCATCTCCTCCTGCCATCCGTGTGCAGCACAGCCTTGCACAGGTGACTGACAAACAGCACAGTAGACAGACAACAGGAATGTCAATAGGCTAAAACCCCTCGATGGCTGAAACCAGCTGTGCTCTTCCTGTGTGGCACCAGGCTAGCAGTTATTATCCTTTTCCGGCCTCACTATTTCCAGAGAGGAGGTCAGCTGCTGTCTGGCATCACAGCTGAAGAGCCTGCATTCAGGGTGTGTGATGCAAGAAGCCTGGACCATTTCCTCACCTCCAGGAGCCTCGGCAGATGGAGATCTAGACACCATCAGACCTGGTGGTTATGGCCTGGGGTGGAGGGCGGGTGGTAAAGGAAGTTATTCAAAAGGTCTTGTGTCTGGTACACAGCCTGCATTCCTTCTCTGCTTTAGCCTCATGGGAATCTAACCACCTCCAGCACAGACTGGCGCTCTTCTTTGCATTTCTGGGAGCTTCTTAGGGGGTAGGTTAAGGAACTGCAAAGTAGTTCAATTGTTTGTTTGTTTGTTTTTTTTTTAATGTATATGAACACTTTACCTACACATATGCCTGTATATCACCTTCATTCATGCCTAGAGCCCAAGAAGGGCAGAAGAAAGGAAGAGGGTGCCAGATCTCCTGGAACCAGCAGTAAGCCACCGTGGAAGCACTGGAAATTGAACCCAGGTCCTCTGGAAGAGCAAGCAGTCAGTGCTCTCAACCATTGAGCCATCTCTCCAGTCCCAGTACGTCAGTTCTTCAGAGCATTTGAACCACATGGGTTTTCAAAATGTCATAGCAATGGCGTTCCAATGGAAACTGCTGCAAGGAGAGGAACATGGCAGGGGACATGTGCCAAGTCCAAGGCAATGTCAGGCAGTCCTTCTTGTGCATAGGGCTGCTAGATCCAGGTCTGGTACTCGCCTTTAGTTTCCTCACTGAGCACAGTTGTCTGGCTTGTGTCTTTAGATTTCTGGAGAGCACACCAGAGGCCACCATTCTCTCCTTGAGTCTGGAACTTCCATGTCCCTGTAAAGAGTTTAGACTCTTCTTGTTCAGACCAAGGATGCTGATGGGATTACCACCAAGGAATAGATAGATTATAAATTGCTTCCCTCTAAGTCATGAAGAGTGAGCTCCTGCCCTATTTCTGCTGTGGTAATCAAGTTGTGTCCTGCTCCAGAGAGCTGTGTGTTCTGCTGGGGATTATTGGACAAATTTATGTGGGTGGTCCTAGTCACCCACCTACCTGGTAGGTAAATGGACACCAGAACCCTAGCCCTTGGGAAACAACTGTGACTCTTCTGGAAGACGTTGAAGATGTCACTGACCAAGTCCCTGTCCCAAAGATAGACTCTGAGCTTGGGTAAGCCTCATCTTGGGGGCAGCTCCGTGTACAGAGTTCTCAGCCAACCCTCTGCCTTAAGGTCCCTTGGTCTCTCTCAATGGGCTTATGTGGAAGCTATTTTGGGTTTCTTTGCAATCTGCTGCCTCAGAGGCATAGTAGCCAGGAAAGCTGAAGAGTCCCTGGGTAAGTCCAGCCCTGGACAACCAAGATGCTCCCAGGCCCCATGCAGATCAGCCCTGGAGAATGCACACTGTGGTGGCCACTCTAGTGGCTGCTTCCCTTTCACAGCAGACTGGCTCTCCATGAGCAGGTGGCCTGCCTCCTTTGCCTGGGGGGGGGCTCCCTTTTTCCCTTAAGAGTCCTCTCCCTAATTTTCCTCCCATAAAACACCTCCAGAAATCTCCCAGGAACCATTTCATGGTTCAGGGTTGGGTTTCCCAGGAGACCAACTTCAAGGGATCCTAGGGGTATGTGCAGAGCCAAGTTTTCACTCTGAAGGAAATGTGGGTTCCACACAGGCTGACTGGCCCTTTCTGAACCAGACTCCCCTGTGTGCAATCAGGTGATGGTGGGCATCAGGGACTGGGAGTGTGTAGAAACAGCCCTCACACTCTGAACCTTTGCACTCTACTCTGAATGTCTCTCAAAATGCTCTTGTTGGGAAGCAAGCATAGTAGTATACTCCTTGGATCTCAGTGAGTTCACGGTCAAGCATAGAGAGTTTCAGGCCAGCCAGGGCTACACAGTGAGATCCTGTCGCAAAAAATAAATGAGAGAAAAAAGAAAAGGAAAGAAGGAAGAGAGAGAGAAAGAAAAAGAGCATGCGTATTTGGGGATCTCCCTCTGAAGGTGACAGTTGTGGGGTGGGTCAGTGACTTAGTCACTGTGCTGGAGTGTCAGTGGCCAGAAACACTGTGTGTGATTTGCTGGCTGTGTCTTGGTTTTCCTCCACGGTTCTTGCTCCTCTCTCCCTCCCCATGGCTGGTCATTGGACCTGTCATTTTCTCCCTCAGGGAGTTCCAACCAAATCTCCTCACCCGAGAGGGTCCTTGAGGAAGGAGTTACTACAGAAGGCCCAGTAGACAGACCCTGCTGAGTTTCCCCGCCCAGGCAATTTTAGCATTAGATATGCAATGAACTCCCTACAAAACAAAAGGACAGGGTTTGGGGAGTGTCCAAATCACTGCACACGTGGGGTGCCTGAGGGTGGTTCCTGAGCAGAGAGGCTGAGCAGCGCTCCCTCCTCCCACAACTTCTCACAGCCCTTCATCTGTAGTCTTTGTCATGTACTTTCAAATAAATGGTAAATATAAGTGTTTCCTGGGTTCTGTGTTCCCTCAAACAAATTTCTGACCAGTAGGTCAGAAATCTGCTGAGCGCTCGGATCCTATAGAATCTGAAACTCTTTCCCAAGTTGAAACTGAACGTGAGGACACTCAGCCATGGGTCACTGCAGAGCCGACTGCCTGCCTGTAGATGGAGAAAACACTTATTAGGGCCACCAGTGTGGACTGTGGTGTGGGGCAGAGGGAAGGCAGGCGCTTGTTTTCTCAACACAATGTCTGTCAGTGAGCTTGCTTGCATTCCTACAACAAAGTACCTGGGGCAAACCACTGACGAAACAAAGTGGCTGGGCTAGCAAGATGGTGTCTGGGAAATGCATCTGTCACACAAGCCTGAGGACCTGAGTTCAATTCCCAGGACCCACCTAAGTGCAGAAGGAGAGAAATGACTCCACAAAGCTATGCTCTGACCACCACACGCGACCCCTCCACTAATAATAATAACAGATTTTAAAAATAAATTTTAAAAGAGGTTTGTTTAGTTTACAGTGTCCAAGGCTTTAGGGTATGTTGTCCACAACCTTGCAGACCTGTTGACAGCCCTGCTATGGCATGTCACATGACAAAGGTGCACACGTGTGTGTGTGTGTGTGTGTGTGTGTGTGTGTGTGTGTGTGTGTGTGTGTGTCCACATCTTGAACAGAAAGGACAGAAAGAAACCTCAGTGTAATCAGACTCTGGTTCCATAAAAACCCTCAGCTGAAAAATGCAGAGCCCATGAGGATCCCATTAATCTCTTCTGAAAACAGTGCATCCAGTGACCCGCCAGCCAGGCTTGACCTTTTAAAGGGCAAAGGGCAAAGGGCACACCACCACCTTCCATGCTGCCACTCTAGGAACTAAGCTTGCTTACTTGCTTGCTTTCTTCCTTTCTGGCCTCAAACTCACAGAGATCTGCCTGTCTCTCCCTCTGCCTCCTCCTGGGTGCTGGGATTATAGGCATGCACCACTCCACCCAGTTTACATGGAACTTCTTAATGACAACTTTTGGAACACCTAGGGCATGGGCTGGGTAGCAAGCACATGTGAGGCCTGGCTCTGGTTAGCCATCAACTTTACATGACCACCTCACCATTTTCTACCAGCTGAGTGGCATCCTGGTACACAGTGTGTCTCTCCCCCACTCAATGGTACATGACTCTGCCCTGTCAGACACACAGCAATACTCAACAGAAATAAATAGGTACTGAGCAGAGACCATATTATCTCCTTAAAGTATGAGCAGGAGGTGTCCGTTCAGGCCAGCTGAATTGCTGGTGGCATCTGCTCAGTGTCCCCTAATCTGCCTATGACTGATTTCCACAAGCCAACGTGTCCCTGAGCACTGTCAGCCAAAAGCAAGACAGAGGCAATGGTTGGCTGAGCTGAGACCCCCAAGCTCATGTCCTTACCAAGATATGGCCAGTCATCTGAAACTTTAAAGACTCAAACAGTGGAGACCTGCCATGGAGGCCCTGGTGGGTGCTTTCCTGTACTATTTACAGGCACTGACCCTACTGCCACACCCGCAGCCAGTGCCTGGGTGGAATGTTGGGTTAGAGTCTGTGCTTACTGCAGAAGGTGCTAGAACCACTGTGGCAACCGGCCCTTGTGACCCACGTGTGGAGGCCACAGTCCTGCGTTTTGTCCTGTTTACTCCAGAAGGATTTTCAGGTCTGCTAGTGGCCTAACACTTGCAAGTCTAGAAGGTAGGATGCAGCAAGGAGCTGGAGAGCCCCAGGAGCTCCAGTGCCAAGAGGAGGGGCAGCGGTGAAGAGTAGACTCTGATCTGAGCATGCTGGCTGGCTCAGGGCCAATGTCACTGTTGCTCTGGCCTCTGTACCATCTCACCTTTCCAAAACACATTCTTGTGAGTCTACTTGGAAAGACTTATGCTTACTTTGGTTTATCTGTATCTCTGTGTGTGTAGACGTATGGATATATACCATATTCCTGAAGGTGCCTACAGTAGGCAGAAGAGGGGATTGAACCACTGAAACTGGAGTTACAGGCAGTTGTAAGCCACCCAGTGTGGGTGCTGGGAACTTGGATTCTCTGAACCACTGAGCCATCTTACAGTCAATAAGAGATTTTTTTTTTTTTTTTAATGCCTCTGTGCTTCTGGGAGAACCTTGATGCTAGCACCATCTCCTAAGTCACTCATTGCTTTCTTCCTTCTTTGGCTTTCCATAAAGCTCTAGAAGTGCCATGAGGTCAGACAACCTCAGAAGTGTGGGCTAATGGGGAGGTGCCCAGCCCTGTGCATGCACCTGGTATAGGGTCAGTCTCCTGGAGAACTCAGTGACAAGCAGTCATGCCTGATACAATCCCCACTCTCTAGGGTCCCAGCCTCGACTGCATCCTATCTCTCTCCCAAGACACTGCCCCAGAGTACCACAGGGAACACTCCAGCTTGTCAAATGTCTCAGAGGTTCCCTCTACCTCCTCAAAGACCCAGGCTGCTCTGGGTCCCCAGGCTGGCTCCCTCTCTCAAAGCATAGACACCCCCTTTGTAGCACTACTCCAGCTGCTTGGTGTGGACCAGGGCTCAGCCTCTCTGGAGCCTGCAATACACACAGGCAGCTTTAAGCAGAGTCAGCCAGCACCCTCTTGGCAGGGGCAGCTGCTGGAATTCTATGCCCTTCTAATGTCTGTCTTTGGTGACGAGGACTGGTGTGTGGCCCCCTTACATTCTTCTAGCAAGAAAATCAAGGAAAGTATTCTCTAGTATACTTTAATGTTCTCACATTTGCCCTGTGCTTTGAGACAAACACTGCCTTTGGGAGCAGGGAGGACACCCCTGAGCCTCAAAGCCCCATAGATCCCCCTTGCAAGATGATACACCACTGCAGAGGCGTGTAAGGCTGCACTTCAGAGCCTGCCCTCTGTAGCCTCACTTACTCTGACCCTCTTGGCTGGCTTTTCCCACCCCCACTTTACTTGCCCTGATGTTGGGTCTAGCATGAGACAAGGCTTTTCTGAGTACTGGGCTGGGCTGATCACTGTGAGCCTACTGTCTGATTCTGCAGAAGTGTGCATCACAGCTTCTGACTGGACAGAAGGGTCTGAGAAGACAACTGTGGCTCTGTGGGGTCAGCACTACACTTAGGGGCAATGTAGACCCCAGAGCACACTGGAAAGAAGCTGAAGGCAGCAAGCACTCCCTGGTACAAAGCCCTCAAGTGCAAGAGGATGAGTGTAAGTCCTCTGGCTCAGTGAGGGCTGCAATAGCAGCAAGGGCAGTGTGAGAACATATTCACAAAAAGACAAAGGAAGAGCCAGGAAGGAGACTCTTCTCCACTGGGAGATGAAGGGAGAGAAGGAACCTGAGTTCAGGTTGGAGTGGGCTGTGTGTGTAGGCCAAGCCCCTGGCTGGGCTGGGGCCAGGTTGTATCCCTCTCAGAACTGGGGCTGGACGCCACAGGCCTGGTTTTAATCTCATGCGGATCCTCAGCTCATTCTGAGCTACATTTGCTGTCCTGCGCTCAGGCACACAAACCAGGGCTTGCATCTTGAGCCAGGCCTGTTCTGAGGTAGTTATGGGGTGGGGGGCTGTAAAAGGTTTTGTGAGGGAGGTCTCACCAGCTGCACACAATTTGACCTTAGCCCTTAGCCCTCGATCTCAGAAGTGAACAGCAGTAACAGTAAACATTCTAGAATTCTCTTACCATTGACCCCAGTTGCTTGCACCTCTCTGTCCCCCAGAACAAACTTCCCCTCCTCTAAACCTCAGCATCGTCATTACCTGCCTCACTGTGTCTGGTCACTATGGTTTGCACCAATGCTATCTCCCCAAGAGCGCCTTGCTTACCCCAACTGGCCTTATGTTGCCAGGGGAAAGCCAGCTCCCTCTGCAGTCTGTGCTGAGACGGAGACAAGGCAAGATTTAACAAAAAGAGAAGGTTTTTTTTTTTTTTTTTTTTTTTCCGAAAAGTGAGCTATTTGTAGCCCAAGTAGCTTGAACAGATTTTTCTTGACATAGTTTATTTTTTCACTCATTAACTTCTCTTCCTTATGAATTAAAAAAAAAAAAGTAGCATTTCCCCACGCAGAATTCCCCACGCAGAAGCCTTTTATTTACTTGTCTTTGTACTACAGCCAGCTCTATGACAGCAAGGCAAAGCAAGTGCCCACTGGGAAGCCAGGACATCTTGAACAGGTAAATGCAGGTGTGCAGGTCCCCACCCTGCCACTCCTGCTGCCTTCCTGACACTTGACAAACCACCAGAGACTGCTGACTGTGATTTCCGATGGGCAAAAGCCATACAGGAGTTTTGTTCAGACTCAGCCCCTGGCTATTCCGGCCAGAGTCTATGACCTTTGTGACACTCACTGTCCACCTGGCAGAACTGGGGACAGGTCCTACAAATCTGATGGCTGATAGTGCCTTCATGGCCTATTTGCTTGACCTCAGAAATGTCCCCTGTGGACACAGTGTCTGTCGAGTCACAAGTATTATTCCTTCTCAGTACAACATGGCAACCTCCTTCCTCTGTGAGCAACTTGAAGCTGTCCCAGAGCTTACTTACAGTCATAGGTGACCAGAGTCCCAGGACAAGGGAGCCGGTCCCAGCTCTCCCACAGAACTGAACATCTCAAGCTCCCCACATACGTATTTACGTATGGTACCAAGCTAGGTTGCCCTAACTTCGTCCTTCAAAGCATAGCTGTCAGGCTCAGTGATGCCAGCCAATTCACTTTCCATTGAGCACTGGTCTCTGGGCCAACTGGATGTCTTTTTTGAACCATAATATTTGAAATACACTTAATTTTTTTTTAAAGTCATGCTTACACAGCACAGCTTATTTGTCCATCTCCAATCTCTGCAGCAGTTTTACTTTTTTTTTTTTTTTTTTTTGTCAAACCCCTGTGTTGAGGGCTCATCAAAATTGTTTTATAATGTATTCCTCTTCAATGCACAAGCCTCTTTCCTCTCTCCTACGGTTCCCTCGGGGCCAAGCGCAACCCCCTAACTAGAGGGCATCAGGAGTGGCCCTCCCATCAGAGCCCCAAGGAAGATTCTTTCTTTCTCCCACTTTGTTTCTGCTATCGGAGTGACAGTAACAGTCAGTTCATGCTAAATGTCCTAACTTTCCTTCGTAGGTTTCTCTAGAGTCAGAACTGGTAAGCTTAGAAGTCCTGGCACTGTGTTTCTGCCCCTGCCTCAGACTGCATATATTGCTTTAACCGATTTCCAAATTCCCCCAAGAACTCCATAAAAAAGTCACTGGTGAAGCCAAACCTAAAAGATGTGTAGACACTTTTACTAGAGCCGTTAAACCAATGCTTCGTGATCACGTGTGGGTGCCCTCTCTAGACTCCAAAGAGGCACCACAGTGTGCCACACACCCCATCTGCTCTTTAGGCTGTAGATGAAAGATTGGGATGATGGAACATCCCTACCCTAGTCACACACTCTCTGGTGAGGTTTAGGCCAAAGACACCTGGGATGTGACAGTGACAGAAGTTATTCACGCAGTGGGTCACTCAATCCCATTCACTTATTGAAGATACAGAGCCACAGCATCTTCATGTATAAATGTGGCTCTGAGCATGAATCTGGCTTTATGGCCCCTCAGCCCCCTTAACCCCTCTCCAGGGAGGTCGCTGGGGAGAGCACATGTCACAGAAAACTGGGACCAGCGCTGAAGCAAGGAGGGCTAAGGTGGCCTTCAGATTGTGCCATTCTGGTCGGACACCTCAAGTAGGAAAAGAGGCTATGCAACCACACCCTGCTGTGTGCTTTGCATCTTGCCCAGGGTGTGTGTGTGTGTGTGTGTGTGTGTGTGTGTGTGTGTGTGTGCGCGCCTGCCCAGTGTAGAGTGCCCAGCACCCAGCCGACTACAGGAGAGCTCAGTTCTGGACTTCTGTCCAACAAGTACCAAGAGCAGAGTTCCCGGCCTGCCCCTTCCAAATGCATCTTGATGGGGTGAAGAGAGGTCCTTATGTCCCCTCAACTCATGCATCGGCTGCATGAAGCACAGTCCTGAGACATGCTTTATAGAATGGCCACAATGATAGAAGGTCAGAGGCCCAGGAACCCACCGGCTTCCAGGGACAGCCAAGGGAGAACGGAGTCTGGGCCTGGGCTGGATGACAGGAAGGGGAGGAGGTGTTCTGGACGAGGCCGTGGGAATAGCCCTGCTTCACTCGCGCAGCAAGGAGAACCAAAGGCCTAGGAGGGGACCACAGCGGGACGCCTCAGTCCCCGCCCCCACCGGCCTCTCCGGGTCGCGCGTGGGCGCGGCGGGCGCCGATTGGCTGGCGGGCGCGCGGGCGGGGCGGGTGGTGGCGGCGCGGAGGGGCGGGTCACCCCGCAGCCGGCCTCGGCCTCCACCGCTGGTCGCCGCGCCCCGCCCGCGCGCCCGCCGCCACACGTCCCCCGCCGGCGGCCACCATGAGCACAGGACTGCGGTACAAGAGCAAGCTGGCGACCCCAGGTGAGCCCAGCGCCTGTCCGCGTGCCCGCGCGCGCCTTTGTCCCCGCCGCCCGCCCGCCTCTCACCGTCTGTCTCCGTCTCTCCCCTGCCCGCCGGCCCGGACCCTCCCGGACCCGCCCGGACCCGGACCACGACCCGGACCATGCAGAGGACAAACAGGTACCGGCGCTGCGCCGCTCGGCCGGTGGTGAGACCCGACCGGCTGTCACCCACTGTGGCACCGATGCTGGTGGCGCCCAGGCGTGACCCCGCCCCCGCCGGCCGTCACCCAGCCCTTTGGCGTTAATCGATTGTCTATAGGGGCAGTGCCGCCGCTCCTGGGGCTTGGAGGGGAAGAGTAGGCACCGCGCTTGGTTCCCTGACCTGTATAGCAGGGGCCTAGGCACCTCCCCAGAAAGGGAGACTGGGATGAGGGCCTCTCTCCTCTAGTCGAGGGCCAGCATCCCCTTCTTAACCTGACCGGAAGGCCTCGTGTTGGGGGTCCTGGGTGAGGCTGTAGTTATGACAAGCCAGGAACGGGGTGGGGGGAGGGGTCCACGAGTCCCCTGAGCAATACCATGGGGGGCCTCTGCTTACTCTGCTTCATGCCCATGCACCTTTGTGTCTCTCTCCTGTACCTAAATTTATGCTCACTAGTCTTTGGCAGAGCCTCTTCCAAGACCTGGAACTTCCAAGGCTCCCCATCTGAGTCATCCTAGTGTCCAGCACTAGCCCTCCAAACCTTGGGTACAGCCAGGCTTGTGGCCTTCCAGAGGGCTAGCCTGGTCCCCACCCCAATAAGCGTGCCAGACTACTGTGAAGCTGTGTAACTTGTGAAAATCCAAAGGAGCTGAGGGTTGTGAAACCAGAGTGCTCTGGAACCGGGAGACCAGAGAGGATGCGCTCTGTGGCTTGAGCTCGGCCCTGTTTGAAGATGGGGGAAAGGCCCGATTCTGACACCAGAAGGCTTTGGCAAGCCTCTCTGGGGATGGACCCCAGAGTACTAGACCAGACTACATTAGGCAGAAGAGCAAAAGCAGCTGGCAGATGGGGTGAGCTGGAGAGTCACAGACTCCTGGCAGGGACATGCCCCGCCCAAGACTGATGAGGCTCACTGGGAGGGGCTCCCCCAGGAGCCTTCCTAGAGAACTGCCTCCCCATTCTCAGTAAGCCAGACAAAGCCCGATGGGGGCACGCGCCGCTTCAGCCGCCGCCTGGCTATTGTGTAAGGGAAAGGGGGCCAGAGGCTAGGAAGGCAGAAACCTAGGCTTCTTCTAGGCCTCTGGAAGGTCTCCCAAGTCACCTGGTTGGGGACTTGCTGCTTAGCACCATCCGTGTTCTCCTGTCTGTTGCTGCTAGGATGGAGACACCTCCCCTTCCTGATGAAGTATGAACCCTTCAGGCCTGCATCTGCCATCCTCTGGTCAGTTAGGAGCCAGCCTTACACCACCCCCTATCCCCAGGCCTGAAGGAAGAGAACACTGGGTCAAGGCAGATGGAAGGAGCCCCAGAAGAATGCAGAGTTCTGGTGTCTGGGCTGGGACCCTGTGGGCCTGGGGGAACAGCACATAATACCTTGGTTCCCAATATGGCTGCACAGAGCCGGGCTTAACCAGGCCTCTTTCTGACTCTAAATGGGGGAGGGAGTTAGAGCAGCAGACTGTGTAGATGGAGGTGTCTGTCTGCTCTTTGCACCCACACTCTTCTTGGGCAGTGATGAGGACTTCGTTGTTTGTGCCTGCTGCTTCAGAGCCTAGTCATAATTCTAAGGACGGAAAGTCTCAGCAGTCTCACTCTCAAGAAGAGGAGGGTATCGCCGTGTATGGCTTCATATCCGAGGAATATTTGTTGAGCCTCTGGGACTAGAAAAGGGGTGTGTGTGCAAGGCCCCTCCCCTAGGGCTTCTCCAGGAAATACACAGGCTATGATGACCTGCTTGGATGATACTCAGACAGGCTGTTTGACTGGGACTTCCCTTGTACCTTGCCAATGAACAAGTTGAAAGGCAGACTAAAACTTACTAGGTCTGTTCGGCATCAGGGTATGACCCAGCCAAGGCCATCTGTGTAGTCTTCCAGAGATGCCCTACTAGGCTGGAGATGCCAACCTGTCTAGGTAGATGCTGGGCTGAGAGCTGTGTGTGCAGTGGTTGAAGCAGGGGACGTGGGTTGAGACTCAGTCTAAAGGCTTCCTGTAGGTCAGGCAGGAACCAGCAGCCACTTTCTGGGAGCCAGAACTGGGAGGCTTCTTCTCAGCCCTGGGATGAATGGCTCTCCTGTTGCAGCTGTGGGCTCAGGCTCCACCCCAGGTGCTAGTCTCCCTGAGGGAAGCCCCATAGCAAGACCCAGGGTGGAGGCCCCTCCAAGAAGCTAAGAAGGTGAGGCTTCGTGGAGGAGAGTGGTACCTGCATGGGGGAAGGAAGTCTCCTGGTCCTTTGCCCACTCTGGATAGTGGCTTGTCTAGTTTCTTTTACCCTGGGTCTGGAGTTCTGATTCTGGTGGGGCAGGAAATGAGGAGTAAGGAAGTTTGGTGGCACACAGCCAGTGGCTTACCAATTCATCAGAACCCTGTGGTTCCTGGAACATCTGGTATCTAGAGTGATGGCATGCTGTGGGCAGAAGTTTTGCCTAGCTGCGGGCTGGCCAGAGCTTCCAAGCGCTGAAGGAAGCCGGCCATCTGAACTCTGGCCACTGCATCCCTCGTACCCTTTAGTTTGTTTTTTGAGATAGAGTCTTACTATGTAGCCTTGGCTGTCCTGGACCTTGCTACATAGACCAGGCTGGTCTAAAACTCAGAGACATCCGCCTGCCTCTGCCTCTCAAGTACTGGAATTAAAGACCGCTCTGCCTGTTCCCCTCACCCGGCAGGGCTTAGTAAGGGAGGTGTACTCTGTCCTCAGTGCATATGAAGATACCACGCGGGAATGAATTCCCCCATTCACCCGCACGTGCACAAGCGCGGGGATGGGGGGTTAGAAAAGAGTGAGTTTTTGAGTTCCAAGGAGTAGGGAGGGGTGTGTCTGTGGGTAGTTTGGTCGCCGAGGCACGGTTCAGGGTTTTCGGGTGAAGTGTGAGGAGAGCAAGGTGTTGGCTGAGGCCGCTTCCCCCGCGGTTGCGCGTGAGTCCGGAGCGTTCCGCAGCGCCCTCTGGTGGGCAGCAGCGGCGCGGCGTGGCGGAGGCAGTTCGGCGACCGCAGACACCTCGCCGCCCGCCTAGGGACGGTCCAGAGGCGGCTTAGGGTGCCACGGCTGCGCTCCGGCTCCACGCGGCGCCCCCGCCCGCGCGCCTTGGCCGGGCCCTGCCCATCGCAGCCGTTTTCTCGAGGCTCCGCCTGCGGCCCAATTTCCAGGCGACCGTTTCCCGGCGACGGCGGGCGGGGCGGTCCCCGCCGCCGCTGCCGTGGGCCCGCGAAGCCCCGCCTCGGGCTCGCACTGGAGCCGCTGCTGAGCCTCGACGCGGTCACAGCTCGCGGCCCCCGCGCAGAGGCAAGGGGATGGCTCGCACGACTTTTGAGGTCAGTGGCCTACCAGATGGGCGATGCTTCCTCTCCGGGCCTCAGTTCTCGTGTCTTCAAAACCCGAGGCAGAAGTGGGCTTAAGAGCAAATTTACCCAGCGCGAGTCGCTCGAGATCGCTGGCCTGACCCTGCTGTAGGGTCGGAACGAGGCCCTCAGGGCCCGCGGGGTCGCCGCGATGGACTCACTGGCAGCACCCCAGGACCGCCTGGTGGAGCAGCTGCTGTCGCCGCGCACCCAGGCCCAGAGGCGGCTCAAGGTGTGTGTGTCTGTGTGTGTGTGTAGAGAGAGGGTGGAATCTGGGTCATGTGTGCAGTCTTGCTTGGCCAAGACCCTCCGACTACCACTGAAGGTGGCAGGGGCTTCCAGAGCAGATGTCCACTAGGGATAGGTGAAGGCAACACAGACCCTTTGGCGGGGGAGGCTCGGTACCACAGTCTATAAATAACCCTCGCTCCAATGCTGCTTCGGGAACCACCACCTCCAAGCTTGGATCTGGGCCAGACAAGCCACCCACCCCTGGATACTCCGGGGATGAGTTTGTGCTGAAGTCTGGCTATTTCCACCTATAGAGGTCCTTGAATGTGTCTGAGGAGTCTCAGAGGGTCCCACCACCCACCTCAGGGAATGCCCCTGTGGGGCTGACATTTTCCTCACCCCAGTCTTGGGTTTCTGCTGAGGCTGGGGTGGGGTGCCTTTTCCTGCCGCCCCCTCACCTACCCTCCTTCCAGCCTCTGCCCTACAGCTCTCACCCCATTTCTATTGGTGACATGCCCCTTGCTAGGGGCTGTGCTTTCTGCTCGGCTGAGCAGTACAAGAGTTAGGGCCTTGGGCTTCCACTGAAGAGCTAGGCTATGCCACTGACCTGCCCCAACCACCCCTGCCCTCAGGACATCGACAAGCAGTACGTTGGCTTCGCCACACTGCCCAACCAGGTGCACCGCAAGTCAGTCAAGAAGGGTTTCGACTTCACGCTCATGGTGGCTGGTGAGTGGCCAAACTTGTAGGTGGAGCCCATGAGGCCATGGGTCAGACCATCTCAGCCCAATCTAATCCAGCTCTTTCACTATTCCTATGGCTAGGTGAGTCTGGCCTGGGGAAGTCTACCCTTGTCCATAGCCTCTTTCTGACCGACCTGTATAAGGACCGGAAACTGCTGAGTGCTGAGGGTGAGTAGCCTTCATGAAGTCCTCACCAATCCACTCACCCCTGCCCTGAGAAACCTCAGAGGGCAAGCACCGAACGCTCTGCCTGAGGCAAGGGTCCTCGACTGGGGGTGAGGAGGAGTGGCCCAGAGTAGTTAGAGACTGAGGTCAAGGCACCAGTGTGAGGAAGGACAGGGCACCTTGCTCCCAGAGAAAAGGCCTGCACACACTCCCTCTCCTTCCTCTGCAGAACGCATCAACCAGACAGTGGAGATCCTGAAACACACCGTCGACATTGAGGAGAAGGGCGTCAAGTTGAAGCTCACCATTGTGGACACGCCCGGCTTTGGGGACGCCGTGAACAACTCCGAGTGGTGAGGAGCAGGTTCCCAGCCCCCAGGTGCTGCAACCTAGCAGGCAGCTAGCTCTTAGAGCCAACTTCCGGTCTCCCTCCGCTCCTAGTTGGAAGCCCATCACTGACTACGTGGACCAGCAGTTCGAGCAGTATTTCCGTGATGAAAGTGGCCTCAACCGCAAGAACATCCAGGACAACCGGGTGCACTGCTGCCTGTACTTCATCTCCCCCTTCGGACACGGGTGTGTGGCCGTCCTGAGGCCTGGGCTCAGGGTGGATGTTCCTATCACGGCATCACTGCCCCTCCCCCAACACTGACCACCTTCCCCTCCCCCTCTCTGCAGACTGAGGCCGGTGGATGTAGGCTTCATGAAGGCGCTGCACGAGAAGGTGAACATCGTTCCACTCATCGCCAAAGCTGACTGCCTGGTCCCCAGTGAGATCCGGAAGCTGAAGGACAGGGTGAGTCTTCTATAGCCCAGGGGGCCTGGCCAAAAACCCCAGGGGAGCTGGCCCGTGCCAAGTCAAGCTCTGGCCTGCTGCAGATACGGGAGGAGATCGACAAGTTTGGGATCCATGTGTACCAGTTTCCAGAATGTGACTCAGACGAAGATGAAGACTTCAAGCAACAGGACCGGGAACTGAAGGTGAGCATGTCACCAGGAGGGGTGGGGACAAGGAAGTAGCTGGGGCAGAACACTGGAGGCCACACAAGCCCTGAGGGAGGGCTGAGCATCCAGGTGCACCATGATGAGAGCAGGAAGAAGAGGGGCTTCCCTCCAGTCTCTAGGGCCACAGGATAAGGAAGTCACTTGTATCCCTGTTTAGTCTGTGGTGGGTCATTTGAACCTCCCCTGGGTGCTTACTAGAGCACTTAGTACCATTCTGACCTGCTTTCCAAGAGTCAGTCCAGTGGCCTAGAGGTGTGTCAAGCCCTACTACCCACGATTTGGAGCTCCAGAGGGTGGTGGCTTGAATACCCCAGAGGCCAGAGAGGTTATGACAGACAGCTAAGCCAGGATCTAGGGCCATTGGGCCAGAAGCAGCTGGGCAGGGCCACCTACCAGTAAGCACGGTCTTGGCTCTGACTTGAACTGTGGAGGAAGTTCCAAGAAGCATCCAGTGCCAGAGAAGTGCACAGCCTGGCAGAAGCCCCAAGGCTCTGAGCTATGCAGGGTTTGTGGCTTTAGCGGGTAGCAAAGACACCAGAAGAGGGGCCATGCCATGGGAGGGGGTTGATGGCAGTGCTGGAATGGCCTCAGCCTCTGAGCCAGCTGCCCTTACAGACTAGGCTGGGCTGGGTCCTTGCTCCCCTTCCCCAGGAAAGTGCACCCTTCGCCGTTATTGGCAGCAACACTGTGGTGGAGGCCAAGGGGCAGCGGGTCCGGGGGCGACTGTACCCCTGGGGGATCGTCGAAGGTGAGATGAGGCAGGAGGCACTGGGTGAGGGGTGGGAGGCTCCCCTAGACTGACACCTACTCATTGTCGGCTCCCGCCCACAGTGGAGAATCAGGCGCACTGCGATTTTGTGAAGCTACGCAACATGCTCATTCGCACTCACATGCACGACCTCAAAGATGTGACGTGTGACGTGCACTACGAGAACTACCGTGCCCACTGCATCCAGCAGATGACCAGGTGGGCCACCCCACCAGAGCTAACCCTCTGGCCCTGGCCTCCCTGTCCCGAACTTTATCCCAGTCCCTAAATCAGCCCAGCGGTCTTGACATTAGCCGAGCAGGCCAGGCACCTCCCACCCTCCTGACCTGAACTCCCAACAAGCACCGCGCTCTCATTCCACAGCAAACTCACACAGGACAGCCGCATGGAGAGCCCCATCCCTATACTCCCACTACCCACACCAGATGCGGAGACCGAGAAGCTCATCAGGATGAAGGATGAAGAGGTGGGTGGATATCAGGAGTAGAGCCAAGATTGTGAAAGGGTAGGGAGGAGAAGCAGAGGACAGGGCCAGACCTCTCCTGTCTTTTTCTCACTCTGACTTGGGTTCCCACCACCATCAGCTGAGGCGCATGCAGGAGATGTTGCAGAAGATGAAGCAGCAAATGCAAGACCAGTGACACCCGCCCCAGCCGAGGATAGAACGGCCGGTTTCCGAGCTGGCCCCTCCTACCCCTGGATCCCAGACTGTCCTGGATTCCACCCTGGGTTCATCTGGATCTCAGAAGGCCTGGACCTCACCCTAATCCAAAGTGGCTTTGACCAGACTGTTCAGACCTGAAGCCACAGAGCCACAGCCCCCAGATGACCCTAATTTATTCTCAGCATCCACCCTTCCTGGCCATCTGTATCTGCTTCCGAGTGGTCTGAACCACAGCCCCTCCCCAACCTCCTTCCCCCATCTCACCCCGCACCTCCCCGCCTGTCTTAAGGGAACAAGTTGTGCACAACCTCCAAGATCTCCCTTCCTAGAAGATCACTGCCCCCAGCGGGCCAATAAACCAGGGTAGAGGAGGGCCGTGGATGCAGGATCTCGGGCCTATTACCCAAGCTAGTGCCGCAGAGTGGAGTTGGGAGGCCCCCCTCTGCCGGTTCCAGTGGGCTACGAAGCATATGCTAATGTCCTACTGAGCGCGGAAGTAGGTCGGTTCCTCCCTTACTCCCTAATCATGCTCTGTTCAGGATCAGAGCGGCGGGGTTTGGAGGCTGAGGCCTTTAGGAAGACCCCAGACCTAGAAACTTCTGGAAGGCGGGGCCGCGATGCGCTAGACCGCTCGCGCCCCTTCCTGAGTCCACCAAGGACTCCAGGGGCGGCAGGAACGGGGTGTCCCCTATGCCTAGACTACTTTTGTCCACCCATAGGTCAAGGTCTTTTCTTCCCAGCAGCTCTATTGCGCCGGGATTCTAGCCCTTGGCCGCCTCCATCTCTCCACCCGCATGATTCCTCCCCACACACCCCATGCTTTGTTTTGTTCAGTTGTGAATGCCCGCGTCCTGTCCTGGTGACAGGAGAACAAAGTTGGTGAACGTCGCACCGAGTGTCCGAGTGTTCCATGAGCCCCTGGGAACGGGTGGGGGCGGAAGCCCGGGCTGCCTGCGGGGCCCAGGCGATAGTACCCTATCTGCCTCCGCAACGCCCTTGCGCGCCGGCTCGGAGTTATTTCTGGCCAGGCGGCAGATCTGTGGTCTGTTGCTGTAGACTCAGGCAGGCTCTCGGGCCAACGCCTCTCCAGAACGAAGTAGGCCGCCATCCTCTCGCCATGGGCTCCCGTGAGTTCTGGGGTCGGGTCTGCAGCTGGGAAGAGCCACGTCAGGAGGTGTTTTGGGGCAGCAATAGGCAAAAGCTTGGATCAGAGGTGGAGAGAAACTCCAGCCAGCGTTCAGGGTGGCCGGGGTGGAGGGACCTGCAGACTCATGGGACGCTGGCCCTAGGAGCTGGCGGGAGCAGCGCCGGGCGTTCCCAAGGATGCTCCCGGCTCATCCTAGCGCTTCTCTTCCAGGGCCGCGCGGGGCGCTAAGCCTGCTGCTTCTGCTGCTAGCGCCGCCCAGCCGCCCAGCCTCTGGCTGTCCCGCGCCATGCAGCTGCGCAGGGACGTTCGTGGACTGTGGGCGCCGCGGGCTGACCTGGGCCTCGCTGCCGGCTGCCTTCCCTCCCGACACCACCGAATTGGTGCTGACCGGCAACAACCTGACGGCGCTGCCGCCCGGCCTTCTGGACGCGCTGCCTGCGCTGCGCGCAGCGCACCTGGGCGCCAACCCCTGGCACTGCGACTGCCGCTTACTGCCGCTGCGCGCCTGGCTGGCCGGCCGCCCGGAGCGCGCGCCCTACCGCGACCTGCGCTGTGTCGCGCCCCCGGCGCTGCGCGGCCGCTTGGTGCCCTACGTGGCGGAGGATGAGCTGCGGGCCGCGTGCGCGCCCGGCCTACTCTGCTGGGGAGCTCTGGTGGCGCAGCTAGCGCTGCTGGTCCTCGGGCTGCTACACGCACTGCTGCTGGCACTCCTACTGGGTCGCTTGCGGAGGCTGCGCGCACGCACGCGCGCACGCTCCATCCGCGAGTTCTCACTCACAGCCCCGCTGGTGGCCGAGTCGGCCGGAGGTGATGCTCCCTAAGAAAGGACAGGCGCTGAGCAACAACGACCTGCACACTTTACAGGTCCCTGCTGGAGGACCCTCGCCTTCATCTGGATCGGCCTTGGCCTCTACCCTTGCCCAACCTCCCAGACCCAAGCTCTGCAGGCCTTAGTCCACATGGGGTCAAACTGCTGCCAGTACTACCAGAGTGAAGCAACCCTGAGTCTTCAGAGCCTAGAGTGGTGGAGCGGCCCAGTCTTCCGCCAGACTCCGCACTGAATAAACCTTTCTCTTCCTCATCTGGCAGTTTCTGTACCACCCGACTTTGCCAAATCCTAGAAAGGGCCTGGGGATGTTGTTAAAAGGGGCATAATCACTTCTTCACACACTGCCAAACTGTCCTAGGGCAAACAGGAATCGATGGATAAAACTCCCTGTACCCAGCTGTCTCCGAGGTCATTCATAGTGAATAGAGTGGTCCCTCTGGCACTGAGGAAGCTTGAAACAGCACACGCAGGCAGCTTGGTCCTCAGAGGGGTGGCTTGTGTGGACAACCAGGGCTATAGGAACCTTTCAAAAACAGCTCAAGAATAGAGGTGACCCTGCTGTGTGAACAGCTATTAGAGCACCCAGAGACAGATGGGGGTTGGGGTGACCCAAAACCAGGTGACTGTAGTCTGTGGTCCAGTGGGACTCCATAGGCCATTTCAGTGAGGAGGTGAACTCTGAATGGTAGGCAAGGCCAAGTGACAGACACGGTCTAAAGGCCTGCAGGTCTGAGTTAACCAGAGTCTCTGGAATGTGCTGTGGAGTGAGTCAGGCTTCCTCCCACAGCCCTGGACCCTCCAAGTGTCCTCAGATCTTCCTATCCCATCTCACCAACTGACAGCCCCTGCCCGGCCGTCTCAGCCCTCCTGACAGTTCTCCCTGACAGAACAGTCACCACACGTTACCCCAGCGCAGCCACCTGCCCAGGACTTTGCATATGCTATTTCTATCCTGGTCTATGGTTCTCCAGGAGTCCCCTCCCTCACTGCTCAGGACAGAGAGCTCTTCCCAACTCCTTATTATCTGCCCCTACTCTGGAGCTGAAAAATTAGGTACCATTTCCTCCTTGGGTAGCCAAAGGAGCAGAATGGCACCATCCCCAGTATTGGAGCCAGCTTGGGTACCAGGCTCAGGGTCCCCCTCCTGCACTTGATATAAGTCCCACTGATTGCCTCTATAAATACAGGAGGCTTTTGTTCCCCGACAATCCTTACGATCCTGATGAAGAACCTTGAGTCTGAGCACAGGAAAGCACTAGGCCTCCTCTGATCACCGCTGACCAGGTCGGGGAGGCTGTAGCTGACACAGCCTTTGTCTTGGCCTTTGTGGGACAAGACAGATGACCCTCCAGTAGGCTGATGCTATCTAGAGGCTGCCAGTCAGACGTGAGGCATCAGCACCCCCTCCCCTTGTGGGCAGGTGCAGGGCATCCGGCCCATTGTGGGCTGCAACGAACTGTGTACTTGTCCATCCGGCCTTATCAATGCCTCAGGGACAGTGGTCCTCTTTGTTCACCCTCCCCAGGGGTGGCCTGTCACCCTCAGAACCCCTGGTTGAGGTACACAGACAACACCTTAAAGTCAGTTGAACACAGTGTGGGGAGGAGCATTCCCTCTGCTTTTCAGAGGAGCAAGCCAGGTGTCAAGAGGCACTTCATGATCCCACCCCTTTCTGTGGCTATCATGGAGCAGAGCTGAGACAAGCTCCCTGGGGTCTCCACTCTCCTCCTCTCTGAGCTGACGACCTTCAGGGGACAGTTCCAAGGCCTAGCAGGAGCTGTAGGAAGGAGGTCAGGCTCAGTCCACCCTGCTCACAGGGCTCAAAGGCTCCAGAACCAGTGTCTTGCTGAGAGTCTGGGTTTGGGAATCCTGAAGGACAGGGGCCACTGTCTTTCCATCCTTGCCCTGAAGAGAAAAGGCTCTGCTAGCAAAGAAATGAGGCTGGCGTCACAGTGTGTTCAGACAGAAGGGTGGACTTCCTGCTTGCTGGTCAGTGAAGCAGCTGAACCCCTAGTTCCTTCAGGACAACCCCTCTTGACTCCAGCCTGGCCTCCGTGGCTGGCTCTCTTAGTGGCCTGGGAATTTCTCCAGTTCTAACTCCTGACCCTAAGCTGACCCTCCATGTGCTTAGCCTGGGGTCTCAGTCTCCATGAAATGTGGGGAAGTGGATGGTCCCAGCTCAGTGCTCCTGAATGCACACTCCTCCTCCTCAACCCAGCCTCCACTATTGTAATCTACTTCAGAGACAACACACCTGCCCTGGAGTCTCCTCCCCAGCCACCAACTGGTCCCCTCTGTGGTCTGGGACTCCTCCCAGATGAGTGTAAGTCACAGGGCCCCTCTCAAAGGCCTATTTAATATAGCTACACAGACACATTCCCAGAAGCTCAGAAGTCAGAGGTGACTACACCACACTGTCCACCCATCCTTTGGGCTCCCAAGACTTCAGCTTTAAAGGGAGACCCAGCTTTTGTGTACCTGTCCCACTCTCTGCACCCACCAAACCTGTGTCCACCACAGTGCGTCTGTCCTCGCTCCTGTGACCTTCATCCTTATACAAGATCTCAGTCAAGCTAAGAGATTTCCTGCCTCAACTAGTCTAACACACAGAGGTACATTTAGAGAGGTCAAGCCACGTGTGCACCCTGTATTGCCATCCAGCCAAAGACTGCCAAGGAGCTGAAGAGATGGCATTCCAATAAGGCTACACAGGGCCACCAGCCTAGGCATAGACAGAGTGGTGACCTCCCGCAAAGAGCCTCTATCTCATTGTGAAATAGATAAACGTGCTTTTTTTTTTTTTTAACTACCTGTTTTTGAGCCTTGCTTTCCAAACCTCAAGCACCATGACCCCCGACTGGCACCAGAGGGCGCTAGCGATCCGTAAAAGACGCAGAGCTCGGCGCGCACTAGGCAGTTAGGAACGTCCCAGCAGTCAACCGAGAGAGCAGAGACCGTCCAGACTGCCCAGACTGCACGGAGAGGGGTTGGCAGGTCATTCCCTCCGGGGATGGAGAGGAGGGCACTGCGAGGTCGCTGACAGACGCGAAGAAGATGAGTGCAGTCCTCCTTCCTCCTATCCTTTGGCACACTGACAACCGGTCAACCGCAAAGATAAGGGACCTCTTCCGCCTGGCGGGAAAGACGTGGGCCAATTCAGGTGCGCCCCCCCACCCCATGTTTGCTCCGTAAACATTCACTGACCCCCGCTGTGTGCATTGTAAGGGGGGGTGGGGCTGACGGCAACCGGCGCTGGACTCCAGCCACTTCTATGAGGGGAAAGCCCAAAGACTCAGAAAAAGAGGCTCCTCCGACATCTCTAGGCCACCCTGGTGGCCAGGATAGCAATGGGGTTCTTCATAAGTCTTCTACAGCCTGGAGAAGCCTCGAAACTGGGCTGATCTGCTTGAAGCCATCACAAGGAGGACGCCCTAGGAAAGGTGTGGGGGACCCCCAGACTAGCCACATAGGAGGGGGGAGGCCCGCACCCGCTGCCCAGACAGAGCAACAACATTGGGGTGGGTGGCCCATAGCTCACCGCAGCGTCTGCGCCCACCCCCAGCGTTTCCGATGGAAGACAGGCGGCAAGTGATAAATCACCAGCTCCCACTCCCACCCACCCAGGGCTAACTGGTGGGCAAGAAGAGTGGCGAGGGCTGTGTGTCACAGAGACAAGGCCTGTGACAGAGACAGGAGACAGGCTAGAGCCAGAGGCCTTCTGACAACAGCCAGTTCCTTGCTGGGGTGTCTGAATTCCCCAGGTACCCTTTCCATAAAGCCCATCTGGAAACCAGCTGAGAACCATCCCCACCACACTGACCCCAACTTGAGGTGTGTCCAATGCCTCCTCAGCAAACTTCAGCTCCCCCGGGAGGACCATAAATCAGCAGGGGGCACTTGGAGTAGTGCCCCCAGTAGAGTGAGGGTCTTCGGGGGTCACTGATCCTAGTGACTAGGCCTGGCCTTGGCTGTGTCTCTCCCTTCTTAAACAGCTCTTGTGGGACCTCCCAGCCCCCAACCCTTCCTGGACAGTATAGTCTGGCCTGGGGCCCTTCATACCGTGTGCTCTCTATGACTACGCATGCTTTCCGACTTCTTTTCTCAAAGACAAGAAAAGTCACAAGACATAATGTGTCCCCCTTAGGAGAATCCCTGGGGCCTGGCCTGCCCATGGTCCCACAGAACCTGTGAGGATCAGTAGGTCCTCCCCAGTGAAGCTGCCTCTAGGGTTCTGCTGTGTCCAAGAAAACACCAGCCATGCCTCCTTCTATTCTGTCTCTTCCTGTCACCTCCTCTGCTGAGGGCTGTCTGGACAAAGAGTGCTGAGAGATGAGCCAAGTAGGGCCCCCAGGTCACACACACACACACACACACACACACACACACACAAAGGCAGGTGTGAAGTCAGTTGCAGTAGGAGAGACTGCTGAGAGCCCAAGGCCAGGCTCTGAGCCCTGCAGGGCACATTCCACAGCTCCCCTGCCCATTTCCCCAGCCCCAACAGAGCGCCCCTCAGGGTCCATGTATGGAATCAAGGTCACTTGTACACTAAAAACAAGGCAGATCTCCCCTGTAACTTGTCTCTGAAATGGGGTTGGGGGTATCCAAGGGGCTCCTTCCTGGAAAGATCTTCAGAACCCTTAAAATTGTGCCTGAGAGACACTGTTTGACTATGGCTGTCCTGGGTGTTGACCCTTAGAACAAATCCTCAAATCAATCACTAGAGACATCTCAGAAGAGGTACAGTGGGGGTTGAGGCTGGAAGTTAGGGCTGGGGCTTGGGTCCTTTGGCCTTAAACTCAGTGAAGGTCCACGCTCCATCCCCCATGGCCAACTCCTCCTTCTCCTCCTGGGATAGCTCTCACTGCAATGATCCTGGGGGGCTCACCTATCTGTGTTTGTCTAAGTATTCCAAATGCATCAGGAGACCTGGACCCAGCTGATCCATATATGGCAGAAGGGCACAAGGGCACCTTCCGTAGAAGCCAACCTGTCCTCTTCACTCAGGGTGTGGCTGCCTCCTGTATCACACAAGACCCTGGGACTAGCCCCCAAGTGGGTAACAGAACACTTGAAGGGCTAAAAAGGGACCATGCTAGCTTGGCCCGATGACTCCCAGGATGTGTGAGCAGAACCCCAGAGAAATAATTCACCACAGCAGCTGATTTGTGTGGGTAAACCTCAGGAGCCCATTACTTGAAGGAAAACTATGTGGGAGCTGAGGAGATTCGGTGACAAAGAGGCAGGAACCCAGGCTGCACTGGCCAGTGGAGCTGTCCAAGGCCTCTGCTGCACCAGGTCCCAGTGAAGGGCTTGGAGCTTCTACTTTGAGAAGGCACCTGCAGGCAGGGCCAAAGGCGAACTTTGTCTGCCTGGTGTTGGAATCTATTGTGATGCGCTGGGGTTTGATGCACTGAAGTTTGCTTTGCTCTGTGCTTTGTTTATTTAAAGATGCTCTGGAAGAATTCCTGCCAGTCTCCACAGACACAGGGAAGAGGCTTCTGTCTGAGCAGGACTGGGGGCGGAGCATTGACAGCACCTGTCTCAGCTCGCCTGCTGTTGACTGTATTAAGCATTACACTCTGGAAGGTACCTGCACATGTAGACTGTCACCTTCCTGCAGAAGTGCAGGTTGGGAGCCTTGGTGAGGAAAGCCCCGTCAGCTCCCTGTGGTAGGCTGGGAGAACACAGGAAACCATGAATTTCACCTATGGGAGAAGTGAGGCAAGACTTTTGAGGTAGCCTTGAGGTCTCTGTTTAAGGGTCTCTATTTTGTGGGCCTCTGCTCTGTGGATCCCCAGTTAGGGGCCCCTGGTCTGTGTCTGTGTCTGGTCTTAGAAATTCCTACTGAGCAAACCTATCTTTGGCAGGTACCTGTTTCAGAGTTTCCAGTCTGGGGTCAAAACCCCTGGTCTCCTTATTTGGGGGGTTCCATGATTATTCTGTACTTACTCCTGGACATTAGCCAACCCTTCCACTAGAATGGCTCCAAAAGACCCCACTCTCAAGCCAGGAAAACTGGCCAAAATATGAAAAACGTGAGCTCCCAGTTCCTAAGGGAATGCAGACCAACACTCATGAAGAGAAAGAGCCTTGGCTTACACTCACCGACTTCCCAGGTTCACTCCCTGAACCCTTCCCCAGTCCTCCTGGGGTCTTCCCAGAGGATCCGTGAAGTCCTTCTCAAGTCCTTAGGACTGGGCACCCGTACTTGGCTCAGTAGCAGCAGATGACAAGGAACAGAGACATCCATTGGTGGCAGCAGAACTATAAGCAGGGAGCTATTCCATGTCCTGGTATGCAGCGGTCCTGGAGGCTACCTACAAAGGGACCAGGCTGAATGACAGCCCTGATCTCTTGTTGCTATTGTCTATTCAGTGGCCAACTGACAGGGCTGGCTTGCCTGCTTCCCTCACCTCCAGAGCTAGTCAGGCCCCAAACCGGTCTGAGGCATCACCTACCCTTGTCTTGCCTGTCATGGTCTTGACACACCCATGTTCTTTTTACCTCTCCTTTGTCTCTCATGCAGTATGTCCTCTCATCTCCTACTACCCCCCTTGGGGCCTGTCTTGGTAGGTAGGGATCCTAAGCACACATATGTGCACACACAGCCTCTAAAAAGTCCCTTTCCTGCTTTTCCTTCTCTGGGAAAGATCACATCTCCAAGGGTGGGTCAAAGCCATGCAGTTAGCTAAACAGGTTCTGGATAGCAAGCGTCTGTGTCCCCAAACATGCTGGCTGGGAATACCGTTTTAAAATGTGTAAGCACAGTGACCACTATGTGTCAGGATGTAGGTGTGTGCATTCGGACCCCCACCCTGTAGTGAGCACATCCCTGCACACACACACCCAAGCCTCACCCCGTGATCTGTATTCATCTGCACTACATGCAGCAGGCCCTACCTTGCCACAGAGCGCTCCTCAGGCAGCAGCTTGTCCCCACCCAACACACCATGTGTACGTATACTCTTGTTTTCTCTGCCTTGTGGGCCAGGGGTGTGATCATAAATTCTACAGTTGATGACACATTTATCCCTTCAGCGGCTGGCGGTGTGAATTTATGGCTGTACCTCCAGGCTGGGACACCTCCAGGGCAGACACACCTCCAGGCCGTACCATTGGGCTTTCTTGGGTGTTATTAAGAGTGGGCCAAAAGAGGCCCTGGAACTCACACAAGGTCAGGCCTAGCTCAGAAACAGAAATCTTGGGGTGTTCAGAGTCAATGTGAGGCCAGGTCAGTTCTGCCTCAGTAGAGCTAAAGGCTGAAACGGCCCACCACCCAGGAGCCTTGTCTGCAGGGGAGGTCTCATCCATTCTTCCCATTTCTCCTCAGTCGTCCACAAAAGAGATGAGGAGCAGTGTTAGGGCCCCAGGTACAGCACATGTGGTAGACTGCATTCCCTGGACTTTGAGTCTGCCCACTGCACACTGCAGGGCCTGCTGGAAACAGGGCCATTTGGATGAGAACTGGGGATGGGGTCAGGGGCGTTGAAGGCAGCTGAGATTGCACAGAGAGGAAAGGTAACAGAGTAGACAGCACAAAGAGGGCTTTTTGCACGTCTGCCTCTGCCTTGGAAATGTGGGTAGACTGAGGCCTAAGCAGTAGCAGGTTCAAGGCCATGCAGGCATGGGGTATAGGGCCTAGAGACAGGGATTCCTGCTCTTCAGAATGTAAAGTGAGGCTCGTGAGTTAGGACACCCTCTTTGTCTTGCCAGATCTGGGGTAGGGTGGCTGCTGGGTTTAAGGAGGAGACAGAGAGATGATGGAGCTAGCCAGGTCCTGAGGGACCACAGCTGGGGGGCAGGAGCCTGGCTGCTTCCCCTCTGACTGTCTGTCTGCCTGTGTGTCCATCCATCTGTGAGTAGGGTTGGGTCTCTAAGGGATTCTTTGTCAGCTCTCAGGCTCCCCATCTCTGGTCCTAGCTCAACCCTCCCAGCCCCCCCTGCACCACATGCTGTCAGGATGAGCGATGGCCAGGGCCCCTCCCCAGGCCCTCGGCCCCAGGCCTGGTTCCCGCTCATTAGCTGCTGACACTGTTTGCTTTCCTGGGGACGCCCACCCGTCACAGGCCATTTCTCCTGGTACCCCTTGCCCCAGGGGCCTGCCCAGGGATTTAGGGTGCTGAGTTGCACAGGATGTCAGCACAGGGCAGGACTGGCACTCTGAGGTGACGGACAGATGGAAAGAGAGCACTATCGTTACCTATGGGCATGAGAAGAGGTGTTAAGGGAGGCCCATGGCCCTGCCCATGCCACATAACCAAGCCCAGCAGAGACTAGGCCAACTGAGGCAGCTTAGCACCCTGTTGGCATTGTGGGACACACAGCCTGTCTGTGGGAGGGCCACAGTCGGGGGGGGGGGTGGCATCTAGAGACAGGTGATAGTCTCCATCTCCATGGCCACTGCCTCTAATTCTGTCTTTGTCTCTGGGTCTCTCCCCCCATGAGATAATCACTGCCACCAGCCTCCTGAGGAGGCACCCCACCTCCCACCTAGGGTCCCTGTGTCCTTCCCTCTAAGTACAGAGCACAGCTTGGGGACGCAGGTCCCAGGACTGGGCACTCCTCCCAGAGTGGCCACAGCTGGGCGGCATCAGGGCCCGCAGGCCAGTGGCAGCCGGTCCTTCACTAAAAAATGTGTTTGTGATTTTGGCGGCGGGGCAGATAACGGTGACGAATGGCCCGCCTGCCCCACGGGGCCCCTGGCCCATCTGGTTTGACTTTGGTCTGTCGGCGAATACCCTTGGGCCCCCACTCATCCCCTCAAGCAGTACCCACGAGTAAGGCCGAGGACTGGTGTGGGCATACGCAGAAAGCCTCAATATCCTTCTGATCATTGCTCTCTCTGTTCCCAGTCATGTCTGTCCCCTCATTATGAGCCCCCCTCAGATGTGCCCATCTACTAACACTGGGCACTGGCTCAGGTTTACAGGATGATGAGATGGCACCAGCCTAGCAAAGGCCAAGGGCTTGTCTGCTGTGGTAAGTGCTCGCCCAGACCAAGGGAAGCTGGCTAAGACAGAGGATCAAATAGAGGGAGGCAAGCAGCCGGAGTGGACCTGGGCCCACACAACACTCATGTGCTCATTGTCAGCAGGAATTTCTGACAGGGCTCCAGACCCTCCCTTAGTCCATGGCCTCCAGATCATTTATTTCCGGCTTCAGGAAAAGCTTCCTGGTCAGACCTGTGCTCAGCCAGGGTCAGTGGGGCTGAGTGTAGGCACACTCCCTTCATACGTAACTTTTCCCTTCCTCTGCTCTTTGGAGTCTCCAAGGTGGCGAGACAAGTCTGAAGAGGTCATCTCTGTACATGAGGTGTCACCATGCCACACAGACCCTTAATCCTGACCACAGTGTTTCAGCAAATTCCTCCCAAGCTGGCCATGGTATCCCAAGAAGTAGGAAGACACAAGTAGCCCCTGTGGGTGTGGCCAGGGGTCTTGCAGGGTTGAATGGGTGCATTCAGTCCTCAGAAGGCCCTTGAGCTCTGCCTGCCCAGGACATAGGAGCTTGACCAGTCTTTGTCCGGGCTCTGTGGGCGCTCTAGAGCACTGGTGGGTCGCTCAACTGCTCCTGCTCTGGCTGGAGACAGCTGTGGGGGAAGGAGCCGGGAGAGGCGGTGCCCTGTTGGACCCTCGTCCCCCTCAGCAGGTTAATCCCCCTGCCTCTGTGTCACATTGTTGAGAATTAACTTTGTTGAAATAAAAATTGGTCTTGGTATTAACTCGGCCTCCAGGATTTTCTCTGGGATCCAGAAGGCTGTAGAGAGTCAGAAGCCCATTCCCAGAGCTGGAGGCAGCTCAGGTTGCAGAGATACCAGTGACCTCCTAATCCTCTGCAAGGCTCTGACCCATCCTACCCCACCCCCCCAAAGATACTGAGCCTGGTTCCTTAGGACTGAGAAAGCTGCTTCAGCCTCTGCTTCCTCAGGCCCTAGCTGGGAAAGCCCAGTATGGTTGTAGTTTTGATCTCCAGGGCCAGTCTCTGACCCCCACCCTACCCTCATCCCTTCGCTATGCCTTTGGGCCAGTGGGCAGCCACAATGGGCAAGTGCAGGCTATTTATCACCTTCACCCCTCCAGGTTTGACTACAACCTCTTTGGCCTCAGTTTCCCTGCCTGTGAAACAGGAGGCTTGTCTGAACTGGGGAGATGACAAGAAAGACTAAGTAGACAAAGCGGCTAGCCAGGTCCTAGGCAGCCGCTAAAGATGTCCAGCCAATGTCACAGAGATGGGAGCTGAGAGAAAACCCCTAGACCTGAGAAAGGCAGCCAGCCCAGCATGCTGCTGCAGCTGGGATCTTCTGAGGGACAGTGCATCAGGAACATATAGCTCCTTGGTGTCTCCATGCAATCTGCTGCCTCGCAGAAGTTAGGATCCCCGATTGCTAGCCAGTCAGGTTAGGACAGGATCATGCCATCTAAAGCTCCTAGTGAGACCTCTCGGTGCTCCTGAGATGTCAGCAGTCATCAAATTCAGACGCAGATGTCCCTCAGAATCCAGCATCCAAGTCATTTTGGACCCCAACCACCCAAGGATGCTCACCCCTCACTTATCATCTCTGCACCCCTGAAACCAGACCTGGTCCCTTGTAACGGCTGATAGAGTGCCATTTCTCTATAGATAGTTGTTTGTGGAACAATGAGAACAAACCCCTGTGTTTAGCACAGATACTGTTTTACTATTCCCTTTCGGGGTACCGGGACTCGAACCTGGGGCTCTGTGTTTGTCCTCGATCACTAATTATATATACCCTTCAGCATTTGTTTTTCTACACAGGGCCTCAGTACATGTCCAGGCTGGCCTGGAATGTGTGATCCTCCTGTCTCAGCCAATGCTGATGGGGGACTACAGTCCTGTAACATCATGTTTTACCTTCTAAAATATTTTTATTCTGTGGTTGGTGGGACCCATCAGTTGGAACCAGGACTGGCTGTTTCAATATAAGTATGAATCTGTGGGCAGATGCTTCCAGAATGAACTGTTGATGGTCTTGTATACCTTGAATGATATATTCTCTTTCCCTCTCCCTCTCCCTCTCCTCTTCCTTTTCCTTTTCCTTTTCCCTCAGTCCCTTCCTCCTGCCATCTCTGGGGGAACTGTTGAGTCCCCTAGGGGACCTCTGTTTTTATAGCCTATACTGGTGAACACAGGCCTAAGAACTTGGGGGTGAAGCCCTGCCAACCTAAGACCCTGCATCCTGGCAGCCAAAGGAAGACAACACCCCCCCGACTGGCGGTCTTCTAGAAGCCGGGTGGGACCACATCCCAAGCAGTGGGCTTGGGGGCGGGTACAGCCTGGGAATGGCTTGAGCTAGGGGCCTGGGAATGAAAGTGGTAGCCCGGGGGCTGCAGGAGTGGACCCAGCTGTTGCAGCCTGGCTCCGATTCCCGCTCTGCAGGGAAGAGAGTCCCTAGGGCCAAGGCTGGTGGTCTGTCTGAGAGGGCGTGGGGATGTGTGGGGGCTGTGCCTTTCTCCTGGCGGTGGTCCCTGGGGCATCAGGAGTAGGAGGAAGTTGCTTTCATGCTGAGGGACAGAACAAGCTGTTGGGGAGACTCTTACCCCAGATTGTGGGTAGTAGGTCTCCCTGTTTTTAGTACCTGAATCTCTAATAGCTCTGATCACATTCTCAGCTGGCACCTGTGCCAAGCTCCTACATGTTCTAAGAAGTGAAGCAATCATCCCTCTGTCCCTGGTCTGTACCCCCAGAGCCTCCCTTCTAGACCATGAACCAGGTACCAGCTAGTACCACCCAGATCTTTGAGCCAATGAGCCTCTCCACCAGAAGCATCTGAAAACTCCTACTCACCCTTCAAGACCCTGAGCAATTGTACCTGTTGCTTGAAAGCCACTCGGAATACTAAGCCCCATATTAGCCCAGTATCATTTCTTCTTAGTGCCTTTTGTCTGCTAGAAGGCTACACACAAGCTTAGGGTACACAGTGCTTCATCTAAAACATCTTTAGCTGAAGATATTATTGGATCCTGTGGAATCAAGGTTGAACTATGAGGCTTGGTATCAAGGCTGTCAGGGCCTGGCCTCCACCAGGGCAAACATTGTGAGGAGGGTGGAGGGGCACTGGAGAAGCTGAGATGGACTGATGAGTGGGAGGCTCCCTCCAGCAGGGTAATGGGAGCCCAGTCGGCTTACCTACAACATTTGCCTGGCTTCAGTGGAGGCCAATGGGGCGGAGCCAGAGGGGAATCTTACTCTCAAAATCCCTCCTGCCTGCTGCCAGCCCCCAGGGAAGTCCCGCCATGCGGGGAACCTGATATTTTAAGACTTAAAGCAAATGTTTCTGGGGCCCTGAGCTGCACCAAGGCGCCCATTCAGCCTCATGGGGGCAGGGCCAGCACAGAAGAGCAGACCTCCACCTGCTGCTCTGTTCCCTGGGTGGCAGTTTCTGACAGCAGAGAGCATGGAGTGAAAGAAACTCCTTGAGCACAGGGGAGGAAGACCTGTGGGGCTTGCAACCTGATGGTCCCTCTCCCAGGTCTCCACGCCCAGGAAAGGCCATCAGAAGTCTTGAATCCACTTAGGACCAGAAGCAAGTATACAACCAGCTGCCCAACCTAGGTACCATCAGGGTGAGCACTTCCATGTCCAGGGTCTGGTTTTGAGCTGAGCCTTTCCATCCAGTAAGAAAAGAGATTTGAGATCCACTGGTGATGTCTATCTAGGTTACAGGCATGAAAGTGGTGATTTGCGTGCTGCATCCTGATCCATAGTGACAGAAACACAGGACAGGATCCTTCCCCTCATGGGCAGAAAGAATTCCTCATGGCCTGGGTAAGAGAGGAGCATGGAGCTTTATCTTGACTTTGTCCTGGGGCTCCCCAAGTTCACCTTCCTTCCAGTCAGCCTTGGAGGTTAGAACATAACATATTGGGAGGAAGACAATGCATGGCAGACAGAGTTGTGCTGGGGCTGCCAAAACCTAAGAGTCTATCTTTTGTTTGTTTGTTTGTTTGTTTGTTTGTTTGTTTGAGAAATCATCTCACTATGTAGGCCAGGCTGGCCTGGAACTCACAGAGCTCCGCCGCCTGTCTCTGCCTCTGGGATTAAAAGGCATGCACCACCAAGGCCTGCAAGGATCTAATCTTTTTTTTTTTTTTTTTTTTTTTTTTTTTTTTTTTTGGTTTTTCGAGACAGGGTTTTTCTGTGTAGCCCTGGCTGTCCTGGAACTCACTCTGTAGACCAGGCTGGTCTCGAATGGATCTAATCTTAAAGTATGTTTCAGGACTGGAATGCAGGGGCACACCAAGAGAGGAAGGCTACTCTGGGGTTCTTTCAAGGTGGACTATACTAGCGGCTCAGCTCTCCCAGATCACCGTCCTCAGATCTGGGTTTCTTGATGGGCAGAGCTTGCTCACACTCTTACCCTTACATCACGGGCCTGTCACAACTCTTCTTGGGCAATTTTCACCATTTTACAGATGGAGAAACTGAGGTCCAGAAAGAGAGGACAGCCTTTCTGGAACCCCAAGCCAACCTAGCTGTGTTTTCACCTTATCTCTGCTCTGACCCATGGCCTGCAGACAGGACAGAGCCCTGGATGGCTGGGGTAGAGTAGAGCATACCCTAAAAAGAATCCTAGCATTCACACCTGCCTGTGGGACTCCCGGTCAGTCTGAGCTCAGCTGCCCCACAAGCTTGGTGGACATCACCACTGGCCTGCAGCTATCACTTGCTGGCTCTGCTGCTCCCCTTTTACTGTTTCCACAACCTGCCAAGATTGACCATCACTACATCCCCTGCCAAGGGGATCCCTCACCTCTGTGTTCCCGAGAGCGCCCCCACCTTAGACAGGACAGGCCTGCCACGATCATTGCCTCGCTGTGAGAATGCATACTGTGTGGTGCCCCTGGGCCTCCAGTTCTGAAACTGGTGGAAGGGTGGCTGACAGGAAGGTGGGGGCAGCACCCACATCAGCCTGCGCTGTTCCTACCCTGGGACAGATGCTGTTTACAGACTGTTCCAGCCAATTGCACACGGCCTCGAACTCTTCACAGGCCAGAATTTCGTGGTGTCTGTGGTCACACCTCTGACAATCTGAAGCCAGGAAAGTGTCCACAGGAGACTGGAGGCCAAGTGTCCCACAGCCAGAGTGCCTCCAGAAGCCACAGCAGCCCCTTGACACCTCCTTCCTCCACATCTTCCATTCTTTGGGCCTTGGTTTCTCCACATATATTTAGAGGGCAGGATGCTGTTGGAAGGGAGAGAGGTACTTAGGAAGTTGGGGTGGGAAGAAAACACAGACTTGAGGGTCCAGGAGGAGGATGTGGGACCCTCTCAATCCCCTTCAGAGGAACACAGAGGCCAAGAGTCCCACAGACACCAAGCAGCAGAGACTGAATTAATTAGGACTCCTAAGGCCCCTGGGTCAGAGGGGTCCCAAACCTGGGGCCCTCCCAGAGACCCTGCATCCAGGGCACCACTGGTAGGTAGATAGCTCAGACTGGTGTGAGGGGAGCAGGCAGTGGCAGTGCCTGGCCCCACCCCTTCTCCCATCCACACCCTGTCAGAGCCCCTTCCCTTGTGTCTAGGCCCCTGGCCCGGCTTGCACACCCAGACTCCAAACTGGAAAGACGGGCCGAAGAACAAACAAGCTCATGCCACAGCCCCTATCCAGGCCTGTATGGGCAGGGCCAGAAGCTGGGGTTCCTCCTTTTGGGGTCCCAGGAGCCTAGTGAGAGGGACAGACTACCTGTCTGTGGTGGTGCATCCTACCCATCAGCCCCTGCCCAGCCGTGCCAAGCCCCCTGCTCACTCTTCGTCAGGATAGCACCCTGGAAAGCAGGCACAGCTGGGCCATCACTCCCCTTGTGCATCTCCTGGGAAGGAGCTGCCCATCACAGGGAAGCCAAGAGATGTCAGAAGGTCACTGAAGCTAGACAAACAGAACCAACTCTTCAAGGTTCTTCCCAGACCACAGTCCCTGTGGCTCCTTCCTAAGGCTCAATTCTGGCATTCAGACACGTGGTGAGCATATAGGGCTAGGCACATTATAGAGACTGGACAAACACCCGCTACTCAATAAAGAAACCCGTCAGAGCAGTCTAAGGCACACTGAGTGACTCTCACCTCAGCCTGCTCTTGCCATCCACATTTGCTCCTGAAGAGCCAACTAGACTTCTAGACCCCTGCTGTACCTCAGGCTGCCTCTGTCTCTGCCTCCCAGTGGCTGTCATCGCTGCTCTAGGGTCTTGGCACACTTAGAAATCAGGAAGGTTTCATTTCTTCCAGATTCGAGTGGTGATTTTCAGTGTATTTGACAGTCTGAGGAGAGAAAGAGGAGAGAAGGTCTGTGCTGGGGAGATATGGAGCTGAAGACATTGGTGGGTGTGCACTGGGCCCTGACAAGACCTAGAGTCCAGGATGCTGCCCATGAGTGGACATGGGTGGGCCAAGCTGCAGTAGTTTAGAGCCCTGATCCTAATCCAGTGGCACAGAGCTCAGAAGACCTTACCTCTAGGCTGGAGGCTGGAGCACAAGTCCAGTTACACTGGCCAAGCAGTGGAGGTGGCCAAGGAGCTTGGGGTAGCCGGGAGAAGCAGGGGCTGTGGGGAGCGGCCATGGAAGAGGATAAGGACAAAATCCCAGGATAACAGAGTGCTTGAGGGTGGAGGGATCAGAAAGCTCCAGAGTAAAGGACACAGGACAGTACTAGAGACAGGACTTCAACTATGCTCAGTGGCAGCATTTGACTGGTTGGTTGGCCAGGTCTGTCCCCATGAGACCAGAATGTGGCCAGCCACAGTGGCCAGGCCAGGTCATGCCAGATTGGTGTGCTGGCTGTCCATCCTTCCTAAAAACCTGTTAGCAGCCTAGACATGGGGCATGGGTGAGCAGGCAAGACGGGCACCAGGCCTGTGAGGACACAAAGCTCCACCCTCAGTCTTGCCACCGGACACTCACATGACCTGTGACTGGCTGCCTGCCCGCCCACCCACCCTGCTGCCAATCACAGTGACTATCCTCCTACCACACCTGCTCATGGCTGACAGAGGTCTCTATTCCCGGCCAGCCGCCTGCTCGGGTTATATTTAGGCCACAGGGGTGGCGCTGAGCTCCTGACCCCCTCTTGGGGCCCAGAGCAGGGGCAGCTGGACTGGGCTGACTGCCCAAGCCTGGCCTGGTAGCTCAGGAAGAGTGCTGAGGCCTGGTTACTGCCTGCATGGCTGGTCCCCCAGCGCCTCATACTCGGCTCCTTAGCCAGTGGATGGAGAGAGGCCTGGGCTCTAGCTGTAGTAGACGTGGGAAATTAAGGCTGGAACAGAGACAGGGCTCTACTTTACTCATGGTGCGTGGGCATGATGGCTGTGGAAAATTCAGGGGGCCCAGCAAGACTGGGGAGCTAGGAGGTCCAGGCCAGGGTACAGGAGGACAGCCAGGGGATGGGCAGACAGTTCAACTGTTCTCTCCTGGGGCTTCCTGCACCCTTCCAGGAGGATGCTGAACCCCAAGTCCTTTCCCAGGTTGTCTCATAGGATGCTGCTAGGCAGGAAGTGATCCTCACAAGCCATGTCACCTCTGCTGGTGCACAGGGATACTCCCTGATATTTGAACCTTAGATCTGACTCTATTCTGCCAGCCTGGGCCAGACCCCAGGTTTTCTGCCCCCATGCCAGCATAGAAGAGCAGTGTGTCCCATCACTCCTAGCCTGGTAGATATGACTCCGAAGACTCCAGACTGGAGGGCTTCTAGGAGACCTCTTTGTCTTGCTATACAGCCCAGGCAGAGGGGACGCGCCTGGGTTCCTGTGCTGGGTTCCTAGCCATCTGCTATGCCCCTGCACGCATGCGCAGCTCTGAAATCATCTGCCACTGTATTGTCACAGCTCTGTAGAGGAACAGAACTGATAGAATGAATATGTTTATGCATATATAGTTTAATAAATAAATATACTGTTTATTAGATCAGCTTACTTCAAAATAGTAACAATAGCTGTTCCACACCTGAGAGGCTAGGGACCCCAGCAGAGGGAGCAGTGGCTGTCCCACTCTGGAGAGGGTGACAACCTGGTAGTCCGCCCTTGGTTCAGGAGGCCAGGCACCTCAGCAGTCCTAGTCTGAGGCTGCCAACCTGGAAATTTTCAGAAAAGCTGCTGGTCCTTAGTCCTGGAAACACTACTTCTGACATCAGGAGAGGACACAACAGCGGCAACAGGGCAAATCCACTCTGGGGGAGACTGAGACACTGAGCAGAAGGTGCAGACGCTTCACCTGTCAGACAGCTATCCGAAGGCACGCCCACACTGCAGAGGTGGATCTTCCCACATCAATTAAAGTCATCAAGACAGTTCTTCAGGTGGGGCTTCCTACTCAATTGATTTTTTTTTTTTTTTTTTTTTTTTTGGGACAGGGTTTCTCTGGTTGGCCTGGAACTCACAGAGATCTGCCTGCCTCTGCCTCAGAAGTGCTTGGATTAAAGGCCTGAGTGACCACTCCCTGCTCAAGTAATTCTAATTTGTGGCAAGTTGTCATTAAAGCAGTCTATCTCCTAGGGAGCCATGGCACTCTGCTCTCCTGAGTCTGGCCACTTACAACAGCACCAGTTGTACAGACTGTTTCCTCTCCACCTTGTACTCACAGGTCTGCTCAGGGACCACCATCCTGTTGACTGTCAGTTCCAGCTTGGGGGGCAGTGCTCAAAGCTCAGTCCGCCCCCTCTCCCCAGCTTCCTGCCCTGTTGACCCAGGATCTGAATGAATGTCTGGGTCCCGGCCTTAACTCCCCCCCATCACAGGAAACACATCACTGGGGGACTATGGGACCACAGACCATGCAGAAGGCATTGATGGCAGGGCCAAGGGCTCTTGCCGGAAGTGACCGCCCTACCCTCTGAGGTTCAGGAAGTAGGGGTCTCAGAAGCTTCCTCTGGGCCAGACTGCCTCGGTGGAGCTGGGCAGTGGAGGGTCAGAGGCCCAGCTGCAGCTGCCCCTTCCTCTCCAGCCAGTTGCCAGCTGGGTGGCCTGTATGTATGGTCTGGGAACTGGGGATGGGGGTGGGTCCCTTGGGCTCCCATAGGTGACCAGAACCGGAAGACTCTGAGCCTAGCGTGATCAGAAGATGGGGGAAGGGCTGCCTGAGACAGGGGCTCTGAAACACATGTGCCCACCTCAGCCTGGGCCTGTGTGCTTCCTGCCAGATTGGTCTCAGGCCCAGTTTACCTATCTGTACAGCAAGGGTCTCCATCACTGTGCTGAGGGCCAGAGGGACTGATGTGGAACTAGAAACTTTATAGGCAGCTAGGTCAGGAGACATGTCAGCCCAGTCCCTGCTCTTGATGTGCTCACACCAACACCTTTCCCCCACACCCTCTCCCCAGGACCCCACCCCCAGGACTAAGCTCCACTTTTCCCTCCCTGGTGCCAAGCCCACCCCATAATCACAGCACTAAGAAGCCTGCTTGGGCTCTACTAGGGCCTGGGCAGTGTGTGTGCTCACATGTCTAGCTGTGAGTGCAGGCAAAGGCTTGTGGGCAAACCTCAGCCCATAGGGCCAAGAGTGCCCCGGGGCAACAGTGGGAGCCTTGAAGGACCACACTCTAACTTGTCCCTCACTTGCAGAAGGGGCCTTGAATAGAAAATGCTTATATCCCATTGGAGATGGAGACTCCAGGGAGCCCCCTGGTTATCCACCCTGGAAGAGTCTCAGAATGGGTAGAGCAGGCACTGCAGCTCATGCTTGCTCCTGTGTGTCTGAGCTGGCCTGGCCTGGCCCACACATGACGAGTGGCTGTCCATCAGCACAGCCAGCCGCTTTGGCCATCCGTCAGCAGCCAGCAGTCACAGGAGGAGCAGCCTGTTTGTTTTGCCAGATCTGTGCCGCTCCCTGGGGCGGGGCCAAAGGAAATGCCATTTTCTGCCTGGGGTGCAGGGTGGACAGCAGGAGGAGGGCAGGCAGATAGCAGGAGGGGTGGGAATACCAGGGGCAAGGCCAGGCTGGGATATGGAAGGACCCCTGGCTAATCCAAGTTCTAAGTAGATGCCCACAGTCGTACCCTGTTCTGTCCCTTCTAGAACCAGAATGAGTGACATCAAGGTCTCCTGTTTCCCATGGTGGCTGTCTTCAGCCAGGTCACTCACCCCTGTTCCTGGCCACTGAGTAGGGCAGACTCAGGTGTCAGCTGCCACCAGTTGGGGGGGTGTCTCTGTATCTGAAATCCAAGATGCTTGATCCTAGCTGTCTACGTTGGCATGGGAGCCACTCTGGGGACGGGGACTGAGACAAAGACTAAATGTTTTGGAGAGGTGGGGCCTGGGTACCGACTTGGAGGCACCCAGTCTTAAAGCATGAGCAAAGGGTACATGAGGCTCCATTAAAAGAGGTGACATACGCAGTGAAGGAGGTGATCCGCTTAACAATGCCTTCAGCATCCACACTTGCTAACCCAGCCAGCCAGCATTCATATTAAATGAAGATTCAGTTGTACATGTGTCTGCATCCGAGGTGTATGGAGCAAGTGTTATTTAGTGTGCTGAGGTGCAATGTTCATTTCAGTTTCTTTTCTACACTCAGGGGCACACACACACACACACACGTACACACGCATGCACACACGCATACGCACACACACACGCACACACATCATGTGTATGCAGCACCCAAGGAGACCAGAAAAGGATGTTGGATCCTCTGGAACCCGAGTTACAGACAGTTAGGATGTGCCATTTGGTGCTGGGAACCCAACTCTGGTCCTTTGCAAGAACATCAAGTTCTCTTAACTGCTGAGCAGCTCTCCAGCCATTCTTGAAATGGTTATTGAACTGGGGGTGGTGTGTGTGCATGCACAACATACACTGACATATGTGGGGGTTGAGGTGGTTTTTGGTTTTTGGTTTTAAGATGGCATCTTACTGTATCTGGTCTGATGTTGAGTTTCTGGGCTCAAGTAACTTCTCGGCTCGGGTCTCTGGGAAGCCAGGGCTACAGGCTCCCATTTCTGTGTCCAACCTGGGATGTTCTAGCATTCTTCCTTCCTTCCATCCTTCCTTCCTTTCTTTTTTTCTATTGCAATATTGAAAATCACTCTTAGTCCCTCCACGAGATTATACCACACACTGCCAGTCCTGGGCTACCAAGAACAGTTCATGTACAGTAAAAATCAGACCCAGAGTCCATGGCTACCAAGAACAGTCCATGTACAGTAAAAATCAGACCCAGAGTCCATGGCTACCAAGAACAGTCCATGTACAGTAAAAATCAGACCCAGAGTCCATGGCATCTTGGCAGGCATTGCCGAGTCTCTGCTCCTGGGGCAGATGCTGAAACTGGGACCAGAGTTGGACCAGTGTCCTCTAGCCAGTTCTGTTGCTAGGATGCAAAGCGAGGAAGGGCTGGAGTCAGGATGATGCCTGTTCCCTTAGCCCCCATGACTCTGTCCTGCTGCCCACAGGGAAGGAGGGCTTTCAGGAAGCATACCTCTTCGTGCAAATCTTTCAGAACATTCTCCTCTTCCACATGGACTGCTTTGATCACCATGAACGCAGCCTTATGATAGCGTATCTACCCAGGTGTTTACCCTGTTTCATCTCACCAAACTAAGAACTACTGTCAAAAGCATAGGCAGCAGAAGTAGACAGGAGGGATGTCACCAAACTAGAGGCTTCTATACACATTAAGGAGCCCAGAGCAGAACACAGGGTACCTGCACTTCTCCATGGAGGGGGACGGAGCCCAAAGGGCTCAACAGCAAAACCGAACTGCCCCCAAAACTCTCTACTAACCCTCAGAAAGCCCCTTGGAAGCCTGAAGAGAGGGGCGGCAATGTGGCTCAGTGTGTAGAGCATTTCTCTAGCAGACATGAAGCCCCAGGTACCATTTCAAGGACTACAGTGGAACCAGGCACAGCAGGCACACCTAAAACCCAGCACATGGGAGGTGGGGACAAGGGGAACCCGAAGATCCAGGTCATCACCCTTAGCTACATAGCAAGTTCCACGCCAGCCTGATAACAAGAGGTCAAACAAACAAACAAGCTGACTAGATACTTCTCAAAAAAGACAAACATGTGGCCAGTAGCTCTAGCACCAAACACTCAAAATAAAGGATATGGAGAAAGGAGTCCCGTATATACTGCTGACCAGAGTGAAAAGTTGTTTAGTTGGCCATCAATGGTGCACGCTTTAAATCCCAGCACTCGGGAGGCAGAGGCAGGCGGATTTCTGGGTTCGAGGCCAGCCTGGTCTGCAGAGTGAGTTCCAGGACATCCAGGGCTACCCAGAGAAACCCTGTCTGGGGGTGAAAAAAAATCTATCCATTATGGGAAACAGTCTGAAGTTTCCTTAAAAATTAAGAATTAAACTCCCATTTAATTCAGCAGTCTCCAACCAAAGGAAATGAAAGAGGTGCTGTCTGCATGCTCATGTTTATGACGACACTGTCCGTGATGGCCCAAACATGGCAGCAACCTGAGTATCCACAAACGAGGATCATAAAAAGGAAATGCAGTGGTATACAACTCCACCATTAAAAATATTGAGATCCAGACTGCGTTTGGTGGTGCTTGCCAGCACTTGGGATATGGCGACGAAATAGTCAATCGTTCATGGTCATTGCCAGCTACACAGGTAGCTCAAGGACAACATACAGTACTTGAGACCCTGTCTCATAACACACTGGGCTAGCTGGAGAGGCAGCTCAATCAGGCAAGTGTTTGCTGTACAAGAGGAAGATCTGAGTTCAGTCCCAACACTCAAAATTTTAAAAAGTGGGTGCTGGAGAAACAGAGGCAGGAGAATCTTTGGAGCTCAGCGACCAGCCAACCTATCCTAATGGGCAAGCACCAGGTCCTGTGAGAGAGAGACCCTATGTCCAAAAATGAGATAGATGGCTCTTGAGGAACACGCCTGAGGTTGACCTCTGGCATTGCACTGACATTCACACACATACACATGCACACATAGATGTTCACCTGTGAACACACGCAAACACGTACACACACACGCACACACACACACCACGATCTGCATTTGCCAGAGTAGAATGATAGGAAATGCTGTATCAAGGGACAAGCCAGCACAGGAAGACAGACTCTACCTGTTCTCACTCACAGACAGTCTAACTGATTATCTTCTCTCTAGTAGAATGCAGGTTGTCAGGACCTGGGGAGTGGAGGGGGAACTGGAGAGGTGCTGATCAGGACATGTGGTTACAGTCAGACAGGAAAGGGCGAAGAGGCCTTCAGGGTAGCAAAGTACTTTGGGGTAACTATAGCTCATAAATCAGATTCTTGAAGAATGACAAAAGAGCAGATATTTAAGTGTCTTAGAAGCATCATATAACTCTTCAACTCTTTGCTGTCTGCATCTGACAATTTCCACAGGGCGCACATACACACCTCAGTGTGCTCGCTGTATTGCACATGAGAAACACATACAGTCTTACCTGTTGATTTAAAAAGTAAATAAGTTTGAACACTCTAAAAAAAAAATTAATCGCCAGCTGCTCAGAGCAAATGTTTCAAGAGCACGCAATTGCAAAAGTGCCCTGCAGGATGGGTGTGACAGCAATCCAACTGGCCCTGCAAAGCTCCTTTGGGGGTGACATGAGCCACACTGAGATCCCTCTCCTGTGCTGATTGGAGGGTTCTGGAGCAAGATGACCATGGGCTGGTCCTGTCTCTACTCGAGCAAAGGTTGACTTCCCTGTATCCACAGGCCACACAGCCCCTGCCCCACCTCATAAGAACTGCCTTAACTGGCCTCAGGGGCCACACACCAAGACATCAGTTCTTTTTACACACTCCTTGGATGTGAGCCTGGTCCCTAGCCTTGGTGTCTTGGGGACTTTGAACTAGCCTGAAAGGAAAAGTGGAACACTACTGGCAAATGCTGTGTAGGAAGAGAGTCTCAGGGAGCAGAGCATGAGAACAGAGCCCAAGGCCCCTCAACTGCAGGAGTACAGTCCCAGACCTGCTCATCTGACCATGGTAACAGGTCAGAGAGCCCAGAGGGGACATAGGGCCAGGGGCTTAGTCCACATGGGATCCAGGACCAAGACAAACACAGAAAGCCCACATGGTGTCATCCAGGAGCTCCTACCCAGACTACTCCCTACTGGCATATCAAGGAGTGCTACCTCAGTTTCTCCAGGTGCCCCATTGACCTCCAACTTCAGCGGGCACTGTGGTTGCCCCCAAAAGCCTCGGGGCCTGCTTGTTCCCAGTAAAGCATGAGGCAGCCTGGCACCCGCCCGCCCACACACTGTGGGGTGGCTTCTGGTCACTGGGTCCTGGCAGACACCATGAAGGAGGGGCTGGACGGTCTTCAGGGCACTAATAAAGGCTCCTGTCTATCTGTCCATCTTCCTAGTGCAGCTGGAACTACACACAGAGGGACAGTGACTCCATGCTGCCTGTGACCCTCCTACCCTACTATCTAGCCAGTTCTATTCTCCTCTCAGCCTCAGTTTCCCCATCTCTGGAGGATCCCCTGGGAAAAAGACAACAGACTAAGTAGGACCCTCCCCTCCATCCTAATCCCAGTGTTGAGCTGGCTGGGGGGAAGCTTGAGGGGTCCATGCCTGACCAGAGGCCCCTCCCCCTCAGTGTGTCAACCTCACCTCAGCACTTCAACAGTTTAGTGGGGACCCACATGGGCTTCGACCAAAGCAGAATGGACCCAGTCCCTAACCTGCCTCGAAGACCCCTGTGCATGCTTGCATGACAGGTCCTCCCAGCTGACAAAATCTTTGTAACAAAGTGTGTGGTGGAGAAGGCAGACCAGCTTAGCCCAGGGATGGTCCAGAGTATTCATACTGGCTAGGGAGAAGGCCCTGCAGACGGGCTCTGGCCTGGGGCCCCTGGGCTGTCAGGCCAGTTCCCTGTCCCACAGCTGTCTCAGCTCCCATCTCCCCCACCCGCCCCAGGATTCCTATTTCACTGAAGAGATTAAGACCACCTGGCAAGAGCCCCCTCCCAATAGTCTGCCCTGGCCCCAGCCCCCCAGCTCTGTAGCCCCTCCCCCAACCCATCTTTCCCACCGAGCCTCTATACCCTGTTCTGCTGTGATCCCAACACCACTGCCACCTGATGGCTGCCTTGAGTCACCTCCACATAAAGCTAGGCCATCCCCCATCATACAAGCCCCAGGCACCTACCAAGGTACCTCAGCCCAGGCAGCCACCAGTAGCTGTCCCTGTAGTGGATCCTGTTTGCTGACTGCCCAGACTCCTGCCATTCTCAGTTGATGGTTGAGAGACAGGACTAGCTGGTGCTGCCCTGACGAGGTTCTGAGCTTGGGTCCAGCCCAGCAGACCTGGAACCTCAGCCAACTCAGACTTGGGCAAATGCAGGAAGAAACTTACTTAGCTCTGGGAACCACAGATCTAGGCTCCCCCATTTGTTTGTTTTGAGAAATTCCAAGCTAGCTCAGCAAAGCCCCAGAGAAGGGATTTGTCAGGGCCTGGGTGGGGCTGGACCATGCTCTTGGACCTGGGAAATCCAGGCTGCATTATGACTTAGGGACCAATGGAAACTGAGCAGAGGGTACCTAACTGGACATTCCTGGGGTGTACTCCTGGGGATTTCTCTCTCCTAATCCCAGACCAGACTTGAGCCGTGCGATGCAAGCAATGATCATCTCAGAGTACTCAGGGACCAGCTGGGACTTAGGAAGGCCCGGGAAGCTGAACAGTAGTGACATCAGCAGAGGAGGTGAGTGAGAGGCAGCATGACCTCGCTCTGTCTGTTTCCCAGGGTCTCCGGCATTCTCCCCACTGTTTCCAGGTGACAACACCGAGGCCAGGGGCCCAGCACAGTGCCTACCATGGTGACATGTGGCTCCATGTCACAAGTGGGCCATATCACTCTCATGGCTCCTCTGCTCTAAAAGGACAAGAAGATAGGGCCACTGTCGAAAGGAGCTGATTTGTGTAGGTAAACCTCAGGAGCCCATTCCATGCCTTTTCCACATCTATATGGGGTGGCACTAGCAGGGCTGGCAGACCCTGGCCAGCACACTTGTCCCCCACCAGGGAGTCTTTGTATCTCTCACTGCTGTATCCAAGCCTCTGTTCCCAGCAGTCCATGGTGGCATGGGCTCCCCTCGGGCCTGTGACAAAGGACTCCATGCATCTTGCCCATCGGTCTCCTCTGCTCTTTTGTCCTCCCTGCTGTGTGACAGCAGCACCCCTGTGCCTGTCACAGGCTGGACAGCTTAATCTCCAAGCTGGGGGACCTTCCTGCAGGGGTGGAGCCAGGGAGAGAATGGAGATTGCCTACATAGGCTCTGGGCACAGAGACTCAAAGCATCAGACCAAATTTCTGGCCAAAGCCCATGCTAGTGGGGAAATCAGAGCCCTGGAGGCACTACAAAAGGCAGAGAGGACAGAGAAAGGCAAGAAAAGTCCTTATGAGAAAAACCTTCACCACAAATTAAAGAATTTCTCTAAGCAGCTCAGCCCTGTTGTTGCCATGAGTATGAGGATATGAATTAACTGCCCACTTCTCACACACACACACACACACACACACACACACACACACACACACACACCACACACACGTGTGGCTGGGCTTGTGGAATATATCTAAAATTTCAGCATTCAGGGGGAGGCAGGTACGAGAGTTCAAGGTCACCATGGCTTCACAGTGAGCCCCTGCCTCAAACAAAACCAAAGCGTTCTCTTTTGGGGGGCTAAGAAGATTCTGTGTTGAAGAAGATTTGCTGCTCTTGCAGAGAGCCTGAGTTCAAATCCTACAGTCCACGTGGTGGCTCACTTAAGTACAGCTGCTGCAGGAGACTTGACCCACCCTTCTGATTTGCACAGGTACTGTGCACATGGCTCACACAAACACACAGAGATACACGTGCATGTACATAAATAAAATAACCTATTGAAAAATATTCTTTATATGTTTATTTTACTTTAAGCATCTATAAGAAAAACAACATATGTGCTGATCAGAATCCTAGGCCTTCAGAACTGGCTTATTTACCAACACGCCAGACTCAGGACCAGCAGCTAAGTACGGACAGTGCCTTCCAGGTGGATTCATTCAAAAGGGTCATCTTTACTGATATGTTCCCCTGGGATACTCTTCTAGAACATAGTGCTTAGGACACTGACCTGGACAATAAGCCCTTCCCCCACAGTCCATCACCTGGCTGTGTACGTTTAGTAAACAGCCGATGTGAATGGACTAGTATATTTAATTCTTCCTTTACGCACAGCAGCAGGTTCTACAAAGGCCTTGTCAATCAAATGTCCACTTAAATTTCCAAAATGTGTGTCAACACCAGTGAAGACCAGTTACAGCAACCTATGTGGGTGGTAAGCCTGCATGTGTGACCAGATCTGTATGTGTATACTCTGGGCAAGTAAGTGTCTGCATGTACAGTATGAATGTGTGTATGTACCTGTGCTCATGTGTCTTTGTTCCTATCCAGTTCTGTGCATGAAGACAGTTATGCCAAGGGTGGCATACGTTATGGTATGCTTATATGTGTGAGCATGCGTGCCCATATATGTATTCAAATAAGTGCTCCCAAGTGCTCCTGTGTGTGTGGCAGTATGTGTATTGTTGAGGTGCTCTGCAGACAAGAAGAATCTTGCAGGGTTCTTGGCAAGGCCTTCTGGCTGCTCACCCAGAGTCAGCACACCTCCTTAGAGCTAGCTGACTCCTTTGGACAGTGTGGTACCTCCTGCTGTGACCAAAGAGGGGAGGGGAAGAGGCTGTTTTCCTCAGCTGCCTGCTCCACAGGCCACCTCCTGCCATCCCCCTCGCTTGAACCTAGGCCCTTAGAGGCCCTATACCCACCTCTGCCTGACAGTACCTGGGGTAAGTGGCTCTTATGACTAGAAGATGGACAGCAGACTCCCCATGTGGCTGGCTTCTTCCGCCAAGTGGGCAGCTAAATCAACAGGCTCAGACCCTGGCTGTCCATCAGTCTGTCTGTTTGTTTGTTTGTTCTAGAGTTGTGGGGACTTCTAGCCTGCAGGGGGCCCTGGTGACCTGGGAGCCCATCCAGCCTGACCACCCTTCTCCCCAGATCCTCTGTGGCCATCTTCCTGGACACTTAGTCCAGAACACAGCAGCCATACTGTTTGTATGGGAGGCGGATGGGGACAGGAGAGCTGCAGTGTGAGGCTGTCCTCTTAGCTGAGATGAGGGCCCTGTCTTTACCCGTCTCATTACCTCACCTATGACTGTGTCTTCTGTCCCCATTTGTCTATGTTCACCCTGAAGTCATCAGTGCATCCAGGGGCCACAATGGATCAGCATTTGCCTTGAGACAAGAGCCAGGTGGCTCTGGGGAGCTGGAAGAGTCTCTGAGGAAGATGGAGCCAGCAAGGTGAAGTAATCAAACCACCAGGCCCTCAGCAAGCTACAGGCTGCACACAGGAAGCTGTTCCTCACTCTGGCCAAAAGCTTGCTCAGGGGCACCTAGCCAGGCCACCAGGATGGCTCCCCAATCTCCTGATCCTCCTCTGGGACACCCCACTGTAGGTCTAGGGTACTATCCCCGATGATATCCAGGAACCCTGCTTGCTGTACTCCACAGTACTGCCATACTCCAGGAGTGGTTCCAGGAGAAGGCCCATACTAGTGGTGGGCTGGGGTGGGCTTGATGGTTTTCAGAGTGGGAAGGTACCAAGAGAGGAAAGAGTCATAGACCAACAGGGGAACTTGAGTTAAGAAAGGGGTCCGCTGGGCTGTGGCGGTGCACTCCTTTAATTCCAGCACTCTGGAAGCAGAGGCAGGAGGATCTCAGCGTTGGAGGCCAGCCTGGTCTAAAGATAGAGTTCCAGGACAGCCAGGGCTACATGGTGAGACCCTGTCTCAGAAAAAAAAAGAAAAAGAGAGGGAGGGAGAAAGGGAGGGGAGGGAGAAAAGAAGGGGAGGGGAGGGGAGGAGAGAGGAGAGAAGAGAAGAGCCTCAGGGAGCACCATCTCTGGGCAGTGTCCATGCTGCACCAGGAGCCACCGCAGTGCCTACTTCTGGTTGGGTACAGCGTTTGCACACACGGTGCTTGTGTTAGTGGTTGCATGTGCACGCTCTGGTGAGATGTACAACCCAGATTTTGATGGGATGTAGAGCCTCCAGCGCGCTCCCCAGTACAACTTAGCCCACAAAATTTCCCAAGGTTTGGCAGCTGGAGACCAGGGAAGGTCATTCAGCCCCATCTACTGTGAGGCACATTTCTTACCTGCGTGCCTCCAGAGCTGGGGGAGGGGGGATGTCTCCCGATCTGCCCTTGTGCCCCAGGGTCACCCAGAATGGCTCGGTTACAGCCTCGGGCCAACCACCTACGTGGACAGACTGACGACGGAGCGCGCCCGAGGAGTCTGGGTTCCCAAGGAAGCAGCCGCCAGGGGGCTGGGAGCGGGAAAGAGCCGAGAGCCTCCCGCAAGCCCACGGCTCCCGGCTCCGGCGAAGGTCGAACTCCCACCCCTGCGACTCGGAGACTCCCGCGTCCTTGTCCCGGGCGCCGAGGCAGAGCCGCCAACGTCAACCCAGAAGTCGGGGAAGTTGTTCCTGGCATAGCCACCGGCTTCCTTTGAGTCCCTGAAGCCGCGTGCAGGCAGGAGATGGAGGCAATTCCCAGCTATCAATCCTGAATGAATTAACGGTGTCACGTAAAGCCCAGCCTGTCTCCGAGCCTCCCTCAAGGCCTTTAGGGACGTAGCCTGGGTCTGCCCTCCATGTTCTGATTTCTGGAGGAAGGCACCCCTTCGCCCCGATCTCTGCGCGGGTCCACCTGTATGCATTTTTGCTCCAAGTCCAGGAGTCCCCCGCACTTTGTTCGGGGAGCCAGTAAGGCCTAAGATCCGTGGGCTGTCAGGCTGCGGGAGACGAAGGTGCACAGGAACATCTGCGGCTAGCAGCCAAACTCTGAGAAGCCCGCGTCTTTACAATAGACAGGGAGTGAGGAGTGGGGCTGGTGGGTGTGAGGGGTTGGCCTGCCCGCTCCCCTGGGGCAGCCACGTGTACCCAAGGGAGGCGGAGCTGAGTCGGAGCGAGGCAGGCAGGATTCTCTAGAGGTCTGCCTCCCTTCGCACTGAGAACTTCAGGAATTCTACTGGTTTCGCGTCCGACTCTGCAGATGGCCGATCGAGGGGAGTGTGAGTTGCGGCGGAATTCAGCGACGGTGCTGGGTGCAGCCAGGAGCCCATACCGCCAGCCACAAAGCCCATGGTTCAAGGGGAAGAAGAAGAAAAAAAAGCAAGCTGCGCAGCTTATCAGCTCCATTCTGCTCCCCCAGTCTCAAGCCTCTGAGCCCCACTCCTTTCCTACCAGCATTCAGTCTCAATATTAAACCTCAGTTTTAGGGCCTGTAAAATGGTCTAATCAGGGGTGTTAACCTCCTGCCTCAAGCCTTGGAGAACTGCAGGTCTTCCCACTCGGTGTGGCACGTGGAGGAGCACAGGGTTCAGTCCAGGCCCCAACCATACAATGTGTCCTCAGGACTAAAGAGGTGTAGCTCACGACCCCTGCGCGCAAACCACTGGCTAGCCGTCAAGCCCCTTACGGCTACGGTGGAAGCGCCGCCGGCAGGGGGAGGGAGACGGAAGGGAGCGGCGGCCGGTGCAGGTGAGGGAGGAGCATTTCCCGAGGTGGGGGGAAGTCTCTGTGTCCGTTCTGAATCTACGCGCGTGGGGTGTAGGACTACTGAGTGGGTTCGTTCCTTAGCGCTGCGGGCAAGAATCGGTCGGGAGGCAGCGTCGGGAGGACAGGCGCGCAGGCCAGTTACTAGGCGACCAGGCATCGACCTCAGAGTTTCGGTGCTGCGCCCAGGGAAAGGGCGGTCCTAAGAGCCGGGTCCTGTAGTGTGTAGAGGCGGTTGCTCTACAGCAGGCGGGAGGCTTGGGTGGACTCGCACTTGCAGGGTTTTGGGTTTCTTAAGCTAGTTTTCCTAGGGGTTCCATTTTTCTACTGTAATGACTAGTGTAGGGGAGAGTTGGGAAGGAAAGATGAGGGTGACTGAAGGGGTGCTTATCCGATGCGAATGGAGCGAGCTAGCCACTCACCGAACATGCTAAGTGGGGGCCCTCACACATTCCCAACCTCGGCTCACGGGGATTGTTTGCGGTGAAATGTTTGCTGACCCAACTGTGGATTGCAAGTGTCGCCACAGCAGGAAGGGGTTAACGGAGACTAGGAAGACTTCCCCTGTCACTGCAGGTGACGCTGGGGACAACAGGACGGACCCCGGGGCTGACCCAGAGCAACCAGGAGTTCCATAGGTTTTTCACTTTCACTTCTCAGTATTAGCCTCACTGAGGTCCAGGATGTGACTGCACCCTGGGGGAAGGGGGAAGTCCTCAGCTACTCTACCCTGGGATGATGTACAACCCTATAATGCAAAATCACCTGCCAGAGCCCTGCTCCTACGTCCTCACATGGGACTCAACTTACAGAGGCTCTGTAGACTATCTTTGATGCTGCTGTATCTTTGCATCACTACTGCGACCTTTATGCACCTGCACAAGACTGGGCTCTCCTATCGAGCTGGAGACAATGAGCTAGCCCTGCTCAGGAAAGGGGGAAAGAACTTGTGGCCTACCTAATCCCCATACTACCCTCCTTAGAGCTGCCTGAGGCCAGTGACACAGGTCACTGTCATTGTCAGCCCCCTAAATGACAAGCCACTTGGGGACCAAGGAACGACTCCCAACAGCCTCCCTTTCTTAGCATTGCTGTCCTTAAGCTTTCAGGGGCAGGCTAGGGCATCAATCCAGTTACACACACCACCCCTCCCACACCCCGATCTATCATACAGGTCCCAGATACCCACTCCCTGCACTCCTGGCCTTGATTCTTCCACTTAGAAGCTGCTACAGCCCAGGGATGGAGGCCCTAAGGCTGCATGCATCCCACTACATCCTGAGTCCGTTCAGCAGAAGGCCTACAAAGTCCTGGACCGAAAGGCCTTGGAAACTGGGCCTTGTCTACCAGTCTTTAGTAGAATCTAGGAAGTTCTGGGCTTCATATCCTGTGCACAAAGGGCATGGGCATACTGATCGGGCCAGGGAGGCCCAGAGATAGTAGGTGAAGAGAAGGTACAGGAGAAGTGGGGTATTGATGTAGTGATGTCTTGAGGACCGAAGGCTGAAGGCCTGGTCCTGCACCTTAGCAGCTAGGCCTTTCCTGTGGGCAGGCTGACTGCAGGGTGGAGAGGGGACAGCACCCCACCATGCGGTATGAATTTCTCCGACGTGTCCTCAGCTCCCTCGGCCGGCCAGGCCCCGCCCCCGGTCCTCCCTGCGCCCCGCTGGTGCGCAGGGAGGTCGGAGGAGCGGGCACTGCCCACCCTCCGGATGTAAAAGCGTCCTGGCCAGAGGCGGGCGGTGCGCGCGGGGTGCGCGTGACGCTGGGGCTCCCGGTCTTGTGCGGCCTGGGCGGCGTCCCACGGCTCGCTTCCCCACCACGAAAGCAAGCTGACCCAAGGGGCCTGTAGGGGCAATTGCTGGTGAGGTCCAGCTCTGCGGCACGGAGGGACGAAGGACCCCGCAGCCGTGGGGCTATCTGCCCGTGGCCTTTGCGAGAGCCGGAGTCGCTCTCTTACCCAGGTGCAGGGGCCGCCGGGGAGGAGGTGGAGGCAGGTGGGGCCAAGGGCAGGGCTAGACTCAGGCAGCCCCTCAGTGCCTCGCCAGTGTCCTGCCATCTCAGACTGGGACTGAGTTGAGTGCTCGAAACATAGAAGCTTCTCCTTTGGGGCTGTAGACTCTGGTGGTGGCTTCGCCGAATAGAGGGGACGCCCAACCTCCGCAGAAGCTGCAGGATGTTCAAGGGGCGTTGGTCACACAGGGCCCCGGGAGGAAAGACCAGGGACAGAGAGCTTTTAAGGCAGGAGGACCCTAAATTTCCAGGGCGCTCCAACTGTTCGGACTCCCGGGCCAATATTGGCTGAAAATGGGGGGGTCTCATGACGCCATAATCCCTTGGGCCCTGGACCGGCGGCTGTGAGTGGCACCACAGGCCCCCGCCCCTGGGCCCCCTGCGCTGGGCTGGGCGCGGTACGGCTGGGCGTACGCAGTCGGAGGCGGCGCCGGTCAGGCCCGGGCGCCTATGGACGCGCGGAGCCCGCTGTCTGCCCGGGCCAGCGCGTTCAGCATCGCCTCTCTTGTTGCAGCCGAGGCCTCGGAGGGCACCGCCCACCGGGGCCCCAGGCCCTCGGACCGGGCGAAACTTCGCCGGCTACCAGGATCCCCAGCTGGGATGCACTTCAGCACAGTCACCAGGGACATGGAAGGTGAGCCTTCTGTCCGTGTCTACACCGTCAGGCCGCCTGCCGGTCCCCTGCTGTGAGGCCCTGCGGCCCAGCGGGTAGAAAGGAGCTCTAGGCCGGGTGGGTTCCAACCTTGAAGCTGGGACCCTGGGACAGGAAGAAAGGGCAGCACTCCCCAAAGTCAGTTCACCCACCCACCATCCTGGGACTCCAGCCTCAGGGACTGAGCACAGTAGTTACACCTTCTAGAGAGAGGACAACAGGGCAGTCTGAGCTGGAAGAAGCAAAGATGGTTAGAGAGGAGTTGGGGAACGCAGTAAAAGGAGGGGGCGGGGGAATAAAAACAAACAAATAAACAAACAAAAATACAAAGCAATGAGAGCAGCCAAGAGGAAAAGAAAGTGAGAAAACAGAAAATATGACAAAGGTGAGAAAGGAAGATACACGCAAAGGAAATAAAGATAACGAAAGAGAAAATGAAGGATAACTTGAGACAGAAATGTAACTTCATTAAAAAACAAGAGAAAGGCTGCAGATTTCATTTACGTTTGAAAGGGCAAAGACACGAATAATAGAGAACACAGAGAAATAAGAGGAAGAGTTTAGACGGAAGAGAAGACATGAAAATTTGAAAGTGGAAAGAGTGACACCGAGAAAAGAGCGAGAGGCAGGGAGTTAAGAAGAAGCTTTAGCCAGAGAGAGGAGACAGAATTTGAGAAGTTGAAACTAGGGACACAAAAGGTAGAGGAGCAAGAACTTGGGGAGCGTCTGGCGCAGAAGAAAAGCCAGCGCGCGCTGGCGGCGGGGAGGGCCGCACAACGGCCCGTCGTCCCCGAAGCCGGTCGGAGCAGTCGGGGGGCCCGGGCCCGCGGAGCCTCGGCGGGGGAGGGGCGGGGGGAGGGGCACGGGCTATTGTCTCCGCGGGGCGGGGCGGGGCGGGGCGGCTCCGCGGGGCCGGCCCGCGGGGTGGGGCGGTGCGGCCCGGGGCGCGTGCGGCGCAGCGCCCGCCACTCGGCCCGCCGCGCGGGACGGCGCTCTGATCGGCGGCGGGTGGCCTTCGGGTCATGATCTCCGCCGTGTCCAGCCCGTGGCTGACGCAGCTCTCGCACTTCTGCGACGTTGCAGCCTTCGCGGCCAGCAGTCTGAGCGGCCTGGGAGCCCCGTCGCCTGGCGCCGACCCGTTCGGCCCTCGCGAGCCGCCGCCACCGCGCTACGATCCGTGCGCTGCCGCCCCCGGTGCTCCGGGCCCGCCACCGCCGCCGCCGCGCGCCTACCCTTTTGCGCCTGCCCCCGGGGCGGCCAGCAGCTCGGCGGCGGAATCCGAGGGTCCTGGGGCTAGCCGCGCGGCCGCGGCCAAGGCGCCGGTGAAGAAGAACCCGAAGGTGGCCAGCGTGAGCGTGCAGCTGGAGATGAAGGCGCTGTGGGACGAGTTCAATCAGCTGGGCACCGAGATGATCGTCACCAAGGCAGGCAGGTCAGGCGCCCCCTCCCCGCGCCCCTGCCCACGTGCGTGCCGTGCCTCTGACTGCGTGTCCAAGGGATGCGCGGGAGCCGGGCTGGAAGGCGGATGGAGGTGCAGCCGGGCCACCTGCGGGTCCCTCTGGCCTCTCTGCTGACCCGGCTCCAGCGACAACCCGCGGAGCTCCGACCGCGAGTCCTGGGACTCTTCGAGGGAAATCTGTGGGCCGAAAGTGCGCCCGGCTGCGGCGTTAGGCAGCTGCCACCTAGGAAACTCCCGCGTGGGTTTCGTTCGGTCTGTAAGGCAATGTCAAGAGCAAACATCTCCTAGTTGTATGGATAATTTTAGGAGAGAGTTAAGACCCTTAAAAGCCAGTGCGCACGTTTTCTGGGAACTCAAGACCTGGTTTTCTTGGGCCTCAGTTTTGGCCGCTCGTGGGCCCAGTTCTTCACAAGCCTGGCAGTGTATCCGTGCCAGTCGCCTTGTTATTTGTTTTAAGGGCCGAGAGGAAAAGGGAACAATTGCAGATGCTCCCGATTTGACCAGTAGACAAAGGCGGGTGCTGGGTTGTGTCTAATGTACACACCAGCTCCGTGGCCAAGGAAGCTCAGGGCCTGTTTGCAAAGCCTTCTCGAGGTTTCTGTTTCCCTGCTGTGCAGCCCTCCCAGGGGAACCAAGGCCTGTCCTTCGCTGCTGCTCTGTGGATTTTCTCCAGGCTCTTTAGCTGTCCATATCACCCAACACAGCCTACTGAAAACAGCGGCTTGGCCTTTTGGTCCGGGGCAGACGAACAAGGGCCTTGAATGTCACTGGAAGGGTTTAGAGGAGAGAGAGGAAACAGGAAAGGGAACGCAGAGTCTTTTACAAACAGACTCTTGGGGGAAACAGGTATTTGCCTGTGTCCTACAGAAAGTTGGGAGACTCTGGCCAAGTCTTGTGAATTAAAGGTTGGAGTGCTGGGGTGTCGGTGTGACTGGGGGAGGATGTTTGGGGTCACTACAGCACCGGTTTCACTTTGTTGGAACCGGGAACTTTTTCACTTTGTTGAATGAGGCAAGGGAGGCTCCGAGAAGGGGAGAGAAGCCCCGGGACCCAGATTTAGGTATCCTGCTGCTGGCTGAGGCAAGGTCCAGAAAGTTCCGGAATTCCTGGGGCAAGGCTGTCTGTGTAAGCAAAGAAGACAGAACAGGTTTTGGGATTCTGAAGCAGCTCGGCACCTAGTTAGCCATTTCTGTGTTTCAGAGAAGGACCTGAGGCCTGACCTGTTGCTGCCTTGCCTAGGGTTGGATAAGGGCCTACTTGAGGTTAGAGAGCCAAGAAAGCAGCTAAAGAGAAACCTGACGGAAGGGCTGGGTTAGGGGCTGCCAGGCCGGAGAAGTTAGAGAGCGGTGCTGTACTCACTACCTGAGGTGACCTGCCCTCCCTACCCCCACCCCAGACGAATGTTCCCCACCTTCCAAGTGAAGCTTTTTGGGATGGACCCCATGGCTGACTACATGCTACTCATGGACTTTGTGCCTGTGGATGATAAACGCTACCGGTGAGCAAGCCCTTGGGACCACTGGGACAAGCTGTGTGTTGGGGGGGGGGGGTAGAGAAAAATTGAGTCCCTCCTGCTGACAGACTTCAAATGCTACCCAAGCCTCCTGTACTGGCTGCTCCACAGCCTGCTCTTGCCCTGCTTGGCCCTGCCTAACTCAGATTCCATCCTATATGTTCTGAGCTGCCTCAGAAACTCACTGTGGTAACCTCCTGAGCTTCTGGCAACAGGCAGCTCAGATACCCGTGTAGTCTGCCACTTTACCCCACGTCTTCTGGTGACCGTCTTGTCCCCATCCCCCATTTCTAGAGAACTTTTGGTTCCAGAGCTGGGCCGGAAAGGTGGGGTGGCTGGTAAAGATTGTGCAAGGCGGGCCTGGGCTGCTTGGACAATTAACAGTAATTAATAAAAGGAACATGGGCCACCCTGTGCTTAAAGTCACGGGCTAGTGACGCCAAATCCAGTCTCCGACCTTCTGGGCCCTGGGGCAGGCAGACCCGCTTGCAGCGAAATGGAAGGAGGGGAGTGGCTTCCTCTCTTTCTGCACCGAGGGGTCCCTCACCTTTTGTGTGTTGGGCCTTGGGAAGTTTACTAGTTTATGCACAGTCCCCTCTCTTGGCGCTGTGAATTGGGAATCTTGATTTCACCAAGAACTCTTCTTGGGTTTATCTGCCATGGACGGACGGGGTCTTCTCGGTTACCCTATATAGCATGACTCCTCCCACGATGTTGTCCTAGGTATGCTTTCCACAGCTCCTCCTGGCTGGTGGCCGGCAAGGCAGATCCTGCCACACCCGGCCGAGTGCACTACCACCCGGACTCGCCGGCTAAGGGTGCACAGTGGATGAAGCAAATTGTGTCTTTCGACAAGCTGAAGTTGACCAATAACCTGCTGGATGACAACGGCCATGTAGGCGACCCTTCTCTGGCTTCTGAGCTGTCCCCTGTCGTAGGCCTTCCAGAGTACCCACTGACTGGAGACAGGCAGTACTGGGGCAACACTGGGTGGCAGGCTTCTGACAGAATGGCCTCTGTCTGAGGAGGTCACCTTCCTTCCCTTTTCTACTCTGAGCTCAGGTGGGGGGATCTTTAATTAGAAAGGGGATCCCTTTGTGAGAAAAGGGCAGCAGTCTTATGGAACCCCAGCCTGGGGGAGGGGGTCCCTGCTGGGTGGAACTCTGCCCCACAGCTGCCACCTTGTCCAGGCCTGGGGCAAGCCGTGGGGTCCTAAGAAAAGAAGATCTACAATCCCTTCATTTGCCAGCATCTTTCCCTGGAGATCCTAAATGGGCTCCGAGGCCCAATATAGTCTTTAAAATGAGGGGTTTGCCCACATTAGCTAAGGAAATTCATTGTTCATGTAGACTTTGCTTGCTTCACGATCCTGGCCTGAATCCTCCTCCAGCCTCATGGCTGGAGCAGATCCCCATCCTTGTCTTCCAGATTATCCTCAACTCCATGCACAGATACCAGCCCCGCTTCCATGTTGTCTATGTGGACCCTCGAAAAGACAGTGAGAAATACGCAGAAGAGAACTTCAAAACTTTTGTGTTTGAGGAGACACGCTTCACTGCAGTCACTGCCTACCAGAATCACCGGGTGAGGGTCTGCTGGGGGGTCCTGGGGATAGGCACACCACTGCCCTCTCCCTCCACAGGCCCGCCTAGCCTCCTATATCAGCTTGACCTCTGTATCGGCAACTGTCACTGCAGCCTGAAAGTTTGTTTTCCAAACCATTCCGGAAACTCCTCATCAGAGGCCTGATCTGAGGTTTATCCAGGTTCCTAGGGCGGCAGCTCAGTTGTCTTCTTTGTGCTGGGGTGCTAAAAGGGCGGAGGTGACCACATTCCCATCCCAGTCAGGGACCTGAGTTCTTCAATTTGGGGAGGCAACGGTAGGTCTGGCGAGAGAGAAGGCACATCGTGCTGAGGTGGGGGCAGTTGTAGGCCCCTTCTCTTCCAGATAGTGCAGAAGGCCTAGTAAACATCCCCTGCCCGCCGCTGCCGAGGTAGGGCGGCGACCGCGGTTAGTTTACACCAACTTCCCCGCAGATCACGCAGCTTAAGATTGCCAGCAACCCCTTCGCCAAAGGCTTCCGGGACTGCGACCCGGAGGACTGGTGAGTGCTCTCAGAAGAAAAGACAAGGGCCAGGGGGCTTGGTCTGGATGCCATGGTGACGTGACCCACTCCCCTTCCTCAGGCCCCGGAACCACCGGCCCGGAGCGCTGCCGCTTGTGAGTGCCTTTGCTCGCTCTCGGAATCCCGTGGCTTCTCCTACGCAGCCCAACGGCGCGGACAAAGGTAGGACCTGGGGTCGTGGGATCGCGGCCGCAGCCCGTGCGTGCTCGCTCCGCCCGGGTCTGCCGCCGCACCCGGCCACGCCCGCACCCCCGGGCGTCGTAGCTTCAGCAGTTGCACAAGGAGGCGGCGGGCGGGCAAGCGGGCACTCGCTCTCCCGCTCTCCGCCCCGCCTGCCGCGACTCGGACGGGGCGGGCCGGGGGTGGGGGTGGGGATGGGGATGGGGCTCGGCAGGTGCGCCCCGACGGTTCCTGCCCCGCGCTCACCCCCGGTTCTCCCCGCAGACGCGGCAGAAGGCCGGCGCGAGTTCGATCGTGACTCTGGACCCGCAGCGCTCGGCGACGCCACGCACCCGCCGCAGCTGCTGGCGCGCGTGCTGAGCCCCGCTCTGCCTGGGCCCGGCGGCCTCGTTCCGCTACCCGGGGGCTCAGGAGGCCGCCACAGTCCCCCGCACGCCGATCTGCGCCTGGAGGCGCCGGGCGCGTCCGAGCCGCTGCACCACCATCCCTATAAGTACCCGGCCTCCGCCTACGACCACTACCTCGGGGCCAAGAGCCGGCCGGCGCCCTACCCGCTGCCAGGCCTGCGCGGCCACGGCTACCACCCGCACGCGCACCCGCACGCGCACCCGCACCATCACCACCACCCGGCGGTGAACCCGGCCGCCGCCGCCGCCGCTGCCGCAGCAGCCAACGTGTACTCGTCAGCGGCCCCGCCGCCGGGGGCCTACGACTACTGCCCCAGATAGTGCGCCGGCGCGCGGGCCCCAAGGGCCACCCAAGGACGCGCTCCCCATCTGGGGAGCCATGCGGGCCTCCCGCCCGCCAGTGCCAAAGCCCCCGTCCGAGGCGGAAGGAAGTGGTATTTATTGTTCTCCGCGAGACCGCGTCGCCTCCGGCCCGGCCGGCAATTGCAGTGTAGACGACCCGAGTGAGCCCCGCCTGCGGGCTGTGTAGATACGTGTAGATATGTGTAGATACTGTAGATACTGCACCGGCGCCGATTTCATAAACGGTTTCGCCTCTTTTGGAAACTGCTGGTGTGGCTATTCTTTTGCATCTAATTCGATTGGGCCGGGCGTCTTTGCGACAGAGGGAGCCCAGGTCACTGGTGTGGGCGTGGAGCATGGGTCTCCACAGCTCTAATCGTCCCTCCTCTCCCCTTGGGCTCGCTGCCTCCCTCCGGCACCCCACCCCCACCCCACCCCTCGGTCCACTACAGGCAGGGCAGGCACCAGCTTTTACGTCAGCTCTCCACACCTGCAGCTGCTGGTGCAGGATTTGGCCCTGAACGCTGACCAGTTTACAGGACTAGACCTATAAGTTTTTCCGTGAATGCCGGGAATGATGTTCGGGACAGGACACTGTCCATCCGGCCTCGGATGGCATGCGGAAAGACAGAAACAAGCGGCGGGCTCGGCTCTTCCAGCATTGCCCTTGCCTGGCACCTGCCCAGAATTGCGTTTCCCCCTGTTTATTGACTTTATTCACTGAATGTCCCCACAGAGTGATGGGGTGGGGGACGCACAATGACAGTGGTCATGAGTCATCTTGAAACTCTCGTGTGAAGCAATTTTTCCCAGGCCAGGTGGCTGGGTGACCTGTCTCCATTAACTCAACACCATCGAAGTGGCCAAAGGAACCCTTTGATCCCTCCCTTCCTGAGCCCCAGCAGGAAGGGCCAACCGAAGGCCAGCCAGAGTTAAGGCTGGCTTATGCCTCAAATAAATGGGAAATGTCAGGCTCTATCCCCGGCCTTCTGTTTCAGTGTGTCCATGGCACTTGTTGGCACATCAGACATGCCTTCCTCGAGCACTTCCACATGGCAACCCCAAGTTAGTCCAACTTTGTCTCATGACCTGTCCCAGGTTGGGTGGTCACCCCTTTCCTTCCAAGAGCATCTAGTCCATGTGACCAGAAGGGACAAAGCTGTCAGGACACTCCCTTTAATACAGCTATGGACATTCATTCTCAACTCCTGCCCCATAACCTTCCTTCAAATGCAAGCTTCTTTCTATAGGTGACAGTGGGCTCTGCTCAAGGCCACCTGTTCCACACTGGCCTCACATTTTTGTCCCTGGGAAGCCAAAGACACTCCATGCTACTGGAGTAGTAGCCTGGGGTTTGTCCTGCAGAGGGCAATGGTCAGCTTCAGGCAGCCCCTCTCCCTCCCGGAATGCAGCCATTTCACATTCTTTCAACGTGCCGGGGATATGGGGCAGAGCTGTTTCATTAGAATCTCCATGTTTGTGTTATTTAAAGCTGAAGTGAGCTGTCGCAGCACCAGTTTTTGTAAGCAGGGGTGGAACACACACAGACCAGAGACCCTAAGTGAGCGATTCATTGACCTTGAAAATATCCCTGCTCCCACAGAGCTGGCCTGTTCATAAGGAAAACTGGACCACTGCTAGTCATGTGAAAGTGCACGCACTGGTGCGATTCCTAGTGCTAGGTGCTCAGGCACTGAGTGTTGACCAGAGGCAGCAGAGAAGGGGGTACTCTCTACCATGACTCTCAAAGCCCAGGGCTTCTCCCCTCTGCCCCAGGGATGAACCTGAGCACATCTTGTGAACAGGAGGCTGGGCAGGAGCACACTGCTGTCGTGTTCTCTCTCCTTTACTGTTTGTTGTGTATCTGCTGATCCCATGGAGCTGACCTCCCTATGGGAAGCTGCCTCCGAAAGCCCTTGGCTGCCTTATAAGAAATAGCTTTCTAGAAGTTTCTTTTTCTGTGATGGCCCATTTGCCCATCTGGTTTTCTTTGGTTGGTTGGATATATATATAATTTGTGACAGGGTTCACTATGTAGCACTGTCCTGGAACCACTATGTAGATCAGACTGGCCTCAAACTCAGAGCTCTGCCTGCCTGCCTCTGTCTTACAAGGGCTAGGATTCTAGGACTGTGCCACCATGGCCTGCCTTGGTTTCTGAATGTGTCCATTCTCCCGGTCAGGCTTTGCACATCTAGATATGATGGTATTTGGAGGTAAAGCCTTAGAGTGTGATGCAGTCAGGGCTGGGGGCAATGTTGGGGTGGGTAGGAGCAGATACACAAGGATCCCCGAGAAGGATTGGTACCCATATAAAAGACACAGGTGCCGAAGAGATGGCTCAGTGGTTAAGAACACTGGCTGCTCTTCCAGAGGGCTGGAATCCGGTTCTCAGCACACCACGGAGGTTCACCACCACCTGTAACTCCAATTTCAGGAGCTACAGTAGATGCCTTCTTCTGGCCTTCACAGGCACTACACACACATGGTGCAAAGGCAAAACACTCATAGATATAAAATAAAAATTAAAAACAAATTAAAAGGGACCCTTCAGTCTTCTGCTGGAAGACTCAAGAATGAGGCCATCCACAGCCTATAGGAGCACACATTCCGTCACCCTGACCTTGCACTTCTGGTCTCCAAAACTAAGAGAAATAGACACACCTTTAATCCTAGCCCTCAGGAGGCAGGTGTTTCTTGGTGAGTTCTAGGTCAGCCTGGTCTACATAGAGAGTTCTAGGACACTCAGAGCTACAAAGACCCTCCCCCACAAAAGGAGTAATGTCTCCTGCCTTTTGTCAGTAACTAGTTAGAGTTGACTTGAATGATTTGGAGAGCCAGTCTTTTCCTTTCACCATAGTTTCCTCTGTAGCCTGTCCTGCCCTGCTGTAGGCTGCTGTGCTGCCCGATGTGGGGACAGTGTCTTCTTTTATCTGCATCTTCTTAGTTACCCACACTCTGGTTGTTGGGCTCTCCCCTGTGCTGTTTCCAGGGATCCCTAGATAGTACAGAAGTCTAGGCCCCAATCCATGCTTCAGAATTCTTCAGAAATAGAATAAACACCCAGCTGAAGAGCTAGGCCAGCTAGGGGAGATGAGACAATGGCCAGAGCCACAGGCGGCCTGCCAGGAACTCCAGGAGTGCCTGCTCTGCAATGGAGGCCTTTCCTACGGGAAAGTGAGAGCACCCAATCGCTTGCTCGCTCTCGCTGCCTTAGGTCTGTCCTCAGGGAAACATTTGGCATGCAGAGGCCGAGGGGAAACTGCTGAGAGGTGCCTAGAGTGGTGCTGACAGGCAGAGACCCTGGCTGGTCTGCAGCTCCAGCCCCCAGCCCCAGCAGGGGAAGTCAGGAGTGTGTGGGATGTCTGAGATGGGTGTGGAGGATGAGACACCCCCCTCTAGGTGATCTACAGATCAAAGTGGGGGTGAGAGGGAGCAGGGCCAGCGTGGCATTGGTAAGCATGAGGCATGAGGTCAGGCTGCTTGGATTGGGCTGTGTGCCTCAGTTTCCCCTTTGTGCTGTGGTGATGCTGGATGTATATGTAGGGTCCATGTGGACTCTGGGCATGGGACATTCATAGTTTATATCTTCTCTTCTCCGTGTGTTTCTTGAGGTTCCAGCTGGGCTTGGCCAAGGAGTTCACTCCACCCCACCCCTCCTCCTGTATCTCTCCAGCCACCTCACATCCTTCTGTGGGTCTAGCCCAGAGCAAGTTGAGACTGGGCCCCTGGCCCTGCAGGCTGATGGGACCTTCCTCCTCTGGCAGTGAGTCTCACGTTCTTCGCCTTTCCCTAACCACACATCAAGCCTTTGATTCGGTTCCCCTTCCTGCTTGTTGTATTACTTCAAACCAGATGGGCTCCTCAGATGAAGTCTGGAGACTCCGTGTCTGTGCAACGCTGCCAGGTCTGTGTGTGGGAAACAGCAGAGGCAAAGGTATTGTGCTAACAGCAGCCCTGAGGGGGGAGGGGCCGCTCAGCTCTCACAGCAGGAATTAAGCTGTCCTCTTGATTGTGAGGGATGGCGGGCAACGTCCGTCAGTCCGTTATCAGTTTTCATTTGCCACCTGTAGGTACTAACTTCATCCTCCTTCCATCACCCCTGCTCCTTTCCTGGACTTTGGGCCAGCCCAGACCCTCATCAGACTTTAGCCCCACCATGTTCCCACCTGTCTGAGGCAACAAAGGCTGTGGCTTCTATCCGTCTCTCTCTGTACATCGCCCATATTCCCTACTCTTCCTGCCTTTCTGGCTCTGGCTCATGGCAGCACCCTGCCTGCCACACCTACCTTTTATAAAAATAATGTAATAAATTCTTAGATCCCCCCAAGACTGCCTCCCCTGCCCCACTGTAGGCTGCTTCTGTTATCATCACACAGTGAGGCTGTCGATGGCAGCATCCCAGGCTCCTGAGATGGACCACATTGCACAGGCTATGCATTAGGCTTTCACCCTGAGACCCTGATTCTGCTCCGAGGGGGTACAATAGAGTCCTTTCCTGTACAGCTGAGGTTGGTGGGCTGCTCTAGAGGATAGAAACAGCCGGGTACACTTGGGGACATAGATCCCAACCCTGCTGCTCCTGTCCTATCAGCTTCTGGTCCTCCTGGACTCTTGTGGTGAAGGCCCCTCCCTCAGGGTGGGCTAGCTTTTCTGAGGTGGGAGTCTTCACAGGAGGAGTCAAACCCATAGTCAGAGCCCACCTCACAGGAACTGGTTGTATCTCTCCTGGCCCGAGAACTATCAAAGGGCTTCTACCTGGAGGCCAAGCACAATGCTGCTCCTATTACAGGCTGCTGCCCAATAGCTCCAGAAGGACGTGGCATCCAGAGGACCAGGTTCTGGGTCAGGATGGCTCCTGCCTGTGGCCTATCAACTACTCAGTCTCAGACTGTCCCCAAGAACTGTCCCATGGTTCTTGGTGCCTGGGTCACCCTCCAGGACTGGTTTAGCTGATTTCCAGTCTAGTAGTGTCTTGCCTGTATCCAGACTAATTAATGGAAGGCAGTCTCCCAATCACTGAAGGCTGGCATGCATTAACAGAAAGCCTGGGCTAAGCTGCAATGAGACACTATCTCACACACCAAGTCAGCTATTCTTGTTGGTTTGGTTTGGTTTTTGAGACAGGGTTTCTCTGGGTAGCCTTGGCTGTCCTGGAACTCACTCTGTAGACCAGGCTGGCCTTGAACTCAGAGATCCGCCTCCTGAGTGTTGGGGGTTAAAGGTGTGTGCCACCACCATCCAGCTTAAGGCTGATATTCCTTCTTTTTCTTAAGATTTGTTTATTTATTTTATGTATTTGAGTACACTGTAGCTGTCTTTAGACACACTAGAAGAGGGCATCGGATCCCATTACAGATGGTTGTGAGCCACCATGTGGTTGCTGGGAATTGAACTCAGGACCTCTGGAAAAGCAGTCAGTGCTCTTAACTGCTGAGCCATCTCTCCAGCCTCAAGACTGATATTCTTAAAAACAAACAAAATAGCAACTGCAGTTGAGTGTGTAGCTTAGTGGTAGGTCCATGCCTAATACCTGAGAGACAATACCCAGGTGAATTCAATGCCCAGTTCTGCAAAGCCAAAAACAAACCCAAAAAGCCTGCTGTGGTGGCTCACACCTGTAATTCCAACTTGCAAGGCTGAGGCAGAAGGATGCACACAAGTCTGAGACCAACCTGGGCTACATAGTGAGACTCTGTCTGAAAAAAACATAATAAGAAAATAAAGAAGTAACAGGAGATGAAGGAGTCCAGGGGTCGCAGCTCTCTTGTGTGTCAGGCGCAGGAGTACGGAGAGCAGCCGAGGGGAGAATATAGCTTCACTGTGGTTTTAGCACATGTCCTAGCAAGTCCACTCCTTGGGACACCCTCAAAACAACTGAGAGATAGGATCCACCAAGGATGTGCTCACCCGTGTTCATAGCTGCGTCACTCCCAAACACCAAGAGACAGAGCAACTCCCACGACCTTTGGGAAGTGGGTAAATGAGCTAAATGTGGTTCATCCAGACAGAGGAGTATTACTCAGCCCTCAAAGGGAAGGGGGCCCTGACATCTGTGACAACACAGATGAATCCTGACAGATTTTTGAGCAAACAGGCCAGCGATAAGACAAGCGCTACGTGATGCCAGGTATAAGAGGCAATCAGAGGTTTGGAGAGAAGGCTCAGTGGTTAGGAACACAGGGTACTCTCCCAGAGGATCCCAACACCCACATGGTGCCTCCCAACTCTCTGTAATTCCAATGCCGGGGGTCTGAGGTCCTCTTGTGACCTCAGTGGATACCGGGTACACTAGTTGTGTCTATACATACATGCAGACAAATCTCTCCTACATCCCTCAGCTCCTGGCCACCTGAGGCCTGGTGGTGCCCAGCTTTCAGTGCCCTCCTGCAGCACTGAGCATCATAGCTACTGCAGGACCCTAAGTGGATCAGTGACACTCTTTGCTCTGGGCGGGCCCAGTCTGCCCTAGCAGGGAGATGGCAAAAGTGTGGCGCATGGGGCCTTTCACACAATGGCAGTGTCAGGAGTCATGGCTTCTGCTCCGAGAAGCCACGAATGTCCATGAGGAGATAGATATTCCGTTATTTTGGTCACTGTGGGCTAGAAGGGAGGAATGGGTAGGGATGGGTGTAAGGAACCAGGATGCTCCCATATCTGAGGTTCATGTCAGGCTGGGATCAGGCAGTGGACTAGGGATAGCTGGCAAGTTGAACGGCAGGTGAGACTTCCCTGTCTACACAGAGGGAGGACAGACATACAGAGATGTGTGCTCAGTGGTCAGAACAGCCCCTGTCCGACCCAGGGCGAAACCCCAGTGTCCATGGCAGCAGCGTGGTGAGTGTGACTCCAGGAAGCTTCAGCCGTGGTGCTGAGTCAAGGAGCCAGGGCCAGGTAGCACTCTGCTGCAGGACTCCACTTACAAGCCACGCAGAAAGGGCAAAGCCACGGTGAGGATCAGCTTGTGGCCAGGGCTGCAGGCGTGTCCCAGCCAGGACAGGGCGGGAGGATCCGATTGGGTGGTGGAACTTTTGTTAAAACCTTGTCAAAACTGGGACAATGGCTCAGTCAATAAAGTGCTTGCTGCACAGGTAGAATCTAAGTCCCAGAACCCAAATGGAAAGTAGCAGCACATGCCTGGACCCCAGCACCAGTGAAACGGAGACAGGAGGATTCCTGGGACACTGGCTGGCCGACTTGGCTGAGCATGAGCCTGGGGTTCAGGGAAAGACTCTGCTGCTTAAAACGTAAAATAGGAGGTGACTGAGGAAGAGACCACATGTGGTTTCTGGTCTTATACCAACGTGAGTGCAACACACACACACACACACACACACACACATCAAAACTCAAACTGGATGCTGAGGGAGGGTGAAATACAGTTTCACTTGTGCATAAAGAAGAACTTGCTGGTGGCTCTTTCCCCTCATCCCAGTCTCTTGCTGATGGATCTCTTTTTCCTCCTCTCCTGCTATAAGATGAACAGCACTTGTCTCCCCAAACTGACAGGCACCCTGCTGGTATGGGCAGCTCCTGCGCTGGGAAGATCGGTGCCCTTTGCAGAAGTGGGGGTCGGTGGGGAAGGGAGGCTGTAGTATGCTCTGCCTCCGGCACATTGCTGCACTACCTACCCCGTGCCATGACTTGAAGTGATACAGGACCAGCTAGGTGTAGCTAGACAATCTTGGATTTGCCAGCCTCTTTTCTATATAACCTGTCTTTTATTTTTTAAATATTTTTTAAAATTTTATGTATATTGCTGTTTTGACTGTATATATGTCTGTATGAGGGGGTCAGATCCCTTGAAACAGGAGTTACAGGCAGTTGTGAGCTGCCATGTGAGTGCTAGGAAGTGAACCTGGGTCCTCTGGAACAGCAGTCAGTGCTCTTAACTGCTGAGCCATCTCTCCAGTCCCCATGTAACTTGTCTTGTCCACTATTACGTTAGAGCAACAGAAAATGAACCAAGCCATTCCTCCTCCTCCCAGCCCCTTTACTTGAGGTTCATGGTGTATTTGGCATAGTCTTGGGATATTATTATTATTATTATTATTATTATTATTATTATCATTATTATTATTATTAGTCGATGATGTTGTTGTGCAAAGGATCAAACCCAGAGCTCATGAATGCTGGGCAAGGTCTCTACCACTTAACCAAGTGACAACCTTTCAATATCCTAGGGCCTGTAGAGCTAGAAAGATAAGCCACTGAAAGGGGACTACGAGTGGGTCTTTGTTTAACACTGAAGATAGGTAAGACAGATAAGGGGACCAAGTATTCAAATGCCCACAGCTATGGGTGACATCTTACTCATAACATGCCAGATAGTCATTCAATAAATGCCCTGCATTAGGAGATTTTATGCTGCACGATTGGCAGCCCTCTATCCAGCCATGGGCTGACTCAGTGGATGGAGTGTTCCCATCCAAGTGCTATGGATGTAAACTGTCCTGACATCGAAGCACATGTACAAGATGTGGCTGGAGCTGAGGGCCCGGGTGTCTGCCGTGATGAGGCTCCAAGTTTGATCCTGCACTCTAGAAAAACCTACCAGCCAAGCAGCAATCAAAAATACCCAAACAAAAGCCCCCTGCTCTCAGTAGGTGTTAACTATGCAGGCTGGTTAGCTTCAAAATTGAGATTCTCCTGCCTCAGCATCATCCCCAGAAAACATTACTGGAAACAAACATGACTTATGCTTTTCTGTTTTTTGTTTGTTTGTTTGCTTGCTTGCTTGCTTGCTTGTTTTGAGACAGGGTCTTTCTTTGTAAACCCGGTTGGTCTGGAGGTCAATATATAGACGAGGCTAGCCTCAAACTCACAGAGATTTGCTTGCCTCTGCTACCTGAATACTGGGATCAAAGCTGTGTGCCACCATGTACTTTTCTTTGCTTTTCATGGAGCTATGGTGGAAGTCAGGACCTTGGGCACACTGGATCAGCTTTACCAAAGAACTGTATCTGCAGGCTAAGTTTTTTGTTTTTTGTTTTCTTTTTCTCTTATTTTTAAGATAAGGTCTCACAGCATAGTTTTGGGTGGTCTGAAACTTGCTATGTAGATCAAGTCGGCCTTGAACTTGAAGGGAATCTGTTTGCTTCACTACTCATTATGTTGGGATTACAGGCACGTGCTCCCACATCCAGCTCAGCCTTTTTGTTTGTTTGATTTTTGAGACAGTATTGTGTGGTTTCAATAAGAATGGTCCCTACAGGCTCATATATCCAAATGCATGGTCACCAGGGAGTGGGACCATTTGAAAGATTTACAAGGAATAGGAAGTGTAGCCTTGTTAGAAGGAGCAGGTCACAAATGTCACAAGGGGTGGGCCTTGGAGTTTCAAAAGCCCAGGCCAAGTCCAGTCTCTGTCTCTGTCTCTCTGTCTGTCGATCTCTGCCTCTCAGGATGTAATTCTCAGTTACTGCTCCAGCACCATGCTTACTGCCATGATGATAATGTATAAACAGTTAAATGCGTTCTTGTATAAGAGTTGCCTTGGTCATGGTGTCTCTTCACAGAAATAGAATAGTGACTAAGGCAGAAGTTGGTGCAGGGGAGCAGGGTATGGCTGTGACAGGCCTGACTATGCTGCTTGTTGGCACAATGTAGACTTTGAGACTCTGGGCCATGTTAGTAGGGACATGGAGGACAGTGGTGCTGAGAACAACGCACATTATAATGGCCCAGCTCAAGAAGTTTCAGAAGAGAAGAGTATTAGTAATGGCCTAGAGACCACTCATAGAATATTTTGGCAAAGAATGTGGCTGCTTTTTGCCCTTGCCCTACAAATCTGCCTAAGGCTAAATTAGAGTTTTGAATTCTTGGCTTTGGAAGAGGAGATTTCAAGATAGCTTAGTTTTGACTATATCTATGTTTGGCTTTTTGTTGTTTTTTGTTTTGTTTTTTGTTTTTTGTAATCACTCTTATGCAGATCTATAATGAAAAGGAGCAAGCTGGACAAATTAAAGTACAAAAAAACAAAAGTACAGACAAAAAAGAAGTTTGAGGAGAAAGGGGGCATCAGGAAATGTCTTGTTGGAGCCCAGTGTTGAGCTCCAAGACATAAAAAGGTTTTTTTTTTGTTTTTTGGAGACAGGGTTTCTCTATGTAGCCCTGGCTGTCCTGGAACAAACTCTGTAGACCAGGCTGGCCTCGAACTCAGAAATCCACTTGCCTCTACCTCCCAAGTGCTGGGATTAAAGGCGCGTGCCACCACTGCCCGGCAAGACGTAAAAGTTTAGAGAAAAGCCTGATGCTAATTGGAATAAAGGGAGTGATGACCTTGTATCAAGACTCCGCCCAGCTGAGCTCCCGACCTATGGAAAGGGATGGAAGGAAAGCTTAAGCAGTGAAGAAAGCCATCAACACCAGGAAGCTTTGGCACATGTAACTGGGCAAGGGGACCAATGTCCAGCCCTATCAAGCCTCAGGACTCGGCAGGTTCAGCCGTAGCGTTCTGTCTTTAGAATCAAGGATACAAGAAAGCGAGTGTGAAATGTCCCTCTGTGCCTGAGCAAGGCCACTGAGGCCGGGCATGTTTCAGGGGTGTCCAGGCATGGAGGCCAGGGGGTTCTTTTAGTGAGGCTATGAAGGTGAAGCCTGGATTGTGTCAGAGACCCCAAATCATTGGAGGAGGCAGTCGTGGGACATCTTCAAAGGGAAGTTGCTAACAAGGAGTGGAACCAGCTAGCGGGGGGGGGGGGGGGGAAGTGGTGTTTCATTCAACAAAGCTGAAAGGAGTTGAAGATTTGGAGAACACGTCGACATCAGAGATACAAAATTTGGAGTTTGCCCTTGGTTTTAGCCTTATTTGGTTCAATATGTCCTTCTATGCTTCCTTTTGGAATGGTCGTGTATATTCAGTGCCAGTGTATGCTGGAAGTATGTGATCTGCTTTTTCATTTTGATCTCTACAGTGGGTTACAGATTGCAATGAGTCTCAGAAGAGATTTTGGACTTTTAAACAGTGTTGAGACTGTGACAGGCTATGGGGACTTTTGAAATTGAACTGAATGCATTTTTGCATTGATATGGTTATAAGCCTATGGGGGCCAGGGAATGGAAGGTGGTGGTTTGAATGAGAATGGTTCCCATAGGCTCATATATTTGAATGCTTGGTCACCAGGAAGTGGAACCATTTGAAAGGTTTAGAAGGATTAGGAGGCGTGGCCTTGTTGGAGGAGGTGTGTCACTGGGGATGGGCTTTAAGGTTTCAAAAGCCCATGCCAGTCTCAGTCTCTGTCTCTCACTCTGTGTGTGTGTGTGTGTGTGTGTGTGTGTGTGTGTGTGTGTGTGTGTGTGTGTGTGTTAGGATGTAGCTCAGCTACTGCTGCAGCACTATGCTCCCTGCCATGATAATGAATTAAGACACTGAAACTGTAAACGAGCCCCAAGTTCAATGCTTTCTTGTTGTCTTGACCATGGTGTCTCTTCTCAGCAGTAAAACAGGGACTAAGACAAGTACCTTACATAGCTCAGGCTGTCCTGAAGCACACATGTCTTAAGAGAGTCTGGGTTACTCCTGGCCTGTTGGGTTTGCTCTTGGAGACTCCATGTAAGAAATTTAACTCTCCTGAGACAATTTCACTGAGAAAGGCACAGTTTGTACGATCTCTGTCACCAGCCTCTGGGGGCCCCTGCCAATGAATGGGCCAAATACACACATGAAGCTGGGGGTGAAGGAGGGAAGAGTAGATACTCCAGCCGTGTGACTGCTGTGGCAGAGATAAATCCCACGGCCAAGCTCCTCTTAGACCCCTGACCACAGTGAACAGACAGCTGTTATACCCATCCGTTTATTATCCAGCAACAGTGACGGGTGAAGAAAATGGCCCAATTCCATAACAGTCTGTTTACAAACACTGAGTGCAGTACCTCTGGCCTGTGCCCTGGGTAATGCCCCACTCTCCTTCCTACAGGTCAGATTTCCCCATTTGAGTGAAGAGCTCCTAGCATGTCCATCTGCTATCTGGACTGTGCTCAGGCCCCTCAGGTCCGTGCAGAAGCCCAGAGATGCCCTGTCATTGTGAGGAACTGTGCTCGGTAGCCACTTCATCTGCATGTAGTAGAGGTGGGTATTTAAAGTGAAGGCTGATGTACTTTCTCTGTAGATGCTGGCTGTGGCTCTGGGCTCTATCACCCCTGATCGGACATCATAGGGCAACTGTGGGCAACAAACAGGATGGCTGTGGACAGTGCCCAGGAGGCAGCAGAGTTTGGGCATGTCACTTCCCCGGGCCTCCTCCCTGGCAGAGGCGGGCCATGAAAGCAGCTCATTTTATTTTATTCCTCCCTTTGACATCATTTACTTTCCGTTGAAGCACAGGGTAGCTTCAAACTCAGGACCACAGATGTGCACCACAACACCTGGCAAAAACAACCCATTAGCTCCCATTTTTAATCTTAGGTTTTGGGGGACAGGGTCTTACTATATAATCCTGGCTGGCCTAAAATTCACTATGTAGTCATGGTTGCCTTCACGGAGACCCACTTGCCTCTCAAGTGCTAGGATTAAAGGCATGTGCCACAATAGCTGGCTCTTTACTTTGTCTGTCTGTCTGTCTGTCTGTCTGTCGTCTGCCTATCATTGGTGACAGGATTATCTTGCTGCATACCTCAGGCTCACTTCAAACTTGTGAACCTCTTGCCTTTGCTTCCTAGTGATGTAAGCTTCCACACTCACCAGAAATGAGTGCTTGCTACTAATTAATTTCAGCTTGACACTATTAGCCACACCCTGTTCCCTCATAGTCCAGTGTCCCCCTTTACTTGGAGTTGCCTGGTCCTTGAGCAGAGCTGAGAAATCTTTCCTGTATAGCCCAGCAGTCTACCAGGTGAGCTATCTGTACCTTCCATCTATCCATCCTGCCCAGACTCTGCCTTTCTGTCTTGCTCCTGAGCCCCCCTGAAGGCCAAAATGGCTTGCTGACCTTCAGGAGCCAAAGAAGTGTTTGGAGAGTGTATCTGCCAAGCTGCTGAGACTTCCCCAGTCCTCAGGCAACTGCTGAACACCTATGGGGGATGGGGTGGGGTTGCAGGCTGAGGCCTCACAGCAGAGGCGGGCCTGGCAGACCCTGCAGTGACATGCCTTTCCCAGAGCTGGTGGTTGGTGGTTCTACGCCTTGTTTGTGCGAGACACACGCATACAGCAAGTTCAGCTTTAATGGTGTCAGCGATGGCAGCTTGTTGTTTGCCACGGTGGGGTTCCACATGAAGTTATACCTAGTTGAGAATCAAGTATTTCTAAAGAGCCCCAGAGGGATATTTTCTCTTTGTGCAAACAGTCCTTTTGTGCAGAGGGAGTTCTGTGGCTTTTTGGCAGACACAGGTGGGGAACACCTCAGTAAACTCCATTCACTCCTGTGAAGCAGAGACATGCACTGCACTGCAGCACAGCCCTGGGCACTGGCTTCTCTGCATGCTGCTGCTGCGAGTTGTCCTCGGATAATCCCAGTGCATCTGATAACCCTCAGCATCCAGTGCTGAATCAGATGCAGCCTGTCTAGCTTACCCCCAGAGGCCAGAGCTCCACACTACCTGTGATCCTAATTGTCTTAGAGTTTCCTTTGCTTAGATAAAACCATGACCAAAAGCAGCGTGGGGAGGAAAGGGTTTATTTCATCTTATAACTCTCCTGTCACAGTCTATCACGGAGGGAAGTCAGGGCAGGAACTCAAGGCAGGAACCCGGAGTCAGCAACGGAGGCAGAGGCCATGGAGGAATGCTGCTTATTGGCTTGCTCCCTGTGGCTTGCTCAGTCTGCTTCCTTATACAGCTTAGGACCCAGGAGTCCCACCTGAATCACTAATCGAGAACATGTCAGGTGGACTTGCCTTATAAGGGCATCTTCTCAGTTTAAGAATCCTTCTTCCCAAATGAAAGCAGCAAGCTGACAAACCAGCCAGCCAGCACCCTAAGTTATCCGGGAACAGACAGGGGCTCCAGGGTCACCTGTCCTACAGGGGCCTGGCTAGCAGCACAGGCTGAGTAGGTGCTGACTACCAGTAGTGGATGATAATCGATTCTGTCTCACAGAGTAGCTATGGAGAGAGTGGGCATATAAAGGTCCAAGGCAAAAGTACTTGAGTCCCTGTGAGTCTTCCAGATCCAATGCAGCAGCCAGAGCTGCTGGGCATCTCTAGTAGAGCTCACAGGCTCTACAACCAACCCTTAGACTGAGCTACCAAAGTAACCAAGCAGACACTCTCAAGGCTGCCTGTTTGCTCAACAGAGGAACATGGGTAAGCCTTGGGGCAGCCCCAGGAGTTCAGAGCCCTGCTCAGCAGCCACGGGGTCTGACAGCAACAGAAAAGAATCCTCCCACTACTTTTCATGCTTGTGCTCCTGACTCAAGGAAATACCCAATAAGAACATATGGCAGTTGAGTACAGAGGCAGACTTGGGTAATCCCACACACTCAGGAGACAGAGACAGGAGATAGAGTTCCGGGGCAGCCTGGGCTACAAAGGAAAACAAAATGGAAAGGATGCTGTGGCTGAATACAGAAACTCAAGAGTCAGCACTGAACACAGCACTGCCAGCCACTATTCCCAGCACTAGTTTTCTTGGCTGTGAGTGGCCTCTCATGATGCGAAAGGATGTGTGGACAGCCACTGGAGAGGCAGCAAATGGGGTCTGTCCCAGGTCACTGGCCAGCTGGTCTGGGAAATGTCTAAGTACCCTTGATTACTAGTCTGGGCTATGCGGCTGCAGGGGGCTCAGCCCCCCCAGGCTTGTTCTGGGAATATGGACAGTTTATGCATGGAACCTCAGGTGTTGCTTCTGGGTCACACTTCCTTTCTGTGTGACTTCTCTGCTGTAGCTAACAGGAAGCTGCTTGTTTCCTTAGAGACAGGGACAACCTTCATGGAGGCCTCATGGCTTAGCTAATGTGGATGGTGCAATTTAAAATGACTCCCAAAGGAAATCGAAAAAAGAAAACAGTTGAAGCTGCCTGGGTAGGCATTTGGGCACTGAGAAGAAACCCCAGGGTTGGGTCCACACAGCCCCCAACACACAAAGCATGTGCTGGGTACCGGGGGGTGCCCAGAGCATCACATGGGCAGAAAATGTGCTGTGGTCCCTCTATGTCCCACTCCCTATGTTCTACGTCTTCCTGGGGAGACATGGACACACACCCCAGATAGGACACAGATGACAGCCCAACCCCCAAAAGCAAGTCTAGCTTAGTGAACCAATGACTTTATGGGGGTTACTTTTGGGAGCCTAGGTGGCCCCAAGGCAGCTGAGAACACCCAGGCCAGTCCTGGGGGTCTCTCACAGGAGCTGCTTCCCTAGAGCTCCTGGCCTAGCTTGCAGGCATCCACTGGAAAGTGTTCCTCTCCCCAGCCATTGCTACTGCCTTTTGTAATTCTGGGCAAGGGTCCTGAGAATCTCAGAACTGAGTCTTATAAGCCTCTTTCCTTGTAGGGAGAGGAGAATGTTCCACTTTGGGGGAAACAATAATATCCCACCAGCCCATGTACAGAAGGGCCTAGGAAACCTGTGGACAGGGATGCACTGGTGACCTCCTCCACTGTGTGATAAGGAAGGGGTGGGGAAGATTTGGCAGAGCTTGTGTGAGATGAAGCTTCCTGAGGCAGCCATATTGATCTACACAGGCTTGAGGCCATCTCTAAAAGCGCCGGTAAAAGACAACTGGAGGGCTCCACAGGACAGCCTTGCTCCGTGCTGCCTGGGTATCACAGCGGGGTTTGGGCACAGACAAGAATTGGGCTATCTTTCCCACTCATTGATGGGCTCACCAAGTTCCCTGTAATCAACCTACCCAATCTTCCTCCCCCCTCCCAGGGTAATAAGATAGAGCACTTGGTGGCAGGACCCCTGGGAGAAGAACAAACAGTGTCTGGCTGGTACTTCCTTCAAAGGGAGTGAAAAGGCCTGTGCCTGTGGCCTGGGTCACCTGCTCGCTAGGTCTATCTGCTTCTGTCTATGTGGACCAAGTTGGCCCATGCCGTTTCTAGGGACTCCAGGAAAGCCAGCCCATCACAGAGCTCTACTGGTTAGGTTGTGCTGAGCGTGGCAGCTAGTGATTCCCCACTCCAGTTAGAGATTCTACTTTGGAAGCTGCAGTTGTAACATCCCAGGGCCTCAGCTGCAGCTAGGGCCTCCTGTGTGCATATGCTTACCACCAAGTCATATCCTTCACAGGCGTACAGAGAGGAGCAACCATGAAGCCCTCTGAGGATGCTGGGCTCCCCTGGCAACTGCCTCCCTCAGTATGGGGCAAACGGCACATCCTCCCAACCCACCCGTAACAGGCCACATTCCCATCTCCCAGCCATTGGGTCCCTTACTCCACCTGGCTTCTCAGCTTCCCGTGTACACCCACCCACCTTTTGAACTGCGTCTAACTAACCTGCCACCAATCCAAACAGCTTTCTTGGGCCCTGGCGCTGTGACAGCAAGCCATAGTTCTTGCTGCATGGATTTCACCGGGAGCACACAGTCCTTTCAGATGTGCTCTCCAGCTTGGGGACACCAGGCTGAACTGTGACACTTTTAACATAGACCCATTCAGCCTCAGCAGGCTATACGTAGTGTGTAGTTAGAGACCAGAGGCCCGGAGGGCAGTTGGGACTCGAAGGTCAGCAGCGCCTGGCAGGGCAGCACTTGGGGGCGCTCCAGCTCTTCCGGGCCCAGGATTTTTCTGACAATGATGGAAGGAGAAAGGTCCGAGGTCTACACTCCTTAGCTGCATCTTCACCTTTACGGTCCACCCCCCCCCCCCCCCCCAAGTCAACACTACCCGGGAGGCTGCTCACCTGTCAGCCACATGCTGAGAGGCATCAGGCACTCACTCCTGACTCTCAAGGCCTTGTTACTCCACATACCACATGGCTGTGCTTGCAGCCCGGCCACGACAGAGGGTCCGGCTTGTGGCCTGTCTTGGTGCTTGCCCTTGCCTCCTGCAGGCTCATTGGGAGACAGGCCACCCCTTTACCTTGTCCTGTCAGAGGCCAGACCTCCTTTCCTGGACTTCTATCTGGCTTTATACTGCATTCTACACGTTCTCCTTTCCTGACCACTTTGGTCACCCCATTATTAACTCTTTCTTGCCTCCCTCTTTAGAGAGCCCAGTTTCATCCATTCCTCATGCTGACCTCAGCCCTGGATGTCAGGAGACCCTGAACATGTCTGGGGCAGTGTGCCAGACAGTTACTATGGGATTGACAGCCTCCCAAGGCCAAGCCCTGAGCACCTGCACCCAGAACTACTGCTGTAAGTAAGGCTGATGGTAGGCAGGCCTGCTGGGCAATCTATGTTCTGTCTCCAAGGGGAGAACACAGGGAAAGTTCCCACCTTGAGAATTCAGGCTGTCAATGGGAAATTTATTGTCAAATGTCTCCAGTCTGGCCACCTTCCCAGGTCCAAGCTATGCCTGTTACTAAGCTAGAGGTGCCAGGGGTCTATCACCTGAATGACAGTCACGAAAGGAACAGGGAACCTCTCAAAGAAAGTGGATCCCACGGACTGTTGGCCACAATTTGCTGTCCTCACAGGGACTTGAAGATCTTCCACAGGGCTGGGTCAAGACTGGAGTAGACAGCAGTGTCCCACAGCCAAGTCATGGGCAGGGGTAGAGTGACCAGATGCTGATACGCTGGTCCTTGGACCCTGCAGCAAGCAAGCCATCAGCAGCAAAGGCCACACAGTACACAGGGGCGCTGTGGAAAGCCAGAACAGCCAGTGGCTTCATTGTGCTCCAGTGAAACACACGGATGCGGTGGTCCCAGCCTGCTGTGGCTAAGATCTTGTGGTCTGGACGAATGGTGACTTCTGCAATTCCAGGATTGGTGAGTTCATGAATCTTCTTCACCTATGAGCAAGCAGAACAAGAATAATTAGGCTGCTCATGGATCTGCTGCTGCCCTTGGTTACAGATACCCTCATCCAGCCCTCACTCTGTCATAGGCTTTTGTGCATGTGGCCTCCTCCTCAGCCCCATGGTTATAGGAGGAGCTTCCCTGAGCCACTAGGCAGTACTGTGCAGTTCCTCAGGCTGCTTGGACAACTCCAGCCCTGGAGGAACCTGGGAGGCCAGATTCTGGGTTCTCAGTGTGGATGGCATAGCAGAGTCAATGTTTCTCCTGCAGGAACCTCCATGGAAACTCATGGCACGTGGAAGATACAAATTCCAGGAAAAATGACACCAAAAGGCAAAAAATGACTCGAGGATGTGGGAGGGGTTCCTCAGCCAAGAGAAGGGCAGGGTGCTAAGGTCTGAATGTGTCCCTCAAGAGTTCACAGGGAGAAACTTAATTCTCAAATTCACCTATTAATGCTATCTAAGGTGGGGTATTTGGCAGGGAACTGGGGCTATGTGAAATCACAAGGCCTATTAGTGGCTTTTTCTAGGAGGAGACCTGAGCTGGCAGCCTGTTCTGTCTTGTCTGGGGATAGTCCCCATGCTGAGACCAGCATTCAGCAGATGCAGGCTTTGAGCCTCCTGGACTTCAGCACTATTAGCCAGGTAAATCTTTATTTTTGAATAAAAATTGTCTCCCTTTGTATTTTTTGTGTTTGGGTGTTTTGTCTGCAAATGTATCACTGCAGTATGTGCATGTAGCACCCACAGAGGCCAGAAGAGGGCGCTGGATTCCCTGGGACTGGAGGTACAGACAGATGACCTGAAAGCTGCCACATGGGTGCTGGGAATTGAACTTGGGTCCTCTGCAAGAACAGCCAGTGCTCTTAACCACTGAGCCATCTCTCTGGCTCCAAACTTCTATTCTTTATACACTGTCCAGTCGTAGTCTTAGGCATTTTGTTGTAATAGAAAATGGAGTAAGGTACAGGATGAGAGAGACAACACTGAAGGAGGCAGGAGAAATCACAGATGTGCTCCTCACTGACTCTGACCCCCCCATTTCTCTAGATTTGTCTGTCAATGTGGTCTACTCCTCTGTATATTCTCTGCAGTGCCATTCCCACTGTGTCCCTGTCGATGCAAGACCAATGTGGCCACCCAAACTTTAAAACACTAGAACTTCAAGCTAAATGAGATGCCTTTATAAAGTTAGCCTGCCTTAGGCTCTTTGTTCCGGTAATGAACACAGATCTCTTGGTTACACTGGCCTACCCTCAACACTGAGGCTACTTGATATCTCTGTTCCTGTGAGTGGCCTGCCTCTGAACATCTCTGTTAGCCCCCCTTGTCTTCAGTGCCTTCTAGTAGGGCTGCATCACTCTTTGCAGACAATGATGCGCCTCCACAGAGATGACAAGGAGACCGGGCACAGTGGCCTGTGCCTTTAACCCTCGCACTCTGAAGGAAGAGGAGCAGGTAGTCTCTGTGAATTTGAAGCCAGAGAGTTCCAGGCCAGCCAGGGCTACATAATGAGAGTCTGTCTTAAAAGGGAAGGAAGGAAGGAAGGAAGGAAGGAAGGAAGGAAGGAAGGAAGGAAGGAAGGAAGGAAGGAAGGAAGGAAGGAAGGAAGGAAGGAAGGAAG
>CM052713.1:427408-452257 GCA_028551405.1 Uromys caudimaculatus
GGCAGCCAATCAATGTGGGAGCTGGCAGGGCTCAGGAAGGAGGAAGGGAACAGAGTTGCTGTGGAGATCTTGAATGAAGCAGGATGGAGCGTGGAGGGCAGGATGATTAGAACATACACCAGAGAGAACAAAACAGTTAAAACGGACCAGAGAAAACATGGAGGGCAACGGAAGAGCAACTTTTATTTACTGATATAAAAGTATCTAAGCCCACAGAAAGGCTGTATGAGCATCAACAGTAAGATACGCTCTAAAATTATTAGGGGTAAGAGTGAAGAAAGACCTTCTGATAGCTATACCCTCCCCCCCCCATTCACATGGAAGATGAGGGCACAGTAGATGCTGTGGGCACAGTAGATGCTGTCACCAGAAAGTTCCAGGGCTACATGTGTGCTAGCAGACAGCGGAGCAATACTCATACAGGCAGAAGGGAAGTGAGGTCCAAGAGCTTTATATCCAGCCAAAGTGTCACTCAACTGTGAAAACAGTAGACAAACATTTTTGAACATGTAAGAGCTGAAAGATCATTGCTCCCGTAAGTCCTTCTGGAAGAACAAGAAGATTAACTCCAGTCTTGCAGGAGATGGCTGGAACACTGTAGTGAACAGTCTGGCACATGGCACTGAATGTACTTACCTATAGGATTAGGCACAGACACGGGGATTATAGCTAGAAAACCAGTTATGTAACCAACAGAAGCATGGGTGGGTAATGAGAAAGAAGGTGGTGCTGAGGATGTGGTCATCTGAGGTGATCTGACCTCCGCCATAAATGATGGCAGCTCAGCATATTCCTTCTCCTCTCCCACCTGAGGGGAGACACCTTGTTTTCCTGGTATTTGCTGTGCATATCTGTATATGATAATACCAAGACAATAAATATTCTCTAGCTTTATGATTAAATCTTACCCAAAGCTAAATTTAAATCTGGGCTCTGAAGAAAGAGACTCCAAAGGGTTAAATAGCAGATAAGCCAGAACACAAGTGAGAGAAGCAGGGGATTGTTCGGGTTCCAAGCCCAGAGCAGTGAGGGAACACTTGGAACCTAACACTGATCAAAGGCACAGACCACACTCAAGAACTGTGACTTTAGCAAACAGCCTCATCCTTCATAAAGTGGTTACAACCAAGTATCTGATGCCTAAATAGTCACCTGGCTGGAAACAACCATGAAGGTGAACAAAGCACACACATTGTTACAGGCCCTGGACAGCAGGCAGAGGCGGGGCCTGGCATTCTCTGCCTGAGGACAGAATCAAGCTGGAATATAGTAGTCATATTAAGCTGAGGGGCAGGTCAAGCTCTGCAGCAAGTAGAAGATCTGTGAGGGTGTAGGGGGTGTGGCTTTGCGGGCTGAGTACTAGACATGGGCTCTCTAGGAGACCTTGTTTGAGGGCTAGGCTATGTATGTTCAGAGCAGGTGACAGGCTGACCAGCGAAGGCTGATGCAAGGCTTTAAAATGGAACAGTTATGAGAGGTCACCAGTGAGAGCTGAGGAAGGGACGAGCCTAGGAGTGAGGCCTGCTCTAGACATCTAACAAAGCAGGCCTGGCAAGGGGGGGGGACGGGAAGCTGGGGTCGCAGCCACACCACAACGAAGGCAGCTGAGATGACTTTTCCACAAACTTGCTCCAACACAGCACGAAGCCACGCCCACACAGGTCCAAAGTGAACAGCCAGCCACTAAACCTAGCACTAGAGAAGAAGACAGATGCTCCTCAGCTCAGAATGGCAGAATTCATTGTAGTCATCACGGGCCATCTACAATGTCCAGCACATTAACAGGAAGTACGAGACACACAGAAGGGCAGGACAACAGGCTCCACAGTCAAGGGAAAGTCCAACCAACAGAAGCGGGTCCCCAAATGGTGCAGGTACCAAACATATTGCCAGGAAGGCTGGCGGCCACCACTTGGGAGGTAGAGACAGGATCCTTGGCAAGCTGGCTACCTAGACTAGTTGGAACTGGTGAGATCTGGACTCAGCAATAAACTTGATAAACACAGTGAAGAATTATCAAGGAAGATAATCAATATCAACTTCAGGGCTCTATACACATGTGCATGCTCATATATGAACACACACATGCACTCATACACATGTGAACACACATACACAAACACACCCACACTACACATACTCAAAAAACTAAAGATATATTTAAATAATTATAAAATTATTTGTATAAAGTAAGCAGATAGAAATTATTAGTACAGTCTAAAAGTTATAAAAAAAAAAAAACCCAGAAAATAACAGAGCTGAAAATACCAACTAGAATAAAATGCACAGGACAGGGCTAATAGCAGATTGGAAATTGTTTTATAATGAAGTGAACTGGGACCTACAGGTTAGAAGAAAACTTGCTCTTGCGAACTGTCCTCTGACGTCTGCATGTTCACTGTGCACACACGCATACAACGTAAATAAATAAGTACTGTCTTCTTCCAGGGAAAAGGGTTGAACTCTAGACAGGCCTGGGGTGTATAGGGGAAGTGCCAGAGCTGGCTGCTGCTGATAAATAGCAAACACTCTGCATGCATCTGTGCGTCCGTGCGTGCATGTGTGTGTGTGCTTGTGTGTGCCTGTGTGTGTGTGTGTGTGCCTGTGTGTGCCCCTCTCTCTCTCTGTACGTGCATGTGTGTGTGTGTGCCTGTGCATGTGTGCCTATGTGTATGTGTGTGCATGCGCCTGTTCTGTGAGTGTGGTGGCTCACAACGACCTGTAATTCAGCTCCAGGTGATCCAATGCTTTCTTCGGGTCTCCACAGGCACTTGTATAGAAGGCAAAAATTCACACACAATACATAAACAAAAAGTCTAAGCTAGGCAGTGGTGCCCCATACCTTTAGTCCCAGCACTAAGAAGGCAGAGGCAGGCAGGCTGGGTGTTGACCTGCCAACAGCCCATGCCGGGGGATCCAGGAGTAGGCCCCACAAAGGCCTTTCCAGAGCACAGGCACATCAGAACCACTTACATGTACCAGAGGCCACCACACTGACCATCTTGAGATTCACCAGAGGACTTGAAAATGGCCTGCATTTATGGGAGGGTACGGTTCATGAATGCCCCAGTGTGCCAGGCATGGGGGCACGAGACTTTAATCTCAGCACTCAGGAAGTAGAGGCAGGCAGATCTGAGTTTGAATCCAGCCTGGTCCAAATAGCAAGGTTCCAAGCAGCCAGGACTATATACAGAAACCGTATATCTCAAAACACAACAAGAAGAAGAGAAAACAACCCAAGATTGTTCACCGTGTAAAATGCGACCCTCTGGGCTGGTGTGGTGGTACACACCATCCTGGTACTTAGGAGACAGAGGCAAGATCAGGAGTTCAAAGTCATCTTTAGCTACATAGTAAGACTGAGGGAAGTTTGGGTTGCATGAAACTGTCTCAGAAAATAAAATAAGGGAGAGATGGCTCAGCCATTAAGAATACTTGCTGTTCTAGAGGACCCAGGTTTGATTCCCATCACCCACAAGTTACTGTCAGCCATCTGTAACTACAGTTTTGGGGAATCTGATGCCTTCTTCTGGCCTCCGCTGCACTGTACACACATGGTTAACAGAAACACCCACATAAAACACCCATACACATAACAAACAAATATTTTTAAAATATTAAAATAAAAGAAAATTTATGAAAGAATGAAATAAAGAATAAAACCAAAACAGAAACAACCACAGCAGGGCAAAAGCTAGCTCTACAAGAGACACACCTACATCTTGAAGGGCAAGGTAGGGTTAAGAAAACCTAAACCGCCTGGCAGTGGTGGCGCACACCTTTAATCCCAGCACTCGGGAGGCAGAGGCAGGTGGATTTCTGAGTTCGAGGCCAGCCTGGTCTACAGAGTGAGTTCCAGGACAGCCAGGGCTACACAGAGAAACCCTGTCTCAAAAAACCAAAAAAAAAAAAACCTAAACCTTGGTCTAAGCCACACTCACAGTTGGAGACTGGAGAAAACTAGGAAGGTAACTTGTGTTATTGGCTGTTGTTGAGCTGGCTTTCAAATGCACAAAGCAGGAAACAATGTGGATAGAGAAGGGGTAGGCCAGGGTCAGCTCAGCTCTCTGCAGCAGGCCCTGGCTGCATGCGTGCCTGGCCAGGCATCTAGTGCACAGCTGTGTACCTAGAGAGTCCTTTCCCACTCAGCCACATGTGGTCCACTTGTGCAAGCGGGACCAGCTCTCTGCATTTCAGAGAACTGAAATCATCCAGACATTGTTCTCTGACCACAATGTAATTAAGTTAGAATTTGAAAACTAGAAGATAGCAGGGCTGTGGGATGGGGAACCACAAAAACACTCCCATCAGCTCAGTTCAGAGGCCAGGGAACAAATGGATACAAGGTCCACCCAGAAGTGAGGCCTGATGGTACCTGGTAGTGTGGGACCCAGCTACAGGGTCACATTATGGGCACACAGGCAGAGGAACTAGGTCTGACAGGTGCCATGTCCAACATGAGTTGGAATGACTGAGTATGCCCCAGGACAGTAAGAAGAGAAAGAAAAGACAGGGACAGGACTGAAGAAGAATGTGACTGACATTCACATATCTGTCCCCAACAACTACAGAGTCTTCACAATTAATGTTAAAAGTCTAGAAGACATAATCACCCCTAACCCCCATCTCAAGCCCAGCATGCAGAGCCCAGACTGAAGCAACTCAGGCCAAGTGTGTACAGAGCAGCAAGAGGCCCCAGGTCTCCCTCCACTGGACCTCCAGCCCTGCAGTACAACAGCAGCGAAGAGGTTAATTCATGCCCAGACTTAGCCACTGAGCAGGAGAGCAGAGGCTTGTAAGCAGCTCCTAGCCCCTCAACACCATCAGCAGAACTGTGCGGTAGAAAAGGCGGGTATCCGTCAACCTGCAGACCCAAACTGACCCAGCCAAGCAATTGAGAAAACATGCAGTGCACTGAGTTAGCGCGGAACTATTGTTTTTTGAGACAGAGTCTCACTATTTGGCCAGAGCGGTCTTCAGGTCCTAGGCCGCAGTGATCTACTTGCCTCAGTCTTCTGGAAAGCGGACGCTACAGGTACACAATGCCATAGTACGCTTTATTTCATTGCTTTGGTACTAAAGGGAAAGCGACCATTGCATTTACTAAATCAACAGTCAAGAAGAAAACCCAAGGCTGTAGAGATGGCTCCTTTGGCAGGGTTTGCCTGAGTCTGGACTGCTAGCATCCACATAAAAAGCCCAGTGCAATGGTGCTTGCCTGTAATCCCAGGTGGAGATCCCTGGGGCTTCCTGGCAGCCAGTCTGGGTGAACTGGTGAGTTCCACGTTCAGTAAGAGACTCTGTCTCAAAAAAGTGAGAGTGGATGGGGCTGGAGGGATGGCTCCTGCACCTATGTCAGGCAGCTCCCAACTGCCTGTAACTCCGACTCTATGACATCCAACACCCTCTGCTCACATGCACATATACACAATTTAAAATAAGACGAGGATACCAGAGGTAGCCTGTACCTGCACAGACTAGTGCACACCCCCCCACACTTCTGTACACACCCACCCCTGTACAAACGTGAACACACATCTGTACACACATGAACACACATATACAAATAAAAGAAAAAGAAAACCTGTGCCAGTCAGAGAGAGGCAATAAACACATCTGTCAAACCCTAGCCCGCACACACAATCCAGTTCTTCCCCCACAGACATGGAAGGAACTTCACCCAATAAGAACCTGTCACTGTGCAATGGGAAACACAGCTTCCCTGCCCAGTTCCATCCAAGGTGACCTGCTTACAACCAGTGCCAGCAGCAGCTCAGTTCTCCAGCTTCACTGGTGCTGTGCCCATCCCCACCTTCCAGCAGCCTCTCCAGCGCTTGGCTCCAATTCATGGGCCTGCTGACACTCTGTTCACCGGCCCTGACCACCTCTTCCAGCTCCTCTGCTTGTCTCTTGTGGCCAGGCTGCCTGTGTGTCCACCTTCGATGTTCACAGCCGGCAGAGCCCCAGGTCTAATGCTAACTAACCGCTTTCCCCATGTGCAGGCACATTAGAAGGGCTGCAGAGAACAGCTGTACATGAGCTCAGGCAGTCTCTGATCGCTGACATGCACCCTCCAACATCCCTTCTACATGTTCTGTCCTCACAGGGCTCCACACATAGGCTGCACTCAAAGCCTGCACTGGGGCAGGATGTGGGGCAGATGCGGTGGCGTGGTGTGCCAGAACACGAATGGGAGGCCCGCCCATGCCTGCAGACAGGCCCAGTTGGTCCTCCTAAGACAGACAGTGTTATGGTCCTGTGGAACTGGGGGAGGGGGAACCTGTGCAACAGACTGGATTGACACTGTTTTATTCTCATCTCCCTGGGAATACTGGCTTGGCTGAGGTAGAGAGGGGACTGTTGGGCACATAGAGTCCCCACTGGACCCACTCGGAGACCTGTCTCAGAGACACTTCCTTGCTATCTCCTTGTCCCAGGAACTTATCAATACTGCCAATTCTCAGAGAGAAGAGAGGAGTTTTTAAACCCTATACCTGCTGCTAAGTACTCCTTGTGCTGGCGAGGTCCGACAGAGCCCATACTGATCCTCAGAGGCAGAGGGGTACAGAGACAAGGGTAGACTCACACTCACTTCCCCTGCCTCCTACTGGTTCTTCATGTGAGAGGGCCGACCAACCATGGTCCTCTGAGATAGGAGTAAGTCCGCATCCACTTCATCCACACCTGGAAACAGGTAATGGCGGAGAGGCAGAGACACCCTGGCTGGAGGACTGGGTCTTCAGGAAGGTGAGAGACTGGGAGCCTGCTAGGAACTTCAACTAGACAAAGACCAGCGCCCATCTGGGGGCCCGTGCTCCTGAGTATGAGAAAGATTTGCAGGGCCATGGAGGAATGGTTGGGCCCTGTGCTCCTATACTCCTCATATGAATACAGGTGTGCACCATGCCCACAACCCCACTGCAAACCCTAGGCTCTGCTTCAGGGTGCACAGGCACTCTTGGTGCACACGAAGATGTCCTTGTGGTTTTCTATCTTCCCCCAGTGGCTCTGGGGGGCCATGACTGGCACAACCAGGACTGAAGAAGGACACAAGGCTGGGACTCTTCTGCTGAGCAAACTGCGCTGCTCTGGCCAGGGCTCACTGGGGTGGGGGAGCCTTGTTATTACTTAAAGACCTAAAATACTGTTGGCTGTAAATCAGTCCCTGCTTCAAGGCTATGGGCCCTACTCCATGTGGAGGAAGAAGCAGGGCCTGGGCGCCACCTGTACCTGACAACGCCTGAGACTCAAACTTGATAGCTAGCAGCAGAGCCACCTCAGGGAGGCAGGCTTGAGGTTCCCCGGACACTCTCCGGTAGGTTGTCTCTGCAGGCATCCTACTGGTCAGAGCAGCCCCTCCCTGCCTGAGCTCTGGTCTGGGCTCAGGACCCTCCAGAAGGATCTCTGGCCACCAGTGGCTCTTACAACTCATGACCTCAGGTGCCAGGAATGCTCGGCGCGGAGCCATCTGGTTCTGATTACCCATGCTAGGCTGCGGGCGCCTCAGTCAGGGATCTGTGTCCCAAGTGGCTGGGAGATTGATTTGGGCTCCTCAGAGGCTTTAGCAGGAGGATGTGAAGAAGGCACGTCTGAACCAACGTGGGCTTGGGCCAAGGGAGGCAGCCATGTTTTGGTGCCATGGCACCGGTGAGGATGCTGTGGACTGGAGGTCACCTCAATGGCCCTCAGGTGTTAAGAATGATCTCAAATAGCTTGCCTTGGCAAATTACCAGATGCTTCCTTCCCAGAGACCTGGGCTGTGTAGAACCAGGATCTCTGGGCCTCTAGGGCCAGCACTGAACCTGACTCTGTGCAAAACAGCACCAGCCTTCACCAAACCCGGAGTCATTCTCACCCTCGCGGGCAAGAAGGCAAGCTCAGCAGGGGGCTGGGGCTCCCCACCTCCTTTGATGTGTACTGCTGAGCCAGGCCCTGCCCACCTCACCCCAACTACTTCCAGGCTGCAGTTCCTAGTTCCCCTTCTGCTTTAACTTTTCAAATCATTAGTAGAGTAAAAGTTCATCTCTGGACCGGAACGTGCCCATAAATTAAGTCTTAAGTTCCAGCAGCTGTTTCCCAAACATGCTGGGAGATCCAAGTGTCTGGGCTGGAAGGGCTTCCTCCTGGGTGCAGGGCCCAGGACCCTGACTTGGAGCCGCACAGCTCTTACAGAAGCTGCCTAGGTGTCAGCCCTCTGCCTTCTGCTGACACGAATCAAGCCACTAAGGGGATGGACACTGGACCCACAGGGGTTGCTGCCGCTCTCTTCCAGGCTTCCGAGGCAGGAGGCAGTGAGTGAAGGAGACCCCCAAGCTTGCCTGCTGGGTCCAGCACCTAGTGAGGTGGGGACCCAGGACACAGACCCAGTGGCTGAGCACTGGACTTCCCCACACGCTCCCATGCAGACCATGGCTCTGAGGGTTTAGGGACTTTTCTGAAGGTTGGAGGCCCCTCCCTTCACAGCAAGGGACCTGTGGATCTCTCAGACACTGGAGGAAGGATGGATGGATGGACTGATATAGGCAGTCTTATTCTGAATCCAGTATGTGCCCAGCACAATTGGACCCCCAGGGATGGTCTTGGCTTAGAGCTGTGGATCAGAGGAGCCTGCCTTAGCAATGGCCTACCTTCTTTTCCTATGAGGCACTGCTGGTGGGGAGGCCAGGTTATCTCTGCTGTCTCTGCTCCCCAGTGGGGCACTCCTGGATCTGTCCCTACTTAGTCACTTCATTGTCCTCAGGCCCCCGAGCTATGGTATGTCATCATTTTGGGCCTCACTTACAGTTCTACTTCACATCAGCCTCTGTCCACTGTCCACAATCATTCTCTTCTCCACAATGGCCTCATGATAAGGCCCTGATCTGTACCCCGGGTTTAGTGATGCCCTTAAGACCCTGGGTGCCACCCAGTAACTGAGCCCTACCTTTACCCACTCACCCACATGTCTCAGGAAGGATGGGTGGACGGACATTCAGGACAGTCTGCCTGGATGGATAGGATACTCTGAATGCATTATGTGCCCAGCACAATTAGACCCCCAGGGATGGTCCAGGCTCAGAGTATGGATGAGAGTCTGCCTTACCAGTCGGCCTCACTGCCCACCTTCCTTTCCTATTAGGCACTGCTGGTAGGAGGCACTTGGGTCTGGACCTGATGTGCTCAAAGCAAATCCAATCCTCGGTCGCAAGGCCTGAGCTGAGCAGTGTGAGGCTGCTGAGCGAGGCTTCATTCCTACTTTGGGAAGGCAGCAGGAATGACCTGTGAAGCCTCCTATTGGGTGGAGGCAACCTGAACCATCATGCTCCCAAAGAAGGGTTGGCATGGCCCTCTAAGCTCTATCCTCAGTGCTCTGGCTAAGTCCAGTGAGGCTGGGAGCTGGGCCATAGCCACACCATACTCCATAGGGAGCGGAGCTCTCCCACCAGGGCTGTTTCCAAGGCTAGGTTTATCTCTGAGACTCCTGGTAACAGGCTCCTTTCCCACCCTGAGTCTGCATAACCAAGCCACCTCTGGGGGCTTGGCGCCTGTTGTCTGGCAGGCCTGCACAAAACCAAGTCTGGATACATATTCCACAACCCCCTCATCCCAAGTGGGGAACACGCCAGCTGGGCCCCTTATGCTGCACTCTGAGTGACAGAGGCAATCCTGGGGCCAAACAATAGGGATGGCCCATGAGACACTGTGGGGCTGTCTCTACCAAGCCATGCTCAGTCAAGGTCTTGTTACGCACGACCATCAGCCTCCCTAGGACCAGCTTATAGAGCCTACCAGGCCATGGCTCTGCAGGGCTTTCCACAAGTTCTCTTTCCACTTTCTTTCTCCCCCCCCCCCCTTGATTAATCAGTTCCTTACTGACCACATTCCTCTGAGTTTTCACAAAGGAGTTTGGTCTGCCTGGACACTACGTGCCTTTTCTCTAGATGGACAAGACTTGATGGCTGTTAACCCGAGGTCCAGGAGAAACCCAAACCATGTGAATGGCAAGCCCACGCCCACTGGCCCTTGCTCCCCTACTGCCTCCGAGTGATTAATTAGCTAGGGAACTGCAGCGGCTCCTCTTCATGCCTAAATATTGTTTTGGCCTATCAGACTGTTAGTGCGGAGCAGGATAAATGAGACCCGGGCCTGTGCACTGACCTGCAGGGACTGCTGATCGTCCAGACTCCAGACAGCCAGTACCTTCCCGGCAGAGCCTGACACGCCCCTGGCCTTCTGAGAGTCGAAGTCAAGACCCATGACAGGCTCTTCATGGCAGGTGATTTGGCTGCACACCTTCCGCTCTGAGATGTCCCACAGGGTTACCGATCCATCCTCATAGCCAGCCAGAAGGAGGGGGCGGAGACTGGAGTTAGTCTGTGGGGAATGGCACAGTGGTTGGCTCCCAAAGGGTCTTGTCTTCAATGAGCTTTAGGGCTGTGGGGACAGCAAATTCTCTGGCCACGCCCAGAAGTGGGTTGGCCCAGAGAACAGTTTCCGTTGCTTTCCATATAGCCACCATCCTAGGCTCCATATACTAACAGCCTCCCACACCCCTCTCATGGGGCTCGAAGGGCCGGGCTGCTGCTCAGTACCTGAGGAGCTAGAGGTGGAGTCCAGAGGCCTCACACAGTCATGCATTTCTACCTACACTGGATCCTGTCCATATCAGGGAATGATATGATACCCACTGGCACCCAGCAGCACGCTGGGGCAGCTAGGAATGGCCTCATCCTTCCTCATCGGCCCCAGGTGTAAACGCTGAAGCCGCTCCTTGCTGAGGCCGGTCGTCTAGAACCACCAGGCAGGAAAACTGAGCGCTCAGTGAGAAGGCCTCTTTGGGCTTTGTTAATGGAGCTGCAGAAGCCCCCACCCTTGGAAGCTTGATGTGAGAGGCCCTCACTGTCGTGATGGATGAGGGTGAGGGTCAGAGGGCTCTGCGCCCTGGGCGGACGCTCGTTTATTTAGCCTCTGAAACAACTACAAAAGAAGAGTGCTGCAGGATTCCAAGTCACCCTCAGGGACATGCCATCAGTCCCTGCACTGCACAGCAGCCAGAGAGAAACTGCACAGGGCTGAGCAAGGAGGCCCAGGCTAGCTGGAGCCTATGGCATGCAGTTAACAAACAGCATGGGGGCCAGGACACTTGGGTCAGCACAAGCTGTGGCTGGGGTGTGGTGCAGGACACCTTCGGTGGGAGGGCAGGGCAAGGCCCACTGGAGACTAGCATGTGGAAGGACGGCCACAACAAGGAAACAGGACACAACTACCAGTCTTTCAGCAAGTACAGTGAACTTGCCAAGGCCAGAGAAGCCAGAGAGGTTGTCTCCGACTGTCTCCAGAAACGGCTTGTAAGCTGACTGTGTCCTGTTGGTGATCAAGTTCACACATACAAAACAGGAGGGAGCGAGGCTCCTGGGAGGAGGCGTGAAGCTTCCTGTGCTTTCCTGGGTGATTTATTTTCAGCGCCATCTTCAGCCCCTCTCCCTAGGCCCAGAGCCCACACTGTGTGCACCCTGGCCATAACTCCAGAGGCAGGGCTGCCTCAGGTCTCTGAGCGTGTATGGTACCTGGCACAGTGGTTCTGCCTGGCTCTGCAGGGCCCTGGCTACACTGCTGCACTGTTCCTGAGCTCATCACAGTGATGAGCTCCCTGCTTGTTTCTCAGGTCATCTACTTGGAAGTGATGTATGCGTGCAGACCCATGGTCTACCCTATGGGCAGGGAAGCCCCTTCAGACAGGCTGCTTAGGCAAGCAGGTATGAGCTGGGTCAGGACTGGGGCAGCACCAGGTGGAAGAATTCCAGAACCCTTTGCAACCCAATCAGGGATGGGTGCCAGCTGTTGCCACTCTTACTCAGCACCCACAGCATGACTCCCTGGTAGGCACTACCCTGAAGCCCATCTGAGAGCTATCCCAGGCTACTTGGATAGAACCCTAGCAGTGGTCTGTGCTGATATCTACAACCACTCCTACAGTAATGGCCCTGCTGCCTCTCCACCAGGCTGCTTTCCCTGTTTTTTGAGTCAGGGGGTCCAGAACTCCCCATCATCACTGGTGTCAGTTCTAACTGGCAGGCACAATGCTCGTGACTTTGAGTTCTGAGCAACATAGGTTATTCAGGGGCTACTAGAAAGACCCCTCTGCCATGGTGGCCAGAGCAGGAGCCAGACTGGCCCAGAAGGTACGCCTGGGATTTCAGCCCCTGCCAGTTACCACCACAGCCCAGATACGTCACAGCCTTGGTGCTGCAGTGTCGAGGACCTGAAGTCACCCTGCCTTGCCCTCCTTTACCAGCTCCCCTTGCCCTCAGCTGGCACCCAGAGACAAAATCTGGCTCTGTAGCCTCTCCTGCCCTTTGAAGTACAGGCTGAGAGATGATAGCGGGCCAGGGGCCAAAGAAACCCCAAAGCTGTGTACTAGAACTCGGCTGGAAGAGGCCCCAAGACTGAGACTGGGAACCTTCTCTAAGGGTGGGTACTGACGATGTTAGCTCAGGCCTGATTTACAGCCTGGCCTATCCTATAATTACCGTAGCAAGCAGCCCAGGTACTTTAAGGTGCAAACTAAAGAGGGACCCGCGTAGTTCAGAAGGAAATCTATCAAGTCAGGGTACTCTGCCACACTCAGATTAGAGATTTCATACCCTAGGATTTCTGGATTTAGGAGAAACAAAGAGCATTCCTATAACCAGAGGCTTTTGCAGCTGCGGGCTTCACACTGGATCCGTATCACCGACAAAGCGGTGATTTGTCCTTCTGTCAGCTACATTAATTACCTTAACAAGTTCGTACATCCCTTTCCTCGCAGTTTTTTCTGGTGGAATTTTTACACGATTGTGCAATGACCTATGTTTTCCAGGGTACAGAACAGGAATATGCAGCCACAGGTGCCTGTGCCAGGCCTGTATGTATCATGGTCACTTCTTTGGACACCTCAGTGTGAGTAAGGTTGGGGGGCAGGATGAGGGTACATTTATTTTCCCAGGAAGTGCCAGAAACTCTTGGGGAGTGGTGTCTGGACACTGAGGCAAGAACTGGGCTCTGCCTCTGAGTCAGACTACAGCCTTACAGACCCCAGGAGCTTTGTCAGGTAGGGTCTGCTCTGACTCTCCAAGGCTATCCAGGAAGCTACCCAGCAAAGGCAGCACACTAGGGTCAGCTTACTGAGCGCTCCAAATCTCACTCAACCCTCGCAGTTAAGAAACTGCAGGAGCTGGAGGGTGGCATAGTGGTTAAAAGCACTGGCCGCTCTTTAGAGGACCTGGTTTGGGTGTCAGCACCTGAATGGCAGCGCACAACTGTCTGTAAGCCAGTTACAGGGATCTGAAGCTATCCTTTGACTTCACAGGCACCAGGCACAAGTGGTACACACATATTCATGTAGCCAAAATACCCAGACATATAAGATAAAAATTAAAAGGAAATGTCAAAGCCAATTGGAAGCAGGCCAGAAGTCTTTGTGCCATCCAGACAGAATCCCTGGGGCAGGCACAGAGGTGCCCTTCCCATGTGGGTCATGTAGGCAATTCCAAACTGAACAAGCCCTCTCTCTCACGTTTAGAAGAGTTCAAAGAGGCAGCCACAAGGCAGAACTAACAATGAGAACTTCTCAACATGGGTGATATCCTTTGGCTCCCTACCCCTGTGTCTGGACCAGTTAAAACACTGACACTGAGGCTTCTGGGATTCCTTGCAGATAAATCCAGTAAATAGAAGTGACCCAGGAATTAAAAATGCTGTCCTGGATGTGGTCAGGGAAAACCTCACCTTGAAAAGGTCTAGGTGTGTGTGTGTGTGTGTGTGTGTGTGTGTGTGTGTGTGTGTGTGTGTGTGTGTTGGGGGCTGCACAACTCCAGACTTTAGGCTGTGATATCTACCTGGGCTCTAGTTTTTGCAGCAGCCTCAAGAGATAGCACCTGACCCTCCAACAGAAAAAATAGTCAAGAACAAAGGAAATGGCTACAGGGTAGACCTCCATGGAATGACCATGGGGAACATGCTGATGTTCCTGGACCTCTGTGAGGTCACGGTGTGGGAGAAATGAATGCCTAGCACAGTGAGGTCCATGCAGGCTTGTTGACATTAGCTCAGCAGAGCCAAGGACCAAGGTGCTGAGAGGGCATGTTCTTCTGGGAGCGGGTGCCACAGCTGACCCAACTGTCCCGCCTCACAGCTACGTATGGGCATCTGTATGGCACACTGGCCAGGTTCTGTTGAGGGTGGGTATGGGTGTCTGGTTTCCCTGCAGCATTTCTCTTGGGGTGCCTTCCAAGCACCAGCACCAGCTCAGGAGAACCTGATGTCCAGTCAGCTGTGGGCCACAGAGGACAGCAGGTACATGGTCTCTAAGGGACAGTGCCCATAGATTTGATGACAAATCCAACCCTGAGTGGAGCATGACTCAGGGCTGTTGGGTGTGGCTGGCACATGCTGTCTTACCTGCCACAGCCCCAGGCACATGGGCATGCCTGGCTTGGCATCTGCCTCCGGCTTCAGGGTGCACACTGATGTCTTGGATGGCATCTCCAGAATCTGAACCTGACAGTGAGAAAACAAGCTGATTTGGGCTGATGCCAAGCCAAGTCTATGCTATGCAAACAAGAGACGTTTAAGGCGATTAGCCAAGGCTGCTGCGAGTTTCTGTCTGCTCCTCTCCCTGTAGGGACCTGAGAGCAGAGCCTCCTAATTAGTCTGCACAGGCTAGAGAGCTTACATGCTCCTGGGGTCCTTACAAAACAAATGCTCACATCATTCCTGAATGACCAACCTTTCACCAGCAAGTAGCTAGCACATGCCTTCCCCCATCTTGTCATTTGGGCAAAGCCTGGTGTACTTGATCCTGCTTACTTTGGTCATTCTCCCTCCTTTGCTTGTCTCTCGTCTGGGTAGGATTTTCAAGGGCACTCTCTGAATAATCTCAGGCATGTAAAATGATGCAAAATCTGTGCAGAAGGCCTAGGACCCAACCACCACCCACCTAGGAAATCAGCATGCTACCCATCGCTAAGGCCAGCTCCGCTGAATCCTAGTTTCCTAGTCCCCAAGTACCTGACTTACCAACGCAGACTACTGAGATGCCCAGGCTATTCCGTGCCTAGGCTGAGATGGGCCTTGTGGCTCACATGGCCCAGCTTCCCATGTAGGTATGGAAATCCAAGAAGACTGCTTATACACTGGCCAGCATCGTTCTTAGTGGATGGCCAAGGCCCAAGGACCAGATTGGATTGTGTCCCCAGACATCCCGTATCTAAGGTATACAGATAACTCTGTATCCTCATTCATTTGTGAGCACAGGGATCTGAAGGGCCCCACATGACATGTTGCAGCCTAGCACCAACCAGATGTTTCCTATGCCTTTTATCTGCGTGGGGTTCCACTGCACTGTTGGGCTTATATATACCTTCTGGTGTCATGAGGCTGAGTGGGTTCTGGAATCCCTGAGCTTCTCCAGATATCAGCAAGAGCAAGAGCACAAATACAAGCTGCTCAGCATGCCCTAGTCTGCACACACAGTGCATCAGAGCTCCAAAGGGGTGGAGGCATCAACAGCATATACCTGGTATGGCCAGAGTGAGGACAATGTCTGAGGGACCAGAACCTGGCCATGTAAGAGCTGTGTTGCCCTTTCCAGCCTATGCCACATAGAACCTTCTCTGCCACAGCCACAGAGATGATTCTATATCAGCTACCTGAGTCCTATGGGGCTGAGTCCAGGGCAGCTTTCAGGAAGTGCAGAATGCTAAGCACACAGCCTGTTCCTTCAGTTAAGAGTCCTGCTAATGTGTCCATTTCTGATAGATGGGTGGCCAGGGTGCTCTCTGGCAGAGTAATCTCACCAGGGTCCCCACAGTGATTGGACTTCTAATACCCAAGTTGAACACTAGAAATGGTTCACAGCTCTCTGTCCCATCTGCTGTAGGTAAGGCTTGTAGCCCCTGCCCTTGTAGCAGCAGGGAAATATGCTCTGGACTTTGGAAGACAGACTGGAGTCTGAAGAGCCCTTGGCTGCCTGTGGGAGGTGGGAAGGGAAGGGGTGTGTTTGGAGGAAGCCAGGGCAGAGGCTAACAGAGTAGGAGGGCAGAGCTGCTGCAGGGGAGTAGAGAAGGCCAGTGTGGCTGGCAGTGGGCCTACAAGCCCGCATCAGAGCTGCTCCCAGGCTGAAAGACAGAGAGGAAGGGGAATGGCTCGCATCCACAGTCCTGCCTCCTCAGGCCCATGGTCCTCCACAACCAGCAGCCCTGAGTAGGCAGCTCCTAATGGCGCTGGCAGATCAGGCTGGTGGACTGGGTTAGGCTTGGCTCCTGCCCAAGAAAAGTCATTTTGTCTCCAAGCAGATCTAGTTCATAAATAATGAGATAGTAACAGGCATTTATTTGTTCATGATTGCATTTAAATCACCAATTAGGAGCTACATACACTTTTCTTGCCAGTTTGCCAAAAACCTGTTAAAAGTTTTATTAATGTGAGGGGTAGGGGAACTGCTTCCTCCTCTACAGCAAGGCAGGTGGTACTGGTCATCCCAAGCCACAGATACAAAATGCCACTCTGAGGGTTAAGAGGGCTTAGCCACCCTCAGGCCATGGATCAGTGCAGTCTTTCTCTGTGGAGGTCTTTCTCTGTGGAGACTGTGTAGTTTTAACCAGCTTCCTGGCCCTTGCTCTCAGTGCAGGTGGCACTGTATTTTCAAAACAATTTTTATTACACTTATTTATTAGTGAATGTGTGAGTATGTCTCTGTGTGTGTGTGTACACGCGCATGCGTGCATATGTGCTCTCTCTTTTCATTGTGTGGGCTCTGGACATTGAACACGGGCTGACGGCCTACGCAGCAGGCACCTTTACCCCTGAGCCATCTCAACAGCCGGACGCTGCATTTTCAGAAGCGGCCAGCACATCCTGCACAAATGGTTGTTTTCCAGTCAGCCTGGCATCTGCCTACTGGGCCTTGGAAAAGCACAGCTGGCTCAGGCCCAAGCAACGCCTGGGCGCATGCTCCCACCCCTCACGGCTGTCTGGGTGGCCACACTTGCCCAAACCTAGCAGTTTTCCTTCTGGAAACAAAGTAGGAGTTGGGTGCCAGGTGAGTGCTCCAGTGTCTGTAGGAGGCTCCATGTTCAGGGGGGCTCCAAGGCCTGGGGAAGCAGGCGAGGCAAAGGTCGACTGGCCCTGGCTCCGACGCTGGGATCCTGCTCTTCTGACATAGGGGGCTGCTGCGCTTCCTACACTCTTAATACATTCCCCAGATCAGACTCCTGGCCAGTCCTCCTCTTCCTACCCGGAGAACAAATTTGAACAGCTCCTACCTAAGGTCCCTTGCCACCTCTACTACCTCTCCCTGCTACCACAATGGGGTCTCTCGGGGCTCTCATGACTTCCTGTCATGCCCGTGGACTGTGCAGATTGCGTATCTTTGACTTCTGCATCCTCAGGCTGCTGAACCACACTCCTCAGAATGTGCGTGTGTGGAGTGCAGTATCCCCACCCTTGGCGTTTGGATCAGAGCGTAGTCCTGGCCTTTTGGCTGCTCATCGCTGGCCATGCCTTGTGTCCATAACTCTGCAAATAGGGCTGATTCTATAGACAGAAGCCCCGAGACAGGGTTAGTTTATTCTCACAGAAAGCAGAGGATCCTGGGGCTGCAGCCTGACTCCATCTCCCAGACTCCCTATTACTCTGGCCTCATGGCTGCTAGGCTGAGGTTTTCAGATATCTCTTTTCTTGTCCCTTTTCTTTTTACCAGAGTTTGTGGAACAGTTCGCTTCACAGAAGGCCTGGGTGCCCAGGAGTTCCTCAGCCTCTCTTCCTGACTCCAGACTTGCTCCCGTTCTGGCTTCTGAATTCGGGCTTTATCCTCCCTTCCCCACGTTTGTGGCCACTCATTCAGCCTCCAGAATCTGCATTTGTCACCGTGAGCTCCCCTGTGGCTTCAGTTTTCTTCACTGTGTCACTACATTGATGTTTCTGGTGCCTCCTCCAACAGGCTGGCAGTGCACAAAGGCCCCAATTTCTGGAGCTTCCTCTCCATGTACGTGTGTGTGTACATGAATAGTGAATAGGTATGTATGCTTGTCTGTGTGTGCACATGCTCAGCCTGGACACAGCTCTAAGTAGCCCTTCTCCAGGATCAGTGTTATGCTAGTCTCAAGGTTTGCCTGAGCCCTTCCTGACTCTTACCACTGCCCTGGAAGGACACGGCATCACAGAGGAGCAGCTCTGGCCTCATTGCCGGAGCTGCAGTGAAGCAGGTAAGCCACAGACCTGCGCTGGCAGAGTCCAGTGGCAGTACTAGGCCCTCCTTACTGGAGGAGGACAAGTGTGTTGGGTTAAGACATAGCCAGTATATGGAAGGAGCTCCTAGGGCTGGTCCTTACCTCGTCACTGTCCTTCCCCGGCACGGCAAGTATCCAGCACAGCTGTCCCCTGACCAGGATGGAGCTCCTGCAGAAGCCCACACTGTCCAGCTGAACTGAGTCCATGATGGTGTTCCTGCCCTCTGCCAAGTCCCACAGGCACAGCTGCAGGTCCCGGCCCTGGCTGACGAAGCAAGGGGAGGGGTCTGTGAAGCACCATAAACATACTGTGCCCACTTAGACCAGCATCTGTCCTTAGCCCTTCAGTGCTGAAGGTAGCCATGTTTCCAGAAGATGGCTACGTAAGCCTCATACCATTCAGGCTGAAGGCCTCAGTGAGGAGGGCTTCCCCCTCGGTGTTCACATCTGAATTGGTATCCAGGGTGCTGAGGCCAGGACATTTGGTAGACTAAGGATGTGGACAGTGAGGCATGCACCTATGGCTGTTTTCCTGCCGTTCCGGTGCTGCTAAAGCATACCTTGCACCCCCTTACTTTCTGTAAACTGTCTTTAAGGACTCACTCTGGCCTCTTCCAAAGTGTATCTGAAACATACATTCACTCTAACTGCCATGCAAGCATGCTGACAGCAGCTCTAGGCATCATCACTCGAGCTGGAAATGACCCAGCTGCTGTGCAACAAAAGAAAATGCAGTGACACAGAGTGCCATTCAGCAAGGGATGGCGCCGACTGCTGACACATGCAACAGCTGGAAAGACGCTGAGCTGTGGTTTGCTAAGTGAAAGAAGCCAGATCTGAAGGTTCTGTGACATGTAACTACACTCCTATGACATTCTAGAAAAGAAAGGGCTAGAGAACCCAGAGAGAACTGACCACAGTGGGTAGCTCTGGGCTTTGTGGGATGGCAGGCCGTTTGATGTGGCCTTGGGGAAATGGACACACGGTAGTGCTGTGCCAAACCCACAGACCCACAGACAGTGTGACTGTCACTGTGCACAATGAAAACAGCCTCAGCCAGCTGAGCAAGAGCCAGGAGCCTATGATGGACGGTACTGTGACTGTGTGGATGACAGTGCACTGGGCTAGGAAGCTAAAACAGAAGTGGACCCAAGGCACATAGACAACTCTACTGAAGACAGCATGGGTAAAGACACACACGACTGTAGAAACAGTGGCCCTAAGAGGCCTGGCTCCTTTACAGGCATCAGTTCTGCCCTCTCTGGCAGAGCAAATATGGGAGCCAGTAGTAGATATAAGGATGTGGCTCCTTATCAAAGAGCTGATGCGCATATAGCACTGTGGGTCAGGTCAGAGCAGACACCACCAACCAGTGTGACCAAAGCCTCTCCTGCCAAGGAGCCCCAGGACTCATGTCCCTCCAGCACCACAAGGTTTGTAGTCACCACACTGGGCTTCCTCCTGGAACTCAGGACCTCGGTCTTGTCCTGAATCTAGGGACATTCTACCCTACAGAGCACTTGAGAAGTACTGAGAGTATGAGAAACAGGGAGCAAGAAACTGATCCAGAGCCCACATGCAGCTGTCAGTGCTTTCTTCCTGTCTGTGGCCTTGGATACTGATGTCAACAGGGTTGAATCTACAGGGGAAGATCAGAAGGCAGATTGCCTGCATCCCACATCAGCAGCACATTCCAGAGAAACTGTGGATCTACACGAAGCAACAGTGAGCTCTGCAGACAGATAAGGATTCCCATTCATGTCTTAGCATAGGCTTCTCTATGACCCAGGAGCCTGAGCACATGGGGGAAGGCCTGGCCAATGTGAGTCCATGAAGGCACCCCTAGGAGAGTGAAAATATATGCCATCCTGTTGTAGAGATTATCTGTGATAGAAGAATACTGATACTATATGAAATATAAAAAGGACTTCACATTTCAATAAGAAAAATGCAATCAGTCCAATAGAAAAATGGGCAGAAACCAGTGGTATCCCAAAGTCACAGCAATCCTCCTGTCTGGCTTCCAGAGCACTGAGACCACAGGTGTGCATTAAATGCCTGGGAGTCTTTTAGGTTTTTTTTCCTCCTAACTTAAAGTTTAGAAAAACTCTTAAGATCATTCTTCTCTTTTTCAAGACAACACAGCACGACAGTACAGCAGTCCTGACGCGGCAGTGGGTGGTGCTACAGTGCTGTCCTTGACTGGGCAGTGGTTACTCAGGTGCTGCCGCAAGGGTCTGCACGCTCCTGAACTGGCCTGAAAATATGTGGTTTCACAATGACAAAGGTAAAGAAATACTAGCTGGCGCAGCTCTTATGGCCAGGTGCAACCAGGGTCCTCCAGCCTTGCTGGATAGGAAAGCCCAGGCCCCTTCCAGGGCCTCTTGAAAAAACCTGGACCCAAACACAGCTGAGACCAGGCCGCTTTGGCGGGCTGTGGACTCCAGTGCAGTGCAAATGCACCTGGGCATTCCACAGCCGAAGCCCCCACCACAGGCCTCCTGACCCTCAGTGGGGACTGTAGGAGGGGCTGCCACAGCACCATCCTGGCTGGGAGACAAGGTACTCACAAGTGTCCACCCCAGGACACCCTTCATGCTCTTCAAGCCAGTCGGCTTGGCCCTGTCCCTGATGTTACCTCTGCCCACGTCTAGCCCAGAGCCTTTCCCTCAGCTGCCTGCTGGGCTGGTAGCAGCTACCTCAGATGGCACCTCCCAGACCTGTCTCAGAGCACCAAAGGGCTCCAGGGAAGAGGATAATTCCACCTGACAAGTCAGAGTTGTCTGCTTCCAAAGGCTGGAGCTGGCCCCACTCTGACCACAAACCATAGCCAAGCAGCCAGGTCCACGCCCCACCTCCACCCCACTCATTCAGTCTGCCCTCCTGCTCTGTCCCAGCATAAATCAATCCCCTGGGATCTCCCTTGTGATACTGTAACCCACCTGAGGAGCTGGTGTCCCTGTGGCAGTGTCTTCAGCCAGATTACACCCTGGCCCCCATGGCCATTTAGAGTGGTAACTATTCTTCTTGTTTGTAGGCTCCAGATGTGCACTAGGCCATTCTGAGAGCTGTTGGAGAGGAGTCAGGCATAGACAGGTCAGGAGCTGGAGCAGTCTTGAACTCACTCCAGGCCAACACCACACATAGCCAGCGGATGAAGATACTTCAGCTGGAGACGATGTCACTGAACAGACGGCTGACTCTGAACCAAAGGTCAGACAAGACTCCCTTCCAGCAAAGGTGGCCAGAAGGGCCAGAGGCTGGGGGTACTTTGTCAGAACTCATTGTTGTGGGACAAAGGGACATGACTTTCTGCCCCTGCAAGAAGTTCAGAATGCACAGTGTGTTGGTCAGGTTCTGAAAGTGAGACAAACACACTCATTCCCTGCACAGGCCCTCTGCCAGCACCTTAGACAGCACTGTGCTCCATGCAGCCCAGGCTGGACCTCATCCTGGGCTTGGGGACACTGTGCTCCATGCAGCCCAGGCTGGACCTCACCCTAGGCTTGGAGACACTGTGCTCCATGCAGCCCAGGCTGGACCTTACCCTGGGCTTGGGGGCAGAACACCTGTTACTCACCCTGAGAAAAGGAGTGGGTTCTCTGCAGCTTGGGATGGTGGGCAGAAATGCAGCGTGTTCACAGCTGACTGTGTGCCTCGGAGGACAAATCTGGGACCAGGCGGTGGTGGGAACAGGGCTGCCATGTGGGTAAACGCAGTCCTGGGGTACAAGGGAAGACATGTGAGAGACACAGAAGGCAGCTGGAAAGGGACATTTAAAACACCGTTAGCTTAGAACCGAACTTTTGCCCCTTCTGGGAAAAGGATACTGCTCTCCATAGTGTGGACAGGCTCTGTGGCTAAAGAACAGGCAGGTCGTGGCATGGGCCACAGGACTGCTCCAAGTGCACCCAGTTTACCCCAGCTGCCAGCACTTCACTGTTCCTGATGGGTACCTTCTCCCCGCCCTGTAGCCCTGTCTTATCTATCAGCCCTGGTATGTCCCTCTTGGCACGCATAGCCCGGGTACTGTGCACAGCCCTCACTGCCTCTATGGTAGAGTATGTGCCTAGCAAGCTCAAGGCCCTGAGCTCCACTCCCAGCTCCACATCAGAAAAGGAGCAAAGGCTTGGCCAAATTTGACTCGGGCTCCTAGGCATTCTTGTAGGCCCATGAGAATACTTTCAGCAAAAACATTAAGTCAGTTTAATATCACCCCCATATCTACCATCTGCAAGCTTTCTGAATGATGGGGCCCCTCAGCCTTTACTGTCCACCAAAAGTGACACTTGTTTACCCTGATCCACCTTCAGCCTGAATCCCCACAGCTGCTATCTCCTCCTTCCTGTTTTCCACGCACTTCCCCACCTGTTCCTTGTTATGAACCCTACCTGTCACACTTGTCAGAGTCAGGCCTAATCTCTCTCACAGAGCCCACTGTCGTTGTCCTTGTCCCTGCAATGATCTACAAGTCAGGTACTCAGACTGTCTCCTCCCACAGTGACAGTGTACTCACAGCACATCCTGACACATCCTGGGCTGAGTCCTGTCCCAAGCAGGCTTTACTCTTGTGCCTTCCTGAGAAGTCCTCCCCTCTGGAGTCATCTTTCTTTCCTCCCTAAAGTACAACAATGATGAGCTTGGATGACAATTCCCACTCCTGCCTCATGGCTAGTGTGAGGAGTCTGGACTGCACTGCCCCTGCCTTGCACCCGGTGGATCAGCAGACGTGTGCTTGCAAATGAGAGCTACATGGAGCCCTGAGAAAGCTACAGACAGCCCTGCTGGTTTGCGGCCTGAACCGCCAAATCTAATTATAACCACTCTGCATAACATACTTTTATTTTTTGAGAAACTGAGGCAGGAATCTGGGGTGAGCTGCCCTAGATTCCTTGGAATGGACCTGAAATGCTCTCAAGACATGTGCCACCAAGGGGCAGAACAGCCTGGAAGGGTACATGGAAGGGGCAGGACCAAGTCATTTGGCCACACCTACAGAGCTGCTGCTTCAGCAGACAGACCACCCCTCAAATCACAGGACTTGTATTTAAGACCTGCTAGGGTCTACCCTGCAAAAGAGAACTTTCCAGTGTTCTAGACCACACATTCAACCTCTGCAGACCACCCTTCTCACACCACCCAGTCCCACAGTTGGCTGCTCTTCACAAGCCACAAGCTGGATGAAGGCACAGGGGAAAAGGTCAGAGGAGAGAGCAAGGGCCTGCAGCAGCTTGTTTCAGAAGCCTTTCCACTGGGCAAGGGCAAATCCTACTCTACTTACATGCAGCCCGCACAGCAGGGAGAGGCAGCTCTGCCCAACTTGGGTGGCAGTTGCAGCCACCAATAGAACATGGCAAGGAGAACAGAGCAAAGGAGCTACTAGGCAGGATTCTTCTAGAGTGGAGACTGGGCTTTAAGTCTGCGTGCAATGTGGGAAGAGAGACTACAGGCTGAGGCCACACCCAACTGTGTAGAAGCCAGAGAGACAAAGCCTTCTGTACTGGGCAGCCTCCCAAGGCAATCCCATCTGGCACATCTTCCACCAGCGCCATACCTCCACACATCTATGCCCTCACCTCTTCTTCGTTAGGAGAAATGAAGGCATGGGCTCTGAGCCACACCACAGTGGAAAAAGGCACACAACAGCCAGAATCAGGCTCCCAGGAGGCCACCAGGCCCTATGGAGAGTAGACCAGGATGGGGGTATGATCAGGGCTGCGCCAGGCCAGTGAGGTCTGTACCCATGCCAGTGGCATGAGACAACACATGTATCTAGTCCTCCTGACCTGATGCAGGTCCCACCAGGTCAAGCCCTTCCTGGGCTAATGCTGCCCTTGGACCCTGCCTCCCTCAAGGGCTTTCAAAGAAAACAAGGTTACAGGAATTCATGTACAAACTGCCAAATCCCCTTTTTAGGGGGTGGGGAGTGGGGAGGGGCAGGGAAGGCACTTTAGCGAAATAAAATTCATCAATTGCTAAAAGCTGATTAACTCTTTAAAAAATGTGAGGGTGCTTTCTGCTAGGAGACAGGACCTCACACTGTTGTTCACAGACACATTCCCCAGATCACAGATGCTGAAAGAACTGCCTCAAGCAGGTGCCCCAAAGGTCAGAGTCAGAGGGCAGCTGTTGGTCCTCCAAAGCCCAGCTGTGTTCATGCCAGATACAAGTCCATAGGCCCTAGCCTCACCACTGTCAAGGACAGGCCCTAGCCTCACCACTGTCAAGGACAGGCCCTAGCCTCACCACTGTCAAGACAGGCCCTAGTTTCACCACTGTCAAGGACAGGCCATAGCCTCACCACTGTCAAGGACAGGCCCTAGCCTCACCACTGTCAAGGACAGGCCCTAGTTTCACCACTGTCAAGGACAGGCCCTAGCCTCACCACTGTCAAGGACAGGCCCTAGCCTCACCACTGTCAAGGACAGGCCCTAGTTTCACCACTGTCAAGGACAGGCCATAGCCTCACCACTGTCAAGAACTTGATCTCTTACAGCCGATCACCTAGCAGGAAAGCTCCAAGGTCACCATAGGGGCATCTTGCCACATGGGTCCAGGCCACGAACTCTGACAGGCTACCTTTGTAGACACATGGTACAAT
>CM052713.1:452357-561153 GCA_028551405.1 Uromys caudimaculatus
TCAAGGACAGGCCATAGCCTCACCACTGTCAAGAACTTGATCTCTTACAGCCGATCACCTAGCAGGAAAGCTCCAAGGTCACCATAGGGGCATCTTGCCACATGGGTCCAGGCCACGAACTCTGACAGGCTACCTTTGTAGACACATGGTACAATCCAGATACCATACACACTGTAGCCATATATATACACCGACAGCTAGATGCATTCCACATGAGGGGCATACAGACCCTCAGGTACACACCAAAGCACACATGCACACTTGTGTTCACACGCACAATCTTGCACATATGTGTATAAGAGTTCTCACACCGTGACCCTGGGCAGTGCCAGCTGAAGCTCAGCCCACACTTGCCACCTGCCTGCGGCATGGTGGGAGTTTCCAGAACCTTACAGCAGAAGGCTCATTGTGAGGTGATGAAATCAAGGTCTCCTCTATTGTCTCCCCAGAAATGCAGGGAACAAACCCGTCACGTCACGCTGTTACAACAGCTGAGAAGCTAGGCCAAAATGATGCATCAACAATTAAGGGCTCCATCATTTCAGGCAATTAAAATAAACGCTTTATTTGAAAACTAATTAGTTCTACCTACATATTTTTCCTATGACAATATCCTATGATTACTTGATTTATGACATCTAATTATTCTTTATTAATCTAATTGAGAATAATTGTATTATCCTATCTCTCCTGGCTCCTGGCCACTGTCCGCCCTTGGTGGAGGCTGCAGCCCCTGTGCTCGGTCCATGTACAGTGCTGCTGTGTGGGTCTAACCCAATCTCTTCCTCTACAAGTGGGAAGGTAAACCATCAGAAAAAATCCAGGGTACATTTTGGTTCTTCAAGATGTCCAAGAGAGACAGTTTATTTAAAATATTTACAGGAGAGACAACCTGGTGATTTGGAAAATGGATGACCTTTCCTATAAATGCTGAAGTGCCCCGAAAGTGCCAAAGGCCCTTGGCCCCCATATAGTAGATGAAAACAGCATCCCCCTTGGCCAAAGCACAGCAGCCTTTGTCTAGAGGCCTCAAAATTAACCTCTAGGAGAGGTTCCCTCTCTGTGACTCTACTGTACTGCTAGTTTTATGTCAACTTTACACAAGCTCGTCTCATCCAGGAAGAGGGGACCTCAATGGAGAAAATGCCTACGTCAGATTGGCCTGCAGGCAAGTCTGTGGGGGGCACTTTCTTGATTAATGCCTGATGTAGGAAGAAGGCCCAGCCCACTGGCAGTGGTACCGCACCTGTGCAGGTGGTCCTGGGCTGCATAAAAAAGCAAGCTGAGCAAGCCATGGAGTTATAAGCCAGTAAGCAGTGTTCCTCCATGGTCTCTCGAGTTCCTGTCTTCAAGTTCCTGCCTCTGCTTGAGTTCCTGCCCTGAATCCCCTCAATGACAGTCTGTGATCAGGACAAGTTAGCCAAATAAACCCTTTCCTCCCTAGTTGCTTTTGGTCATGGAGTTTTATCACAGCAAACTGAGATAGAAGGGACCTATCCCAAATCAGATGTGAAAAAGATCCAATCTGGTGAAAGGTCGATAGGAATAGGTTTCCATGGTCCTCTTTTAAGTTACTAGTCACAAAAGGGAAGTGTGCCTTCACAATGGAGACATCTAGCTGTCAACACCCACATGATATAGAAACTGGCGCCGACAATGCTAGACAACAGGTCTAGCTTATCTCCTGATGATATGAGATATCATGGCACCATCCCATGAACCCATGCTGACAACACTCAGACATGAACCTGGCCGTGAGGAAACAGACACATCCAGACATGGGACACTGTTTAAAACAGTGTTGCTTAGGCTTGTGAAAATGGCCACAAGGTCAAGAGAAACTACAGAAGCAAATGGCAGCAGCTCTTCTATCTTAAAGTAGACTGAAGAGCTATCAAAACCAGCTGGGCAGCTCTTGGAAGGCAGAGGCAGGTGGATCTCTGAGTTCAAGGCCAGCCTGGTCTACAGAGTGAGTTCCAGGACAGCCAGGGCCACACAGAGAAACCCTGTCTCAAAAAACAAAACAATATATTTTGTTGTTGTTTACGGATGCTTTGCCTGCATGTATGTCTATGTACCAAATGCATGTCTGGTACCTGCAGAGGTCAGAACAGGGCATCAAATTCCTGGAACCTGAGTTGTGAACGGTTGAGACACCGTGTAGGTATTAGGAATTGAACCTGGATCTTCTGCAAGAACAAGTGGTCTTACCCACTAAGCCATCTCTCTGTGGTTTTTGTTTTGTTTTGTTTTTAACCTGGTAACAAATCAGGAAACAACAGGAAACATTAAGACTTATCAACAGAAACTCAATATAGGATCAAAAAGAAGAAATGCTGAAATAAACCTTTGGAAAAGCAGAGGCATTCAGGGCATGAAGTCTAAGAAGTAAGTGAGAGAAGAGATCAGAGGGGAACGTAAATACGCAATGAATTAAAGTTTGGGAAGACAAGCACTCAAGGAGGACACAATAATAAACTCAAGCCATTGACGTATGGATCATGGCTAACTTCTGAAAAGCAGCAGGAACACAGCAATGGCAGCCAGGGATGGCTGTCCTGAAGTGGTTTCTCTCTCAAGGACGTATGTACTAAAGTCAAGTCCCAGGTAGTGCTGGAACCTTTATGTGTGGTACCTATTTATAACAATTCACACACAGTAGAAAGAGTACTAACCTCCAGGTCTCAAGGGTGCGCACTACGGGCGAGAATCTGGTACCTAAGCGGCGATCTGGATCCCTGCCTGGTGCTGGGCTCACTCCCTCTTGCACACACATACATGATGTCATCTCCCCAGCTCTTCACCAGAGGCCAGCTCTGGGGCTGCCCACTGCCCTGGTTCTAGGTTAGCTATCCACAAGCACTTGACTGTAGTAAGGAAATAGAACAACACCCCTGTGACACTGGGTCTTCTTGCCTTCATACGTGAGGAAATTTCTACAGCCTTGGGTCTCAAACACACATACTGGGTTTACTGACAGTAAGGCATACATTTATTCTAAAACAATCCCTGGGTGTACGTTTATTAAAGATAAAAGCAAGATTGCAGGCTAACAAGATGAATGTGCTTATTTATTGCTATATAAAAATTAAGTCTTGCTTGAACATTTGATATCATAGAATATAGGGAATCTTCAGTGTTTTCAGGGCTAAAGGATAACTTGGTTGTTATCACTGTCAATGCTGAGGACATGGCTTTACTTTATTATTATATAATAAAATGGCAGAAGTATGTTTAGGGTTATTTTAAAATTTTTATTTTAAAAATTGTTGGAAATTCTCTCCCAATCCCAAGCTAAATTTTATTAAACAAATTAAACAAGACTCAAATCAGCAACTCAAACAATAATTTTTTAAATTATGCAAATACAATCCAAATATAATACACTAGTTTGATACTTACCTGATCAGGAATAACGATAGGAAAAAGGTTAATTTTTTTCTTTTCTCTACCCTTCTGTAGGAAGGTTGAGAAGAAATGACAAGTACCTGGATGGATGCAAAAGTTTCTCTTTGCCCTTTCAATGAGCATGAATGGCCTTATTATTTTATATGTGTGGATGTTTTGCCTGCACGTGTGTCTGTTTACCCCATGTGTGCCTGATGTCCACAGAGGTCAGAAGAAGGTGTAAGAACTGAAGTTCTGTATGGTTGTGAGCTGCCAAGTGAGTGCTAGAAACCAAACCTAGGTCCTCTGGAAGAGCGCTGTGCTTTTAGCCTCTGAGTCATCCCTCCACCCTAATTAACAACTTTTTCAAACCTTTAAACCTTAAAAGCAAAACATTAGCCGGGTGTGATGGCACACACCTTTAATCCCAGGCTGGGGAGGAGGGGGAGGACTGAGTGCAGGAGCTCAAGGCCAGCCTCGTCTACATAGTGAGCTCTGGGGACAGTCAGGCCTGTGTTGAGAGACCCTGTCTCAAACAAACAAAGCAACAGTGAGGCTGGAGCTGGGTTCAACAATTTAGCCACTGGATGCTTTTCCAGAGGCTCCAGGGTTCAGTTCCCAGCACCTATAGAGTGGCCCACTAGCAGTTCTAACTCGAATTCAGGGCATCTGATGCCCTCTTCTGGCTTCTGTGGGCACTGCATGCATGTGGTACTCTGATATACATTCAGGCAAAATACTCATATAGATAACACTAAAATTTAAAAATCTATAATATTAAGAAAAAACAAAAAGCATAACATTGGCAGGCTGAGAAGATGGCTCCCTGGGTAAGAGCTCCTGCAACAGAAGTATGAAGACCTGAGTTTAGATTACCAGCACCCATGGAAAAGGTTGAGCATGGCCTAAACCCCAGTGCTGTGGGGAGCAGACACAGTCGCTGGGGCACGCTAGCTGACAGCTTAGCTCAAGGGAATAAGATGGCGCAGACTGAACAGGATGCCCAGAATCCTCACACTGTGCAGGAACTATGCAGTCCTAAGGCTTTATTTGAAATAAGAAAAAAGATTGACTCAGAAAAAAACCTTAGAAAAACAGATGAGTTTAATAAATCTAAAAACATCAAGTGACACTCAGGCACAGTCCACCAGAATTTCTAGGGAACAGTCTGAGAAGGCTGGAAACAGCTACCAGAAGAGTCAAAGATGCTAGAGCAAATGCCACACCCAGGCCAGGAGCAGCACTACCAGGAGGCACCAGAAAGACCCTCTCACTGCCTCACTAGAGCTCAGTGCTAGCGACTGCCTCAGCAGGAGCGATATGCCCTTTCACAGGCAGCTTGGCAGCCCAAGTAAGAAACTTGGACCAAGGTTCACTCTACCTGAAACCCAACAATCCTGAGCACTGCAGGAAAGTAGCTTCGAATTAGATCCATGCAGTGTCCAGACCCGAAGTCTAAAGAGGAAAACCTCCTGAAGGAGCATGCACAGGTGTGACCAGAGTCCGAGATTCTGCTGTGATATAACATTCACACTGGGGCAGCATCATTACCACAGTCATCCAGAAGACAGGGAAGGAAGCACCCAGCAGCCCTCCCATCAGAGAGTGGCTGTCAGCCAGGGGGGCTCTGGGAGCTGAGGAAGGAATGGAGAGTGCAGAATCCAGCATCAGACAAGTGAGTTTCCATACCGAGTCTCTACCCCCACACCTATCCCTCGTTTATACAATATCCGATGTCAAGTTAGCAGGCAACGTGGCCCTGCTGTGCTTGCTCTACTTAATTTTTCTCTTTCCCTTTCCTTTTGTGTCTCCCAAAAACTGGTCTGCAGGGTCTCTATGGCTCAGCCTCCTGACATGGGGCAGCTTTGTTACCTAAGAATAAGTACCTTCACCTCTTATTCTCAGTCCTCAAAACACTTACAGTTCTTCCTAGTTACAATTCCCACCTTCATTCCTCAACCAAGCAGTCATCAGATTTCCTTCCTTCCTTCCTCCCTCCCTCCTTTCTTTCCTTCCTTCCTTTCTTCTTTCAACAGGGACAGGGTCTCTTTACATATCCCTGGCTGTCCTGGAACTGCCTCTGCCTCTGAAGTGCAGACATATTGATATATACACACAAGTTCCACTCACACACAAGTGGTAACTGACATATCAGTACATACACAGAGGTTTTACACACATACATGGTAACTGATATTATTAGTACGTACACCCAGGTTTTACACACATACACAGTAACTGACATATTCATATATACAGGTTCCACTCACGCACATGTGGTAAGTAACAGTAGTACATACATATAGGTTCCACTCACATACACAAGTACTTTGAGGGTCTCTTTACTCCTCAAAGTAGTGGAAGAATATTTTATAGAGGCCCTACTTTCAATCTTTTTGCTGTCTGTCTGTTTGTTTGAGACAGGGTTTCTCTGTGTAGCCCTAACTGTCTTGGAACTCACTCTGTAGACAAGGCTAGCCTTGAACTCAGATATCCCCCTGCCTCTGCCTCCCTGGTGCTGGGTTTAACTGTTTTCATAGAGGGTCTACCCTTGGAGAGAGACTGTTGTTGTATGTGGTATTCTCCTTTCAGGGGAGGGCTGCAGGTAGGGCCTAGTGCTCAAAACATCAGTGTTAACAAGTGGCACCTTAGTCCTACTAATCTAGTTCCACTCAATACTGCAAACACTTTACTGAGAGAAGAAACCTGACTTAAATTAAAAAAAAAAAAAAAAAAAAAAAAGAAGAATAAGAAGTTCATATTTGCAACTCCAAAAGCAAAAGCAAAAGAATCATGAAAAACCAAGAGAACATGACCTATTTCAAATATTACCAATCCCACAGTAATGGTTCCCAATGATAATGACTTAGACAAAGAATAATTATATAAATACCCTCAAAGAAATCAAAGGACATGGACAAACTTCTGACTTGTCAGAGAGCAGCTGAGTAAAACAAGTATGTCAATACAGCACTTAAAACTGGGCTTCAACAAAGAGAATACCTCAAAAATTCTCCATCAGGGACGAGTGGAATGGCTCAGTGGGTCATAGGACGTGCTGCTTTTGCAGGTCTGGGATTTGGTTCCCAGCACCCACACAGTATCTCACGACTGTCTGTAACTTCACGTCTAGGGGACCTAACTCTCTTGTCTGGCTTCAGTGGGCATGAGGCATGCATTGTGCAAATGCATAAATGCAGGCAAACACTCATACACTAAAATAAAAATAAGATGGGGGGGGGAATCCCCTTTAGGCATTGGTTCTCAACAGCTTGCTCGGTGGATCTGATGCAAATTTGTTTCCACAGTTCCCAGAATTCAGCTGGGCAACTTTGAGCCAATGAGTTTCCTTAGAATATAATTTATAGAAAAACTAAACTGAAATGTGGAAAATAAAAACTTCACTAAGTCAAATAAAAGATGAGTAAAAAGCTTCACTAGAGTAAGACATGGAGACAAGGAAGAGGAGCTGCGACTTTAAAGACAAAGGCGTTGATGAAGATGTCGGAGTTTAACAAGTGGGATCTTGGGGCGCCATTAAAAGACAAAACCTATGTGTTAGAAGCAGAGAAGAAGAACAACAACACTAAAAGCACTGAGGAAATATGTGCAATACAAGCACACGGTAAGAGACCTGTATGCTTACAGAGAACCAATAGGGCCAGGAAAGAAATTCCCCACATCATATTATAGTTAAAACAGTGAATATGTGGAACAAGGAAAGTGCATCCAAGTTACAAGACAGAAGGGTCAAGTCAATATAAACTTTAGAGCTCCAGCTGACTTTCCCATAGAAACTTAAAACCAAAAGGACTTGTAATGATGTAGTTCAAATTGTAAGAGACCACAGCTGTCCAATCCAGACTACCATAAGTAGTAAAGCTATCTGTCTGTCACAATGGAAAAAAATAAAATAAGAGGTTTTGGTTGGTTTGTCTGTTTTACTGTGTAGCTCTGGTTGGGCCTGTAACTCACTCTGTAGACCAGGCTGACCTTGAACTCAGGGAGATCCACCTGCCTTTGCCTCCTGAGTACTGATAATACTAAAGGTATGCACCACTTCAAGAAAGAAAAACTTCCCATGATAAAAGCAGTATTAAAGCATTTGTGATCATTAAGCCAGCTCTAAAGAGGATGCGGTAAGGAACTCTTCAGACTGAAGAGAATGGGGAACGCCTGCAAGAATCTACAGAATAATTACAACCATAGGCAGCCAAACAAGGATTTGGAAAACAGCAACTAGTACAAAACCAAACAAAAGAACAAGAATTAAACCCTCCTTGCAATAATAACTGAACATTAATGGTCTTGATTCCCAATCAAAAGACACAGACTAACAATGTGGATTAAAATTGGGATCCATCCATTTGTTGTCTCCAAGAAACTCCCCTGCCATGAACCACAGAAAGAAAAGTAACAGAACTAGGAAACAAGCAGGGTCCCCATTCATTTTCTCCTTTCTCTTTTAATTTTATTTTTAAATAGTCTTTACAATTTATTTTGGTCATATCTTTCCCCACCTCCAATATATTTATTTATTTATTTATTTCCTTTCTTTCCTTCCTTTCTTTTTGGGTTTTTTGTTTGTTTGGTTGGTTTGGTTTGTTTTTTGAGACAGATTTCTCTGTATAGTCTAGGCTGTGCTGGAACTTGGTCTGTAGATCAGGCTGTCCTTGAACTTAGATCTACCTATCTTTGCTTCCCAAGTGCTGGGATTAAACTCAAGAGCAACCACTACCCAGTGAATTTTATATTATTTTTCTCTTACAAAAACAAAAAACCTTAAGCAAAATACAAAAGTAACTACACACAAACAAAACAACAAAAACACATAGAGTCTGCGTTTTGTTGGCCAAGCATTCCAGAGCGTGAGCTCTCCCTGAGGTGTGGTTGACATACCCAGTGCCACTCCACTGGAGAAAACTCATCTTTCCTCCTCAGCTGGTGTCAACTGCAAACAGCTGCTTGGCCCGGGCTGGGGCTTGTACCCGCTTTCCCCTCTCGGTGCTGAGATTCTAGTATGCTCTGACCCTGTGCAGGTCTTGTATGTGCTGTCACAGTTTCTGTAAGTTCATAATGGACATCAGCCCCTCTGTGTTGGGAAAACACTGTTTCTTTGGAGTCCACCTCCACTTGTGCCTCTTTCCACCTCCTCTTCTGCACAGACCCTGAGCTCTGAGGTCAGGGCTCTTATGAAGACATCCCATTTAAGGTTAAGTGCTTCGAAGTCCCTCACTCTCTGCATATGGCCTAGTTGTGAGTATGTGTTAATTATCTACTGCAAGAAGATGCCTCTCTGCTGAGGGGTGAGTGTCACTATTCTACTATCTGACAAACTCCAAACCTGGTCAAAGACGTACAGATCACTTCACAGTGATGAAAGGAATAACTCATCAGAGCATTACAGGCTGGGTGTGGCGACACAGGTCTTTAATCCCAGTACTAGGGAGGCAGAGGCAGGAGGATCTCTGTGAGTTCAAGGCCAGCCTAGTATACAGATCAAGTTCCAGGACAGCTAGAGCTACACAGAGACCCTGTCACAGAAGGAAAAAAAAGAGGACATTACAATTTCAAACATATACTCATCAAACAGAGCTAAACCTAATTTTATACAATAAATAGCACTAAATATAACATAGTAAGGTAATGGATTAACCTCAGCACAGCAACGTCAATACCGTACTCTGTCAGGTACATAATTCATCCCAACAACAACAAAAAGGAAAAAAAACCAGACAGACAGACAGACCGACCTCAGAAATAAAGTTCAAATGGACTTAAGCAGACATCTACATAACATTGCATCCAAACACTGCCGACTACACATTCTTCTCAGCAGCCCACAGAACTTCCTCAAAAGACAGATGATCTAAAATAAACCAAGTCTCATCAATACAGGAAAACTGAAACAACATTTAATATCTGACCACAATGAAATAAAACCAGAAATCAGAAAGAGAAACTACAGAAAATCTGCAAACTGTGGGGACTGAAGCACACACTGTTGAATGGCCAATGATCACTGATGCAATCAGAAGGAAGTTTACAAGTCCTGGAATGAATAGAAATGAAAACGTAACATAAGGTAAACATGAGAGCAGTCCTACCAGAGCATGCTGTAACTGTAAGTGCCCATGTTAAAAATAAATAAATAAATAAATCAGAGACTGCCAATAAACAATTTAATGGTATAGCTCAGGACCTTGGAAAACAAGAACATGCCAAACCCAGAAGCAGTAGACAGAAATAGTCAAGGCCAGGATAAAGAAAATGAAACAGAAACAAGACAAGGACGAACCCACTACAAGAGTCAATGAAACAGCCAGCTTTGAAAAGGCAGACAAAAGCAACAAGCCCTTAGCTAAACTAACGAAAGACAGAGAGAGGAGACCCTGTATCACCCAAACCAACAAACACAGAGACCAAAGGGAGATGGCACAGCTGATGCCAATCAAGAAAATCATAAAGGACAAACATTAAAACTTACATTTCACTACACTTCCGAGCAAAGTTAAACCAAGAAAAGATAAATAATGGAAACATATCTATAACAAACAGTAAGAATGCAACATTAATTTTTTAAAAAATCTCCCAACTAAAAAAGATCTAGGCTGAAAAGGATTCACTACAGAATTCTACATGACCTTTATTTAAAAACAAACAACTAAAACCAATCTTTCTCCAATTATCCCCTAGTAGTAAAGGAAGAATACTTTCAAATTCATCTTACAACCAGACTTACTCTGACGCCAGTAGCAATACAACAACAAAAAGAAAATTCAGAAAGCCTGCCAGATAAACACAGGTGTGAACATTCTCAATGAGTCCCTTGAAAAACAAACTCATGAGAACAACAAAATGATCATTTAGCCAGATATGGTGGCTCAAGTCTTTAATGCCAGCACTCAAGAGGCAGAAGCAGATGGATCTCTGTGAATTCAAGACCAGCCTGGTCTACAGAGTGAGTTCCAGGACAGTCAGGGTTACACAGGCAAACCCTGTCTTGGAAAACCATTAAAAAATAAATAAAAATAAAAAATCCATTCATGGTAACAGCACTGAAGATATTAAGACTGGAGACAGCATACTTCAACGTAATAAGTATATACGATAAACAAGGTCAACATTACGTTATAATGGAGGAACAAGGATCCAATCTCTCCGTTCCTGTTCAATATAGTACTTGAAGTCATAGCTAAAGAAACAAGACAGGAGAAATAAAGGGGGTACAAACAGGAAAGAAAAAGTCAGCGTATCCTTATGTACAGATGATAGAAATGATCTATACATAAAAGACCCTTAAGTCCCCACCAGGAAACTCTCATAATCACAAACACTTTGAATAAGCACTAGCATACAAAGTCCATAGCTGTGCAAGAAGCAGCTCAGGCAGCAAAGGGCTCACTCTCAACAGGGTTTCAGTTCACTGAACGCTGTGTGGACCAGACTAAAGCCTTTTTCATAGTTCCCCAGGACTCAGTTGGTCAAGGTTTAGCCTAGAGTCCCATGACAACTTGGCCTGAGTTTCACGAGAGTGTGAGTCATGGAAAAACTGAAGAAAAACCAAACTAAAACATGGGGTCTATATCCTACCACAAAGATGCTTCCTGGTCCACGTTTATGGAGGCGCTAGTAACAAAAGATAGGAAATGAAATCAGTCTAGACATTCACCCACTGATGAATGGTTAATAAAAATGTGGTATATATTCAAAGAAATTTTATTTGTAAAGAAAAATGAGACTATGAAAATTTCAGGAAAATGGAGTCAGGAAATACTATATTAAGTGAAGTAACCGCCTCAGAAAGGCAAAGAGCACATGTTCTCTCCTATAGAGACCCTAGCTTCTAATTTTTATGTGTGGATTTCTGTGAGAGTGAGTATACATAGAGATCAGGAGATGAGAAAGAAGCCCTGAGAGGGAAAGGCTTATTAAGGGGGAAGGGTAGTAAAACTCACATGGCTATGAAAGTGGAAGGGATGTACTTGGGGGAGAAAGGTTTAAGGAGGGAACAGGGGCAGGAAGATGAGGGGAGAAGGAACAGAAGGGGAGGGTCATCCACGCTAAGGATATACGAAAAAGAAGATCCAAGTTCAGTTCCTGGTACTCACAAGGTGGAGAACCAGATCCCATGAGTTATCCTCTGACCCACCCCCACTCCCATACATGCATGCCACAGCATGAGCACACCACAACTTCCACATAAAACCAATAAGTAAATGGAGATGGGGGGGGGGAGGTATTTGACATAGGTAGATAAAGCTGCTCCCAGAAGCCATACGTTATTAAATGCCAGGGGTGAGCTATCTCCATACAAGTTTTGGTCAGGGAAACCCTCTGGGTCCTCAAAACAGCACAGGCAGTTGTCATTGTGATTGCTTACCTACCAGAACTATACGGTGTCTCAGCCACTGTTCTATTATTGCTGTGAAGAGACACCATGACCAAGGCAACTTTTATAAAAGAAATCATTTAATTAGGAGTTTGCTTACAGTTTCAGAGGTTTAGTCCATTATCATCATGGCAGGGGAACATGGTGGCATACAGGCAGACTCGGTGCAGGAGAAGTAGCTGAGAATTACATATCCTGATCCATAAACAAAGACTGAGACTGGGACTAGCCTGGGCTTTAGAAACCTCAAAACCCATCCCCAAGTGGCACTCTTCCTCCTAATCCTTCTAATCCTTTCAAAGAGTTCCACTCCCTGGTGAGTAAGCATTCAATTACATGAGCCGCCAGAGTCCATTCTTTTTGTTTGTTCTTTGTTGTTTTGTTTTTCTTTTCTTTCTTTCTTTTTTAAAAAAAGATTTATTTTATGTATATGAGTACACCATTGCCCTCTTCAGACACACCAGAAGAGGGCATCAGATCCCATTACAGATAGTTGTGAGCCACCATGTGGTTGCTGGAAATTGAACTCAGAACCTCTAGAAGAGCAGTCAGTGCTCTTAACTGCTGAGCCATCTCTCCAGTCCCTTGTTTTGTTTTTCAAGACAGGGATTCTATGTGTAGCTCTGGTTGTCCTGGATCTCTCGCTGTAGGCCAGGTTGGACTTGAACTCACAGAGAGCCTCCTGTGTCCTGTGATTAAAGGTATGTGCCACCATGTCTGGTTCTAGCAGTCATTCTGATTCAAACTATGACAGATGGTAAGACCCATAGAATGGTCCCCATAGACTGATGTTTGAATGCGTGGCCCATAGGGAGTGGCACTATTAGGAGGTGTGGCCTTGCTGGAGAAAGTCTGCCACTTTGGGATATACTCAAGCTATCCTCAGTGTGGAACACAGTCTCCTGCTTCCCAAGATGCAGAACTCTCAGCTCCTTCTCCAGCACCATGTCTGCCTGGATGCTGCCATGGCAATAATGAACTAAACCTCTGAATCTGTAAGCCAGCTCCAATTAAACATCTTCCTTTATAAGAGTTGCCATTGTCATGGTATGAAGTGGAAAATTAAGGGTTCTTTGGAAAGTCAGTTGTGTCAGATGGTGTTTTGCTGGGGCAAACACATGAAGGAACGTTTCGTTAAAGTGACACAGGTGAAAGGCTAAGGCAGACTCATGAAGGAAGTTTCGCTGAAACTGACACAGGAGAGAGGATGTTCTGCTAAAGCAAGCACGTGAAAGGACGTGATGAAGGATTCTTTGCTAACAACACGCATGTATTGGTCTGCCTTACGCTGCATAGTTGAGCTGCATTTGTTGGGACTCCATAGAGAGAAATGCACCAAAAAACTTCTGGTGGTGTGCTGCAGTTTCTTGCTGCTTCCGTGGCCTTGGGCTGGTTGGCAGAGTGATTTCAGCTGAGACAGACACACGTGCTGAGGCAAGACACGTGGAGGACACGTGATGTTTTGAGGGAGTATAAAAAGGACTTGGTGGACAGTGTTGGAGGCTGGGCGTGGCTTGCTTTAGAGCTAGCCGTGCAACCCTTGTTAGTGTATCCTCTTTGACGGCCTTTGCTTCACCGAGAGAAGTACAGCTGAGAACTTCTCCCGGTGTCCCTCCTGGTCCCTCCTGCTGACTGTGCAGAGGCTGGGACCTGGCCGTCTCTGCCAGGTTGTGCCACCGCTGCTGATTCACGTTTGTTTCCCCGACACTACAGAAGTGGATTGCTGGTGTATCCAGGAAGAGTTTGCAAATGGACTGAGGGGCTGCTGCTAACCTGTGAACTGCCAACTTCCAGACAACATGGGAGGGAGTTGCTCCAAAGAACCTTTCTAAACAGGTCCACTTCCCTGTATCCTTGCTTTTCCACTAATTTTGGTGGGTGGTGGGCTACAAGGGAGGTTAAAGAGTTTAAGAAACATCATTAGAGCTGGGCAGTGGTGGTGCACGCCTTTAATCCCAGCACTTGGGAGGCAGAGGCAGGTGGATTTCTGAGTTCGAGGCCAGCCTAGTCTACAGAGTGAGTTCCAGGACAGCCAGAGAAACCCTGTCTCGAAGAAAAAAAAAAAAAAGGAACATCATTAGAAGTAGGATTTGAAAAAATTTAAATTACAATGGTATCTCTTCACAGCAATGGAAACCCTTAGACAGACCCTATTCTAGTTCCAGGACATAAAGAAATCAAATTGGAACTGAGATGGAAGGTTCTTCCCATCAGAAGCCCTCACAGTGCTGAAAAGTGCTACTACAGCTGCTACAGGAGAACTGTCATCCACAGCCACCCAGAGTGGACCCTGCTAGACAAGATGTGCTCTATCTAGCACACTGTGTAAACAACTGCTCTCTACAGAACTGAGGTATGTCCCACAGGAGGAAACTCATGTCTGGTACTGCCTATCTGATTAAAGGTCCATGGCTCAGGAAATCCCAGGCCCGGGTGGGCAAGTTACGCCTGTTTTACTAACTGGACATGATGTGCCTATCACATTGCCTTCTGAATAACGATCTATAGAGCAGTGCTGGGGTCTGTCAGCTTTAGTCAGAGAAGTTCCTTTTGCAGGGGTCAGCAGTAACTGTAGAAGCCCATAACTGGTCAAAGCGATTGGACTTTAATGTTCAGACTTAAACAGGGTATCTCAGCCCCTCAAGGTTCAAGGAACTCACCAGAGAGGGCAGAAAAAGGACAAGAGCCAAAGGATGAAATGGAGTGCTGCACAAGACCTGCACAAGACTGAGCCCATCAGCATCTTGTCACAAAGGAGACAAGGAACTCATGAGGTCTCACCTCTCGTTGAAGCAGTTTATAATCACTGGGGGAGGGAAGGGGCTTTTTGTCAGTAGAATAGCCACTAGCAAGGTGCCATGATCACGTACATAACCTTCTATCCATGGCCAGACACACACAGACACACAGCCATGGAAGCAGGAGAGCTAGGTGGAAGGAGGAGAGCGACCAGTGGGGGGAGGGGCACAAGAGGGAGTGAAGGGGAGGGAATCTATTTAAAACACATTATGAACATGTATGAGAATATCTTAATGAAGCCTATTACTATGCATACTTAATATAGCCTAATAAAAAGATTAAATATGTATATGTTAACAAAAACACATAGCCAAAACAAAAAAAAATTAGAATACCTAGCTAGGCATTGTGAATCTCTATGAGTTTGAGGCCAGCCTGGTCTACACAGTGAGTTTTAGGACAGCCAGAGCTATGCATAGAGACTTAAAAACAAACAGACAAACAAACAAACAAAAATCAGAATACCTGAGACTATCAAAATAATAATAAAAAAGATGGTATTAGAGAGATGGCTCTAGTGAAGAGTACTTGCTGCTCTTGTAGAGACCCAGGTTTGAGTCCCAGCACCCAACATGGCAGCTCACAACCATCTGACAGTACCACATGGTACACAGACATACAAGGAAGCAAAACACCCATCCACATTATAAAAATAATAATAAGCAAACAAACAGAAGGTAGGAAAGGAAGAGAGAAACAAAACCTAAGAGAGGAAAAAGGGGAAAAAATAGACCTAAATAAGAGTAATTATGTATTATTATAATAAACATTGTCTTATCAATCATTATAATAAACATAAACACTCTTAGCATGTTAATATTTTTCCTTTTTGAGACAGAATCTTGTTGTCTCTCAGGTTGACCTCCAATTCCTAATCCTCCTGCCAAATTTTTCCCCAAAAAAGCCCAGTTAGGCGCCAATGACACGGCTCATTTGGTAAAGGTGCTGCCGCAACACAGACCACCTGAACCTGAACCCACATGACAGTACAGCTAAGCATCAAATGTGCCCCCGGCATCCATACCACACACATACTGTGACATATGTATACACACAAAAGAAATGTCATAAAAATATTTAAAATTCTATTGTAAGCACGTGGGAAAGCTGAGTCAGCTTCTCCATCCACAGGACAAGGTTCACACACCTAGTTCCATCCAACAGGTCAAGTGCATGTGGGACATCACCAAGACAGTCCTTGTTCCCAGAATAAAGCTTAACAAAATTCAAACCAGAGTACCACACTCACACAACTTCCTGACATACACCTGGTTTGAAATCAGCAACTGCATGTATCTATGGGTACACTGTCACATTCTAACCCGTGCACCCATGGTGCCATGATCAGATCAGGGTAATTAGCACAGACATCAGCTCAGTTACCATTTCTTTACTGGACAACATTCAAAGTCCTTTCTACTAGCTATTTTGTGATAGACTATCGTCAACCAGTTACTCTGCTGTGCTATACTCAGCTGCAAAACTATTCACTGTGCACCACCTCTTCACCCTTCCTGAGCTATTAATGTCTAATCAGTTCCCAGCACTCACACGGTGGCTCACAAATATCTTTAACTCTAGTTTCAGGGCATCAAATGCCCCAGATGTGCTGGCCTTCTAGGGTACTGCACAAATGTGGTACATAGGCAAACACACATGTAAAACACCCGTACCTAGAGATCTACCTGTCTCTGCCTCTCAAGTGCTGGGAATAAAGGCGTGAGCCATCACTGCCTGGCAGTATATTGTATTTCTATTTTCATATATCTCAAGACATTTTCAATATTCCCCTTTTAATTTCTTCATGAACCCACTAGTTGTTCAGGAGCATATTGTCTAATTTTCACTTACTTCTATAATTTCCACAGTTCCTCTTGTTGGTTTCTAGTTTTGTGACCAGAAAAGAGATAATTTTGATTTTTAAAAATTCATTGAGATTGTTTTGTGGCCTGCTGCATGGTTTACACTGGTGAGCTGTATACCGAGGAGAGACTGCACTCTGCAGCTGCTGGAGGGAGTGTTCTGTACATGCCAGGCTATTTGGTCTATTCTATAGTTTAACTCTGGTGTTACATTGTTTGCTCCTGGGTAATCTGTCTCCTGGGAAGCTGACATCCCAGCTATTACTGTGTAAGATTCTATCTCTCCCTTTAGACACGGTCATATTTGCTTTATGTATTTGGGGAGTGCTGTATTGGATACATGCAGTATCAATAGATGAACTGAAACTTTTATCATTATACAGTGATCTTCATTTTTCTCACAGGCTTTTCTATCTGCCTTAAGTATCTTTTCCTAGTCCTTCACTTTCAACCTATGACTTTACACAAGAAGCAAGTAGAGAGACTACCTCTTACAACTTTAAAGGGGGTTTCTTTTACCCACAGAGAGACTTCCCAGTAGACGGAAGGTACTCTGTCCATCTGGCATATTGCTAGCTTAAATTTCAAGTGGACACAGTAGTGCAGTTTCTTCAGCTGTGATGGTCACTGGTGATATTCTCGGTTGTGTCAATGGTCTAGCTTGTGGGTGTCTGTGATGCAGTTGTTTGGTACAGCTGTGCCAGGGATAAAGCTGTTGCTTGGCAGACTGCTGAGCCAGACTGGTGGTTGTGTGGCAGGCTCTCCAGTGGGTGGGGCTGTCAGACTGAGTTTGTGTACTTGGGGGCACTGTGGGTTGGCAGCTAAGGAGCTGGCTCTCGGGGCAGAGTGAGGCTGCCACGCGGTTGGCTATCAGGTCATGCACAAGTGTTCACAGGCATTTCGGGCTTATGGTTATATGTCACTCTGTTCCCTGGTGTCATATCAGTTTAGAAGCCAGAGTCCTGACACTTGCATGAGGTCTGTATTTTCAGAAGCTGGGGCTACAGTGCCGCAGCTGATCCTAAGTGTGATGGAATAATGGCAGGTCCCCAAGAGCAGAGACACAGAACATCTGTTGGTTTCCAGGGTGATGCACTGCACAGGTAGGTTCAGAGTCTAGATGACCACAGATACTTAGGCATAGTGTGTGTGGCAACCCGGCCATCTTGCAGACATCTCTTCTAGAGGGAAATTTATAGCATTAAAAGATAACAGAAGAGAAGACGGAGGCCCGGTATGATGACTCTGCAGCCACCAAACCTGATGACTTGAGTTCTACCCCTGGGACCCATGCGGTGGAAGGAGAGAACTGACTACCATGGGCTGTCTATCCTCTGACTTCCACACGTGCACCATGGCATGCACAGGCCTAAACATATATACAAAAATTAAGAATCTAAGAAAAGTCTCCAAGCCAGGCATGCTAATACATATCTATAATCTCAGTGCATGGGAGGCTGAGGCAGGAAGATCATGCAATTTGGAGCACAGCCTAAACTATAAAGTGAGTTCCAACCTACCCAGAGCTATACAGTAAGACCCTGCCTCAGAGAGAGATACAGGGGAAGGAGCCAGCCATAGTCTTCAAACTCCAAATCAGTAACTTAGCTTCCAATTTAGAAAACCAGAAAAAGACATAGCATAAAACCAAAACACCGGGAGAAAGAAGTAATAGGATTAGAGAGAAAATAAATGAACAGCACAAGTAGGGAGGAGCCAAAGAACTGGATGTGTAGACTAAGAAAGACTGGCAACACCTAATCAACAGTGCTAAAAACAGAGAAGGAATAAATTAAAACAGGGACCAAAGGACTTATGCTTCAGACAGCAGAACGCTGAAAACATACACTCTATAAACCACACTTCCACCCTGCAAAAAGTGCAGCTTAGAGAAGGGCACCCAAGAGCCACACCCACTCAAGGGGCGGCTGCACTCAGAGCTCTGTTTTGTTTTGCAGCTCTGAGGGTAAGACCTCGGGCAAGCATTCTCACTGCTAACCCTGCATGCTACATGTTCTCCTTAAATCCTTGCAAAAACAAAATATACAGAGTAATCCAGCTCACTGTGACCATCTGACACATCTTACCAAACACAGGAAGACATGACACTAGTTCTGTGCAATGTCTTCCAGAAAACCAAAACTAACAATAAATAATAATAATGGTATTGTCAGTAATGATTAATAACAATAGCAGTTCAAAATTATTTCCCTAAAACACAAACCAATCATGCCTAGTCTACATAGCAAGTTCCAGGCCAGCCAAACATACCTAGCCAGACCCTAGCTCAAAAAAAAAAAAAAAAAAAAAACAAAAATAAAAACAAAATAAAACAACAACAAAAAGTCCTAAAAAATATTTAGCAAAGAATCTATCGTTAGAGAAGAGTATATGCTACTATCCTACAGCTTATCCCAGGAGTGAGAAGCTGATTCAATATTCAAAAGCAAACTGGTGTAAACACAAAACACCGAAGAACACTGCCAAATCATAGTAGCTGACAGAGATCACACTGGGAAAATTCATTATTCACCCATGATTTTTAAGAAACTTTCAGGGCTGACAAAATGGCTCAGCAGAGAAAGGCACTTAAGCCAGGAGATCTAAGTTTGGTCCCAGCACCCTTGTAAAGGTAGGAGGAGAGACCCAGCTCTATAAAGCTGTCCTCTGACCGCCACACGCATGCTATGACAAGTGTGTGCACACGCCCACACTATGTACTCACACAATAGTTAATTGTGAAATAATTTCAGGAGGCATAATCATAATAGAAAATAATAAATTTGCTTTTAACTTTTGCTCTTTAAAAAAATACTCTAAGGGCTGAGCATACTGGTGCACACCTTTAATCTCAGCGTTCAGGAGGCAGAGGCAGACAGATCTCTGTGACCTGGAGGCCAGTCTGTGTCTACGTAGTACAGTTCAGAACAAGCAGGATTACAAAGTGAGACCCCGTCTCAAAAAACCAAGCCAAACAAATAAAAATACCAAGACAAGCTGGAGAGATGGCCTGGCAGTTAAACAGCACTCACTGCTCTTCAGGAGGCCCCAAGTTTGGTTCCCAGCACCACTATTAGGCAGCTCAAAACTGCCTGTACCTCTGACAACCACCTGTAACTCCAGCTCCACAGAATCTAACATTCTCTTCTTGTCTCCACAGGAACAGTACACGTGGGACACACACATACACACACATACACACACACACACACACACACACACACACACACACACACACACAAAGGAAAACAAATTATCTTGAAAATTACATTGAACTTTTTGAATATTTGTTTGTGCATGTGTGTGCCTTGGAGTTACAGGCGATTAACTGTGAGCCTCCTGACATGCTGCTGGGAAGAAGGGAACTCAGGTCTTCTACCAAAGCAATGATAATTCTTAATCACCAAGCTATCTATCTCTCTAGCCCCAGTTATGAAAATTTTAAAATGATATAAGAAAGTGAAAAGATAATCACCTAAGAAAAATATTTACAAATCATATCTGGTATATCTGGTAAATAATCTGCATGAAGAAGGATGATGTAATTCAGTGGTAGATTGCATGTAAACTTGATGCCAGGGTAAGAAGGTAGAATTTATATACTGAATAAAAAAAACAAACAAACAAATAAATAAATAAATAAAATGTCCTTTTAAATTTTTAAATATATACCAGACATGATGACACATGTCTATAGCCCTAACACACAGGAGGCTAATACAGAAGGATTGCTGAGAGTTCAGGGTCAGCTAACCCATGCAATAAGTTGAAAGTCAGTCTAGGATACATAATAAAACCCTGTCTCAAACAACAGAGTAACTAATAATTCAGTGCTGATGCTGCAGCTTGGTGCTACAGCACTTGCCTACCGTGCAGGAGACCCTGGATTTGATCCCTAACAGATCAAAAAAGTGCTGAATAGCTGGACAGAGTAGGACACAACTATAATCCCAACACTCTGGAGGCTGATCCTAAGTTTTGGCCTAGCCTGTACTACATATAGAGCCCTAGCCTGTAATACATATAGAGCCCCTGTGGAGAAACAGTAAAACAACAAAATGAATTTTAATTTTTCCAAATAAGACAATGACAAAAGATATTTAAACAAAATTACAACTAGGTAAAAATATTTCAACAAATATTTGACCCTAAAACAAGTGGTTGGCAAATGAAAGCATGAAAACACAGTGTCTTTGGTCACTGTCATTAAGGAAGCACCATAATAAAACGCCACTGTGTAGTTACCAGAATGGCTAATATGGAAAAGCTGACACTAATTCCTGGAAAACATGTGAAGCAGCAGGAAAGCCACACTCTGTAATGGGATTATAAAGTGGTACAACCACTTTGAAATAAAGTTTGGTCATTTCTTTAAAAACAGTCCCAAACTGGAAACAACCCAAACATCCATCAACAGCTGAACAAACAGCCGTATATATCCACACAATGGAACACACTGCACACTCTACTGTAAAGGGTAGGAAGGACTGACACACACACACACACACACACACACACACACACACACACACACACACACACGCTTCACCGTGAATGGATCTCAAAATAATCAGAAAGAGTAAACACTCTGATTCTATTTATATAAAATTCTAGGAAATGCTAACTAACCTACTGGGAATCTAGGGAGGGGAAGTGTAGTGAAGGGGGAGGGGAGATGCATACAAAGGGGCAGGAGGAAACTGAGGACAATATGCCCATTGTGCTGAGGACACTGTGGTATAGCCCAGGGGGTGAAAACTAGCAAGCTGTTAAATGACTTTAAATATGTTCAGTTTATTATATATAAATATATTCCAAATTTCTAAAACATAATTAAAACTATATCTCTATCTCTATCTATCTACCTATCTATTATCTATCTATCTATCTATCTATCTATCTATCTATCTATCTATCTATCTATGCTAGAGAGATAGCTCAGTGGTTAGGCACACTTGCTGCTCTAGCAGAAGACTTGGGTTGGGTTCCTAGCACCCACAATCACCTATAATTCCAGCTCTAGGGGATATGATACCTTCTTCTGACTTCTGCAGACACCAAGCACACACGTGGTGCACACACATACATGCAAGCAAAACACCATACACATAAAAATAAAATAACAATTAAAAAATAATTTAAAAAACAAACCACAAAACACCCTCTAAGATGCACAAACAGTAAACAAACAGAAAAGGTTGCTCACTTATAGCCATTAGAGAGATGCAAATTAAACCAAAACCCAGACCAGTATCTACTGAGCAGCTAAAAGCTAGGAAAGACATACAGATGCCCCCAGGTGCTGCCAGCACTCTCCGTCCTCCTGAAGCTGAGGTTTCTGGAGAAGGCACGGTGCAGGAACACTGAAAAGTGGCAGTTTCTAAATACGCACCGAAGTTTTACCCAGCAGTTCCATTTCTAGGGTCTTAAGAGAGATGAAAACTCAAGTGCAAATCAAAAGCCCACATATACACATAAGTGTTTAGTTTTCATTCATAATCTCTCCACACAGAACATAACACAAGTGACTCTCCTCAGGCAAATGGGCTACAAAGAGGAGCAAGCTATTGACAAATCCAACAGTGTGGATTAATTTCCAGCAAATTAGTGTAAGTAAAAGGATATGTGATAAACTGTTCTGTTTATGTAATTTTGTGTTTATTATTTAGTCATGTAACTATTTACATTTATGGAACGCTCCAGAGCGGTCTGGAAAAGGCAGAAGTGGAGCCAGGGAGGAGAGATTGGTGGCTACTAGGGTCAGAGGAGAGGAAGGGCCTCACCACCAACAGGCAGTTGAGGGGATGAGTTTTCTGCAGCCTGACACTGCTATAGTCATATGAAGCCTCACTGGTCACAAACACTGCTACTACTAAAGTATCTGTGAGCCCAGGCTGAGGTCAAGGTTTGATGGAAGCCAAGCATGGAGGTACACACTCAAGATCCCAGCACTTGGGTGACTGTCCCAGCCTCGGGTGTGCTGCCAGACCCTGGGGGTGATCTCCCACACAGGGTCCCACCTGATGTATGCTCTGGCTATGCAGTGACTCCCTTCCTGAGAGTGCAGGATGAAAAGAGCGCCTGCAGTGGAGACGCCTGAGGAACACCACCTCTGCCAGCCCGCCAAGGTCAGCGTTGGCAGTAAGGAGGCACAGGGATGACACACACCAATGATTTTATGTGAAAATAGAGGCACTTTATCTTTGTATTTTTCCTCCCTAAACCCAGGGCCTCAGGGTGATCATGAGGCAAACAAGTGATAAATCAACTGAGGAGCATTCTCCAAAGGTCCAGCCAGACTAAGGCGCCTCACAACTGCTAAGGTTATCAACAGTATGAAGGGGAAAGGGCTGGAGTTAAGAGCACTGGCTGCTCTTCCAGTCAATTCCCAGCAACCACATGGTGGCTCACAACCATCTGTAATGGGATCTGATTTTCACTTCTGGTGTTCGTGATAACAGTTCATTCATACACATAAAAATAAAAAAAAATAAAAAATAAGGAAAAGGAAGTCTAAGAGGCTGTCAGAGTCAGTAAGCTGAGGACACATGAGAGGAGGTACAAGGAGAGGTCCTAGGATGGAAGCGGACATTAGGCTCACTTCAGGGGTCTGCATTCAGCCTGCATTCAGTCCTCGTCGGTGCCTAAGATCTTAATGAGAGAAAGCTCTCTTGTGTGTGTACTAACATGCTGGGCCCTGCTCACCTGGCCAGCCTCTGGAAGGCTATATTCAAATAAAACATACTATGCAATATATGTGGGGTAATTTTCTTGTACTTCAGTTAACGGCATTTAATTTGCCACTACTATATGACAAAAACTCAATTCATGTTCAAACACTATGGCTTTTGAGCAATCCCTAATTCTGCTCAAGGTCACTATAACAGACTTAACATTTTGTTTATTTTGTTTTGTTTCTCACCATGTTTTTGTTTCATTTTTAAGACAAGACATTTCTATGTAGCCCTGGCTGTCCTGGAACTCACTATGTGGACCAGGCTGATCTCCAACTCACAGAGATCGCCCTACCTTTGCCTCTTAAGTGCTGGCAACGTGTGCCATCACACCTGGATGCTTGTTTATGTTATGTATATGGTGTTTGCCTCCGTGTGTGTGTGTGTGTGTGTGTGTGTGTGTGTGTGTGTGTGTGTGAGCACCACATGTATACAGTGCCCATGGATCACACCTGGATGTTTATGTTATGTATATGGGTGTTTGCCTTCGTGTACCTATGTGCACCACATGTATACAGTGCCCATGGATCACCCCTGGATATTTATGTTATGCATATGGGTGTTTGCCTCCGTGTACCTGTGTGCACCACATGTATACAGTGCCCATGGAGGGCAAAAGAGGGAATCAGAACCCCTGGAACCAGAGTCATGAAGGTCCCGGGAACTAAACCCAGGTCTTCTGCAAGAGCAGCAAGTGCTCTTACCCACCAAGCCATCTCCTAGCCCCACAAGGCACTTTCTTTGCATATGAAACAGTATGTCAGGGAAAGGTCGGCTTGTTCCCTTCAGCCCAGGGCACTTGTCATCAGGAGAAAGAGTAGGATCCCCCAGTGTGGCAGGCCTGAAAGAACACAGTCATAAACAGAAAAATGGGATACACATGGAGGTGCAGGGCTTCTTCTGACTTCCTGCTCTGCCCAGCACCTTCCAGGCTGTACCTAGAACAAAGAAGGCGCTGTCTGAACAGTACTAGTCTGAGCAGAGGCCTCTGTGATGGGAGAACTCAGTGCCATCAAGGCTCAGACATTCAGAACTGGGCCCCCACTGTAGCTTTGGCCAGTATCCTGGCTGCTGCCAGTTCAACATGCTCTCCTCCATGGGGCTGTACTGCAGCTGCAGTTGCAGCCTTGAACTGTCCAGCTCGATGACTGGCATGCTGCTCAGTGCTCCAGCTTAAAACCCAGGCACCCAGAATTGAGCACAGCCCTGTGTACTTGTGAAGTATGAGGTGATCGGCACGTGGTGGGTCCCATACAGCCCATCGGAGATCAGCCTCCAATACCTTCTCAGTTATGAGTTGGACAGCCCACTGTGCGATACCACTTTTGTGACTTTGGCTCTGAGCCCAAGACAACGGTGGAAGCTGCCTACAGAGCAACCTCAAGTAAAAGACCTCAAGGCTTCTGAGGGGTGTTCCTGCCATAACACCAAGGACATAGCCCTTTCCAGAGAGGGTCGGCCTGCCTCATGTGCTGCAACAAAGCTGCACACCCTGTCCCACAAAGAACTGGACATACTCCCAGTCACGGCTCATGTGCTGCCAGCTCTGGCATCCAGAGACCTAGATCTCTACTACAACAGATGCTGCAGCTCAGCCCAGGAAGAACCCCGGGAGGCTGGACCTGCCCCAGCCACATCCCTTGTCTATGCCCACGCAGCCCCCTCCCTGCCCCAAGCATGCGGGAAGCAGGTCTGCAGAGGTAACTCAAGCTGCACAAAGAAACCATTCCTGGAATGGGGCTCCATTTGGAGACTCAGAGTCAAAGGCGCACTTCATTGCTGCTTTCCAAATCCCAAGCATTGTCAGGGCCTTTCCCCTTTGAAGCCTCGCTGAGTGATTGAAGCATCTACTTTCTGAGGGGCAGATAGCACTGGGCCAGTAATCTGACTCTAAGCCACGGGATAAAGGTAGTTTGTTTCCTCTCAGCCTGTCTGTCAACACCTCCTCAGTAATTAGCCCTAATTATTACAAAGGGCCAGCCTCCCATTCGGTTATTAAATCAGAAATGGTATCATGGCTGGGCATCTGTCAACGCCCCAACTGGCGACCTTCGATTCACTGAATCCTCTGTCAGTCTCGGCCTTGGGAAGTACCCAGGCAGGCAGGGCGGCAGTTGCTTCAAAGCTACAGAGCCCAGGGAGCATTCTGGGGCAGTAGGGAGGCAAGGAGGGTGGCAGGAAGATAAGGGAAACAGCAGAGACAGTGGGTGCCTGCAGCCCAGTGCCAATGTGGGAACTGGCACCTTCCCCAGGGCCTGGAGGGCACACTCCAACCACTGTCTCACCTCACTTACTCCAGGGCTGACCACCATCAATCTGTGAATGTGTAGACTGCAGTTCTTTCCCGAGAAAGGCAAGATACCCCAGGCCTACACTGGGACATCTTCCATGAGAAAGACAGGCAGGCCGCAGCCTTGGCAGACAGCTCAGCCTGAGGCCAGGCAAGCCCTTAACTAGATTATGTGGTTGCACAGGGATGGTCTCCATGCTGAGTTGACTCCATATTCCTGAAAGCAGTGAGCAGGCACGATTACCCCTGCAGCCTGAGCCAGTGCCTTGACTTCTCCCCAGGAGACAGAGACCAACCACCTGCCAATCAGTGCCTATTTCTGAGGCGGTGCTGCCCCAGCAGGATTTGCGCATGGCTTTACCTTCCTTGGGGCAGTGTCCAATCCCAGTCTTCCACACCTCCTGGCCATTTGTCCCACCAGGTCTCATTGCCCGCTCCCAAAAGGCCTTGATGACTTAGAGGGGTAATAAAGACCAGCTACAGTCCCAGTCTCCCAACAGGCCTGCCTGGCTGGAGATACAGCCAGTGTCACAGAGCAAGGAAGTAAGCAGACCGTCTCAGCCCTCCTGCCAGCCCACACTGCTATCTCTTTCTCCCACCAGTGCCACCATCAAGTCCCTGTCAAATCCTCATGGCTAATAACTGTCACAGTGGCAAGGCCAGGCTAGTGGAGTAGTGTGAGTGGGTCCCAGGAGCTAAGTACATGAGGAAGTTTTCACCCTTGCTTTTAAGAAGCCTCTTGGTTGGAGCATGTGAGGCAGAGTACTGGTCAACTCTGCCTATAAAGGCTTCCATCACTGACTGAGCTGAGAGTTAATGCCAGGATAGAACTCCTGAGCTGCAGGGCAGACAGGAGTTCTCCAAGAACAGGCACCGCATGTTGCACCCAAGAGTATCTGACACTGCTCAGGAGAGGTTAAGGAGCCTAAGCAGTGTCAGGAGGGTGCCTGCTCTGTGGCACATGGGCCGAGGTGGGAACCCGGCCATCACCAGGCCTTTCTGTGTTTCAACACATAGAAATCCTTGTTTCTCTACAGGAAGTGTGACCATCCTTTGTGTTAAAACCAGCTCTAGACCCCAGTAACCAAGACCCCTTAGAGAAGAGATCCTTAGCCATAACGGTAGGGACACTGTCCAGCACCCCCAGATATCTGGGCCCCTGCACTGTACAGTCACAAGGGACAGACTGGTAAGGAGAGAAGTCAGATGTCCCTTTCCATCTGCCTGGTAGTTCATTGGTACAGCAGAAAAATGTGACAAATATACAAGCATTCAAGAGCCATCTATATGCCATGGCTCTTAGCTTGCTGGCCTCAACCACCCAAAGGGCCCTCCAGGGCTCAGTGCCTGCTACAGAGGACACTGTGGCTCAAGGAACACTAAGGTAGCATGGCTGCTACTGTCCTAGAGGGCAGACTCTAGAGGTTGCCCACAGATATAGTGATCCCAGGACGTGAGACACAAGTACTGCAAGAGCTGGGTGAGTGGCACATCAGAGCCCACTACACTTTCCTCTCTCCCTGGGCCCAAATGTGGTTTAAAAATTAGCCAATGGGAGGAAGAAGGTGCAGGCAGACATTTCTCTACCACAAAGTCAAGACTTCTTATAAGACCAGCTAACTAAGGATAGACAGTACCAGAGTGTAGTCAGAGAGCAGTGAGTGGCTGAGACCAGACCCAGTCTGTGCTCCATGGAAAAGGGAGAAACAGAATCCTCTGTCAGTCAAGATACAACAGGCTGTACTCTGGCATGTGCGTGCACACACACACACACACACACACACACCCCTACTTCAGTGGCCTCACACATGAAAAATTTATTGCTTGCTCAGATTACATAGCCATTATGGTTGTCAGAGTCTCTGCCCATCACAGGCCTTGACAGCAGGCCCTCCCTCATCCCAGTCACACTAACAAGGAGACTTCAGGCTTAATGTCAAAGGCAACACATGAGACTTTAGGAAAACAGGACATTGCCTTTGAACCCTCATGTAGGGAAAAATTTCTTAAATAATAAATGAAACAAGTCCATGTACAGAACAGCTAAGAACAGCCTACTCAGGGTAGAGACTAGAAATTCCACACCTCAGCACTGGCCCCAAGACCAAGGCCCCACGGGGGCCTGCACACAGTACAAAGGGCTGCCCACAGCACTGCTGAAAACTACAAAATGAAAATAAAGCCCATCTTGGGCACTGTTTTGGGAGTACCCCAAATGTCCCAGTCCCCACTGTATAACAGAAAATTATTATATCTGAATAGGGCACTTTAGGTACAATATCTTTTGGGTAGGTCTGATCCAACATGCTTGGTGCCCTGGTGGATAAGGACATGGAAAGACATTTAGAGGAATGTTTGGGCAAGGACACAGGGAAGATGGCCACCCACAAACCAAGGGGAGGCTTTAGGAAAAACCAGGCTGCCTGCAACTTAACCTTGGATTTCTCCACACCAAAACATGGGGGAGACACATTTCTGGTTTGAACGTGCACACTGTAGATTACAGGCCCATTCTTTCTCCACAGTGGCTGCCTCCAATGTGAACAGCTACTTACTCTGCTCAGTATTTACTCACCTGTGATGGTTTTAAAAAATGGCCCCCAGGGGCTGGAGAGATGGCTCAGTGGTTAAGAGCACTGACTGCTCTTCCAAAGGTCCTGAGTTCAAATCCCAGCAACCACATGGTAGCTCACAACCATCTGTAATGAGATCTGATGCCCTCTTCTGGTGTGTCTGAAAACAGCTATACTTACATATAATAAATAAATAAATCTATTTTTTAAAAAAATGGCCCCTATAGGCTCATATATTTCAATGCTTAGTCACCTGGGAGTGGCACTATTTAAAGGGATTAGAAGGATTAAGGGGGTGTGGCCTTGTTGAGGGAAGTGTGTCACTATTAGCCCATGCCAAGCCCAGAGTCTCATCCCATCTTTGTTCAGGATGTAGCTCTCAACTACTTTAGCTACTGTTTCACTGCCACGTGAGCCACCATGCTCCCCACCATGACGACAATGGACCAAACCTCTGAAACTGTAAGCAAGTCCCCAGTTAAATGTTTTCTTTTAAAGAGTTGCCTTGGTTCTAGTGTATCTTCACAGCAATAGAACAGTGGCTAAGACACCACCCCACGTGAGGCAGACCTTTGTAACTCAGGTGCATGTGTGGCTTCCTTTGGTCACAGTAGTGGAGGTTGGGTGACATGTATCCCCATAGCACCAATTGACTGTGTAGTACTTGTAGATGGGGACTGCTGGTAAGTGTTTCTGAGATACAGCAGTAAGCAGAGCACATCTAGTCCATTCCAAGACACATGGAATAAACAGCAAATGACAGATGCCCACTTAGGTTACTGAGATTTTTAAGTTCTAGCTGATGCTGACAGAAGCTGTAAGAATGACACTTTTACTCACCCAGTCCCTGTAGTTGGCTCTTTAACTCTTCTAGTTTTGTTGTTCATAATGTGATGACAGAGTCACATGGGCTTAGGCCTCTGCCAGGGCACAGTGTGTGTCATCCTCACCCTCCTGACCAGCCAGTGAGGACAGACGAAAAGCATTTTATATCCCCACCAATTGCATGAGGGAGCACACCTGCCATATCCTTCGTAATCCTGGACATGCAAAACTTAAAATCTTAGAACTACTCAAGTTTTTCTGCAGAACTGCTCTAGTTTGGATCTCAAATGCTCTGCAAAGCACATGCGTTAAAGGATTGGTTCCCATCTTGGTTCTGCTAGGAGGTGGTGGAACCTTAGGTGGGGTCTCTGGGAAGGTTTCAAGTCACGGGTGTGCCCTTGAAGGGGATCCTAGGACCTCTGCACCTTCTTTCACCTTCTCATCCTGGACCTGAGGTGAATGGTTTTACTACACGTTGCCGCCATGATGAACTACCAATAGAGGCAGTTGTGACCCCAAATTTGTGACCCCCAAATCGTTCCTCTTCACAAACTGATTATCTCAGCACTTGTTACTATAGGAAGCTAACAAGCATTTTTATGACCTTAAAAAAAAAATGTCATCTTACACCGGGCAGTGGTGGCGCAGGCCTTTAATCCCAGCACTTGGGAGGCAGAGGCAGGCGGATTTCTGAGTTCAAGGCCAGCCTGGCCTACAGAGTGAGTTCCAGGACAGCCAGGGCTACACAGAGAAACCCTGTCTCGAAAAACCAAAAAAAAGGTCATCTTTAATCCATCTGGAGTGTGTGCTGCACTGATGTAGGCATGCTGCTCCACTACATTCCAGAAAGCCAACCAATTATCAAGCGGTTTTACTGACACTCATTTGAAACACCACCAATGATGTACCAAATTTCCAACATATCTAAATGGTTTGTCTCACTGTTGTTTCTCTCTATTCCAATACCCAAGTACTTCAAAAGTTACAGCTTTACAAAGTACCTCAACATCTCTGAGAACTTTACTGCCAGTACTTCCTGGTTTTCTTGGAGCTTGGTCTTTTAAAAGCTTTTGATAGGGTCCATGGCCTATTGTCTAGAGATGAGAACTCAGGGTATTTCCCAGGGAAGTTAGCAGCACACATTAATCAGAGGCATGCCTGTCGTCATGTCTAGGTCCAGAGGAGTCCTCTTCTAGGTCATCATTCCTAGTGGCAGCATGGGTAAATGACCCCAGGCCCTGCACACAGGCCTAATCTGATACAGCTTTCTCTCTGAGGAACAGATCACCTGGGTCACTGCCTCTGGTGGAAGCTGGATGTTGTTGCCACTGTTGCTGATGTCACTAAAGACAAGATACTTTGTTTTAATTTTTTAAATTTTTATTTCATTTGCATTGGTGTTTTGCCTGTGCAAGGGTGTAGAAGTTACAGGAAGTTGTGAGCTGCCATGTGGTGCTGGGAATTGAACCAGGGTCCTCTGGAAGAGTAACCAGTGCTCTTAACTGCTGAGCCATCCCTCCAGCCCTGATAAGCTACTTTATAATGGTCTGGAAGATTACAATCCAATCTTTTTTCCAACTACAGATACCCAGGGCAGACAGCCTGGTCACTGCAATTACAAGACCTCCTTTCCTCAAAACCCAACACAATAAGTGGACTTCTAAAGAGGACCCAGACTAATTTTCTAGGTCACCTAGACTCTGCTGAGTGTTCTCAAGCCTGCCAACCGTAGACGCCATGCAGTAGGCCTTCAGACATATGGCAGACCATTCATTACCCAAGCCTTCAAGAGATGTCCCAGGAAGATCAGGGTCAGCAGGAGTGAGGGCAATTTCAAGTAGAGGGGAAAACAAATGCATTACAGGCCAGCAACACAGCAAGAGTCAGCGAGTAATTAGACAAATCATCCCAGAGAGCCATTCCAGGGTCCACTACCAAGGTCACAGGCAGGCCCAGCCACAGCCAAAAGTGTTAAGAGAGCAGTCCATTCTAGTTATGAGCAATCATGGGAGCAGCTGGGCAAATTGGAATAGAAGCCTAGTGATCTACAAGACAGCAACATTCCTAGCTGTTTTGTGTACATGGGGTCTGTGCTTTGAAATAATTCACAAATAAACCACGTGGACCCAAAGCATCTCTTAGTAAGTAAACAATGCAACAACCTGCTCCAAGTCTTAGCAGATGTTTGCTCATCATGCCCTCTCCTAGAGTAGCCTGTATTTCCGATCCATGGTTCTATTAAGTATCTAGGAAGGTTTCATCGTGTTGCTTCTACAACTGTAAAGCTGAGTGATGCTCTTGTCTAAGCACTTCTAAGTAGGCACATGCTGTGTACCAGGCAGCTGTGTCCTCGCCCTCAGATCAATTTGGCTCAAGGAGCCTGCATATTCAGCTCTCACTAAAACTCACCCTTGTGCAGAACTGGTCTTTCTTCATTCCAATCCCAGACCTCACATTCCCGTCTGCTACCTGCTCTTCTCTTTACCTAAAGCTCTCAGAAGTCAGATCCCAAGGCCACCCGACACCTGGTACTCCTTCCTCTCCTAGTTCCAGCTCTTCGGATCAGACCCTCTCACCTTCATAGGCTCCACTGGGAACCACAATCGTACACCTGTGACACTCGACTGGGTTCTGCTGACAGAATGGGTAAAGAACTTCTGTTTACAAAACAAGACTATCAGCAGCCACCATACGCTCAGCAGTTAAATCAACTCATGTTTATTGAGATCAGCAATGCTTTCAGGGACACATATCTATGCCAGAACCCTGACATAGAGGCTCAATCTCTGTGTGTGTGTGTGCGTGCGTGCGTGCGCGCGCTTCTGCAGGGTGGGGGTGGGGTAGGGGATTTTTTTTCAGCATAATCAGGTGTAGTGAGAATGTTGCCCTGTAAAAAGGACAACAACTAGAGTTGAACCTAGCAAGAGGTTTAGATCCTACCATCTTGCATTCAAACCTCCCAGCTGCCCGAGGCTTCAAATAAGCCACAGGAAGTATGGTTCCCAGCCAAAATGTCATCTTATCCTCAGAAGGATGAATATGGTTGTTTCTGTACTACTTACAAGAAACGAAATCCAACAAAATGTGCAGTGACAGATGAGTGTTTTTTTTTAAAAGGCAGTATATACATATAATAGGGTATTATTTAACCATTTTAAAAAATTTCAAAAACAAAAACAAAAAACAAATCCAAGCAACATGGAACCAAAGGCACTGTTAAGTGAAATAAACAGGTAGACACACAAATGCCACGTGCATCTGTTTCTGTATGGGAAAGCTATCAGAGTTGATCTGATAGAAGCAGAAGACAGATAATGTTAACAAGACAGGAAGATTAGACACCATCCACTGCAGTGTGTGATTAAGAGTTGGCAATAACATATTCATCTTTTATAAGGATCCATGAGAGTGTAAATACAGTCCCATACAAAAAAAATTATCAACATTTATGAAAAGGAAATGGTAATCACCAGATTGGATCATTATACATCTATATAGCCAATTATACGATACTCCATATATATACCATTTCAAAACAAGAAAAAGATTTAGTGTCAGCACTCAGAAGGCAGAGGTGGGGCGGTGTTGAGAGTTCAATGCTAATATACATCAAGTTCCAAGCCAGGCAAGACTACACAGTGAAACATCTTTCAACAACAACAACAACAAACCAACCAACCAAAAGATTTGAAAAGGAGCAGTGGCTTCTTTCAAGCAGCCTTCTTTCCATTGTAGCCTAACATAAGAAGTCACAGAGGGCAGGGCAGAGGCAGGGAAACACCAAGGTTCTGTGTGGGAGCAGAATCTGGACGCAGTGCTATAAATGGTCTAGAGAGCCTTTCCTGTAAACCTGGCCAGGTGGAACAGCACTTCAAGGTGTGGGGTAGGAGCTCAGCTTGGAGCCCAACACAGGCCCACATCCCAGTAGGAGCAGGGAGAGCTCATGTGCTATCCAGCCTAGGGTAGGTAGAGTCATCTGTAGACAGCACTGTCACTGTCCTGTGTGGGTGCTGGGGGACTCCCTCACTCTGCACTCTGTACACCTAGAGCACATTCAGAACACAGAGATAAGTAGTGACCAGGGTGGCTCTTGTGGGTTCTCTGGGACACTGTTCACCCACCATGGGGTACCCAGATACAACTCCTGGCCTCCTTATGTTTTAGAATCTTCTGTTTTCTGAGATTCTAAGTTCCCCAGATAAGCTGATTCTAGCTTCCAAGAAGAGGAGTTAACAGATTTTAAAGGTACTGAGACAAGTTTGGAAGCTGCCTCCTTTAGATGGGAGGCAGGCTGGCCTCACAGTACTACAATAAGGACTAAATGCAAAACTAGACTGGATCAGGGACTCTTGGGGTCTGGGGGAGCTCTCCTTGGCCAGTTGCTGCTGAGGCCAGGCACTTCTGGATATAGGGTTAGATCCCAACCAGGCAGGGGTTGGAGGAGCAGCTAAGGCAGGCCTCAGGGGAGTACCCATACTGAATTCGAGGACTACTGAGAACACCTAATTACTGCCTTAGTGGGCAGCAGTGGGGCCACTGGTGGCTGGCTTGATGTGGAAGGCAGGAGACAGTCGCATGGTACTCAAAACGGTTTTGAATAACTTCTTTGAGATCCTGGCAGAAGAGTTTATAATCATCAGGCAAGGTACCTATTGCAGTAGGGAATGGCCCAGGCCCAACCTAGGCCTATCAGTCAACTGAGGCTCACACAGACAGAGCTGAGGTTCTCCTAATAGTGTTCAAAGTGGAAGACTTATAATCACCCAGCTGAGCCAAAAAAGCAGTCTAGTAGTCAAAGGTTTCAGGTCAGAGCCAGGAACCCAGTAGAAGTCTGTCCGAGTGGCCAAAGGTCTGGTATGCATCCAGCTGGAGGGCTCCTTTCCGCAGGCTTACTGCCAGAAGAATCAATTGTACTGTTCCGCTCCACGGTGGTGCATACACACATGGGGTTCCCACAGCAGGGCCTCTCAATCCAGGATCCGCCAAGGGGTCATGTCGTGAAGCACCATCCATCTGCTACCAAGGGTGTGCACTGGTGAAACTGGCTGCCATCTGGACAGGGTTACCAGGGCTTTGCCAATGGCACCTGCCATAAAGCATGCCAGGAGCAAAGGAAAGAAGTGCCCACAGAAGACCCGGTGTGAACAGAAGAGGCAGGTACAACACAATAGGCCAAGGAGCAGCTGGGCAGGGGGTGTGGCAGACTGCCATTCCAGGTAAATGCTGAGGACCAGGGGAACTGAGCCAGTAAGAGTCGAGGGACTGTCAGATGCAGGCCATCATCCAAGGAAATCTGTCCAAAAACAAGGTGGGGAAGAGCAGGAACCAGGCTCAACCATCACCACTGACTGGCAGGAGGAGGCAGTGGGCAGAAAACCCTCAGGGACCTGACTTGCTGCTCTGAATTGGGGGAGGGACCCAGGGGCTAGCCCCAGAGCTTGGAAACAGACAAATGCTACCTGCAACTTCCAAGGTGTAATGACAGATGCTGTCAATCCTAGAAGGGACCAGATCAGAACATCAGGGACATTTAGGGCAGTGACAGTAGCAACTGCAATTTGTCCCATTTGTACTAAATGCTGACCACACACCACCCACAAATTGGGTACTATTATCATTGCCAAGAACAGCAAAGTGATGTGTATGCAGTCACACACCAATTAGTAAATGACAGCAGAGGAGCAGAACCTGGCTGCAGAGACAAGCTTAGCCACAGATCACTTTAAAGGTTATGGTCTACCCTTCAGAGTGGGACGAGTGGGCTCCTGGCTGCCTGAACACTGTAAACTGTTAAGAAGAGAGCACACCAAAACATCATTGCACATACAGCACCAGGCACATCTGACAGAAGCAGGCTGCCTTGCTTATGTCTCCTCCTGCTCCCAGGATTTCCAGAGAGACCACAGGCAAAGCCACCCAATCCTGAGCACTTTTCCCGAATCCTCATCGCAGTCAATAACCTAGCACCCTGCCCTCCAAAAATGAAATTCTGGGATTCCACTTGGAGGTCTCCTCCTGGTACCACCAGCACATGGGTTGAGCCCAGAAAGCTCCTTCTGTTGGCTGGACCCACCCTTATTCCAAGCTGTGGTCACAAGGAAGACAAGGAACCCTCCTCTGGGGCCCCCACACTCTGCTCCAGTCTCTCTAGGGAGGGAAGCCCACTACTTGAGACCTACTTCTACCACCCAAGCATTTTAGAACAACTCAGTTAGACCCCTGACTCACACTTGAAAGTCCAGACCTTGACCTGAGATTCCCACCATAATCATCAGCCAGATCCAGTCTCTCAGTGAGTTCTCGAAAAGTAGTGCCCACAAGCCAGGCCCCAATCCCCAAAGCTAGGCTGCCCACAAACACTATGTTACATGCCCAGAGGCCAGTGTGCCACCAAGACCTCTTGCCCCATCTGCGAACCTTAGATGTAATCTGCCTACTCACCTGCATGCCTGAGTGCCTCTGGCAGCCTAGGAGAGAAGAGCTCCTACCCGCCCTTGAGCAGCTAACTTCTGCTTCTTCCTAACTTTGAGCCAGTCACTAACTTTTTGAGCCTCGTGATCATCCCATGCCGCCCTCTGCATATCTGTCTGTTGAACTCTCTCGCTTCTCTCCGCCATCCCTGACTGGCACTAGGTAATTTCGCTCCTTTTCCCGAACTGGACAACAATCTACGAGAAGACGGAGGGCCGCGGCGCATGGTAATCTCTTTCCCCACCCCCCACACCTCCCCGCAGGCCGGGCAATACCTAATACGGTGGCTGAGTTCTCTGCTCCCGAGACCCAGGAGACCCGGGAACAGAACTTGCCCACAGCCAAAACGTGAGTGGAGGACAGACGACCTGCACCCACCGCCCGCCCGCCAGAAACCGCCATGCAGGACATTCAGATCATAAGTTCCCGGACAACGAAGCCCACCTACCTAAGACTGCGCCAGGGTCAGAGAATCCGCTGAGGGACCAGGCAGAGGGACGTACTTCCGAAGGCAGGATCTGACAGCCACCTGCAAAGGGAAAAGCGAGATCAGGTGAGCGGGGGCAGAACTCCAGACAGAGCGCTCACCCTAGCGCCACACCTCGCGCCGCCACACAGACCCGGCAGCGGAGATCCCAGCCCGACGCAGCCGGATCCAAGGGTCTTGCAAGCACCTCGTCGACCACGCCCCCTCGGCGTGCGCGACCACCCTGGACGTGCCCGCTCTGGCGTCCAGCACGCCCCAAGTTAGCCTTCCCGCGGGGCTGCGCGCGCACGCTCCGCCCGCTGCGCCTGCGCCATGAACAGCGAGGCCTCAGTCTCGCAGACGCCCACACCGCGCCAGCGCGCTGGCGCGTCAGCGCGGGGGGTGACGGGAGCGCGCGCTCCGTCTAAGCGAAGAGGCCCGGTGCGCAGGCGCTGGGTGGTCTTGGGTCCCACTGGAGCAGGGGCGATCCTCATGGGTTCCCAGTCGGCGTGGGTCTAAAGGCTGAGGGCGTTGTGAGGCCTCCAGTATTGAGTGGCTGCTGAGCCTTCATGCCTGGGGAGTTTATCTGCCTGAGTGGCAAGTGTCTGTGTCTTTGTATGTATGTCTTGTTCCTCCACTTGAATGCCTAGCAGCTGCAGGGAAGCAAGGCCTGTGGCTTATCTCATCTCGCGCGCGAGTGCGTGTATGTGTGTGTATGTGTGTGTGTGTGTGTGTGTACCCACCCCTCTTAGGCAGTGCCTAGGCCAGCGCGCTGCGCAGCACTGACACATTAGAGAGTCCAAGAAATGAGCCTATGTGCCCCTCACATGCATATGCATGGTTTGTCTCTGTAGCTCCTCCGTGTTCTTGTGGTGTCATCCATCCCACAACCCGGACATGTATTTAGATGGGCCTTGGACCAGGAACAGAAGGCTTTGCTGCACGATAATACTTCTGAAAGCAAGCACACGGCATAACACACCACCTCCCTGTTTGCCCTGCTCTGGTGACTCCTTTCATGAAAGATCTCTGAAATGTTATCTGCATTTACACCCAAACTCATTCACTTTGATCCTTGGAACAGGAATCAAAGATCACATTGTACCTTCCAAGGATCTGTGGGCCTTTCAGTAGCCTGGGCCAAAAGCAATAGAAGTGGCACCCAGCCAGGAAACACCTCCTTGAAGTGTGAATGAAACTTGACTTTTTTTTTTCCTGTTGTATCTTTCCTAATTGACCTGATAATTTAAACTTCCTCCCTTAAGGGAAGGGTTGTTTCGGTGAATTCTGATCACCCTCAGGCCCCAAGCAGCTTGAGCCAGTTAACTGAGAGTGAACAGCAGGCTTGTGCAAGACTACCCAACCAAGCCTCTCCTACATAGGCCCTTTTCCTAATTGCCTTTTGGATATTATTTTAGGGCATCACCTCAAATGTCCACGACAAAATTTTAACGTAGTAACCATTGTAAAGCATATAGCTAGCGCAGTAGTAGTATTAATAAATGTATTCACAATGTATTGCCACCATTTCCAGAACTATTTCATCACACTACAAACTATCCATTAAACACTGACTCCTCATCTCCAAACCCTGAGCTCCCACCATTTTGAGTCTGAATTTGACTGTGTACCCTGTGTAACTGGTGCTCACGCAATGTTGTCCATTTGTGAATGTATTTAATTTCATATATTTTCAAGGTTCATCCATGCTGTATCATGTACCTGAATTGCCTTCTTTTTAAGTGCTGACTGAGAGACTGCTCCTGCCTAAAACCTCTGTTTACCAGCACCTACACTGTGGCTCACAAATATCCATAACTCCATTTCCAAGGTGACCTTTTCTAGTTTCTTGGGCACTGAGCACATACATGGCTCACATATTACATGTAGGCAAAAGCACTCATCCATATAAAAATAAACATTGTTTTAAGCCAGTCTTTAATCCAGAACTTAGGAGGCAGAGGCAGGTTGATTTCTATGAATTCCAGACCAGCCTGGTCTATATATTCAAACATCTATATCAAAACCACCTAAAATAAACAAATAAAGCTATTTGATCCTCCTCTGAGTGTCTGCATTTTCTTTACCCATCATCCCTCTTGACACTGAACTGTTTGTACATTTGGCCACTGTAGGTGTGGAATAATAGTGCTGTGGAATCACTGTGTCTTAGGGTTTCTATTGCTTTGATTAAACACCATGACCAAAAAGCAAGTTGGGGAGGAAAGGGTTTATTTGTCTTACACTTTCAGATCATAGTCCATTATTGGAGGAAGTCAGGACTGGAACTCAAACTGCTCTCACATAGGACCCAGGTTCAATTCTCAACACCCACATGGCAGCTCACAACTGTCTGCAACTCTAGTTCCAGGAGATTTAACACCTTCTGGCCTTTGAAGCTACTGCATACATGTGTTGTACATATATTCAGGCAAAATAGTCATATTCATAAGATAAAAAAAATTTAAAAAGTCATGTGATACTGCATGCACAAGCTCGTACACATTACACACATACTTGTAATCACAAACGTGTTTCTTTATCTACAGAGCTTTCTGTTATTTTCCATTGGTCTATATGTCTGATTTAATGCCAGTACCACACTGGTTTGAGTACTGTAGCTTTATAGTTAAGATTGAAATCAGGAAGTATGGGGCCTTCAAATTTGCTTGCTTGCTTTCCTCCTCCTCCTCTTTTTTTTTTTTTTTTTTGCTAATGGTTCCTTTAGAATTTATGTGAGTTTTAGCACCCCCCCTTCTTACTGAAACAGTCTCATTCTGTAGCCTACATTGGCAAATGAGGTATCTTGCCCCTTGCCAAATAGCTTCTATCACAGCTGGTTGGATGCGTTGATGCAGAACCCACAAACACTGAAGACTGTATGTGGGGTATCTGAATATCAACCTATGTACATATCATACACACATTATTTATTCGAAATCCTGCTGTCTCAGCTTCTTCCCTTGCAACTGCTGGGATTACAGGCATATACCACCACGTCCGGTTTAGAATAGGTTTTTCTATTTTTTCCAAAACACCATTGAAGAATTAATAGAAATCTTTAGATCACTTAGGGTGTGTTGATGTTTTAAAATTTTGTGCTGGGATTCCAGGTGCGGTGGTGCACTCAGAAGGCAGAAGCAGGTTGATCTCCGAGTTCAATACCAACCTGGTCTACATACGAATCCAGGACAGATGCTGTCTCACCACCCCTCCCCCAATAAATAAAATGTTGGGCCAGGATTATAGCTCAGCAGTAGACCACATGTCTAGTACGAATGAAAATACTAAGTTTTCCATCTATGAGCATAGGGTGTATTTTTTTAAGTCTTCTTTAATGTTTTTCAGCAGAATTAGGCATACTATCAGAACCCTGTAATCTGAAAACTCTGGTAGATGAGGCAGAAGAATAATAAGTTTGAGGCCAGTCCGATCTTCACAGCAAGCATATATCTAAAAATTATTTTAAATGTTTATTATTATTTATTTGTGTGTGTGTGCGCGCGCGTGTGTGTGTGTGTGTGTGTGTGTGTGTGTGTGTGTGTGTGTGTGTGCGCGCACGCACGTGTGCAGGTCAGAGGCCAACTTCTGGTGGTTACTCTTTCCATCCACTGGACATCAGGTTTGGCAATAAGCATTAACCTGCCAAACTATCACTGAATATTTTCTATCACAGCTGGTTGAAGGCGTTGATTCAGAATCCAAACACAGAAGACTGAATGGGGGTATCTGTGTACCATCCTATACTGTGCGTACCACACATACATCATGATCATTACTATTGCCCACGGCAGTGTTTGAGAGCGTCAGTAACACATGAGAAGTAGTAGCGGTGGGTACCTTTGACTCATTCCTTGCCTTAAAGGGAAATACTGGTTTTCTCACCACATGTGACATCGGCTGCTGACACTCATCCCACTGTTCTGCTAATTTGAAAGGGTTTTGTTTATTTTTGAACATTTGTTATTTAAATTTTATTTAATATGCATGGTGTTTTGTCTTTGTGCCACATGTATACCTGGTCCTCTCAGAGGCCAGGAAAGAGTATAGGATCCTCTGGAACTAGAGTTTGTGAGTCACCGTGTGGGTGCTGGAAACCAAGAGGATCAGTGAGTGAGTGCTCTTAACTGCTGAGCCCAGCTCTGCAGTCCCAGACTTTTTTCCCTGAGGGTTGTTTTCATAAAATGTATGATAAACTTAGTTAAATGCACTTTCTCTAATGATATGGTTTTGATATTTTCTTTACAATTTGGTTAATGTACTAAATTATATAAATAAAATGTTCAAAAGGAAACCCTCTTGCATTCCTGGGATAAATTCCTTGTATGTATTGCTAAGTTCAATATGTTCATATTTAAAAAGGAATTTAGCACATATATCTGAAAGGGGTATTGGTGTGGCCTGCAATGTTATTGTCAATATTTTTTAAAATTTAACTGGCAGGACCATACTCTCCGGAGTCTGAAGCTCTGCTCTGGTCTCCAGGGGCTCTTGCATTCACACGGTACACACAAATTCACACAGGCACACACATATACATAAAGAATAATAAATTCATTTAAAAATTGTTTTAGATTTACTTATTTTGTGTGTTTTGCTTGCACATATGCATGTGTGCCCTGTGTGTGCCTAGTGCCCAGAGAGGGCATCAGATCCCCTGTACTGGAGTTCAGATGGCTGTGAGCCACCTAGTGAGCGATGGGAATGGAACCTGGGTTTCCTGCAAGAGCATCAAGTGTTCTTAACCACTGAGATTGCTCCAGCCCCCTTTGTCTTTTCTTAGACAGGGTCTCACTATGTACTCCTGGCTGGCCTGACACTCTATAGACCAGGCTGGGATTAACTCTGTCTATTTTTTAACTTATTTTTCTATGTGTTTCTATGTACATGCAGGTGCCCATGGAGGCTCTTTTAACCACTGAGCCGTCTCCCCAGCCCATTCTGGGTTTGGGGTGCAAAAGTCTCAACTCTACAGTCAAGGCTAGCCTAGAACTTGCAATACTCTCTTCTCAGCCTCCAGAGTGCTGGGATTACGGGTGGGAACCACTAGACTGGGATGTGTCTGGCTTTCATAATAGGGTAATATCAGACTCAAAAGTTGGAAAGCATTTCTTTCTCCTGTATTTTCTATAATAATCACTGTGGCTGACAATACATTTTCCTTAAATTTTTGACAAAATGTGATTAAATGATCAGGGCTGGGAGTCTTCTTTTATGACATATTCTCTCTCTCTCTCTCTCTCTCTCTCTCTCTCTCTCTCTCTCTCTCTCTCTGTGTGTGTGTGTGTGTATGTGTGTGTGTTTGTATAACTGTATATAGCCTTGGCTGGCTTTGAACTCAACCCTTCTATCTCAGTCTGAGGGTTAAAGAATTCCACCACATCCTCCTCCAAGAATTTAATTGTGGTGGCTGGGCATGCCTTGATCCCAGCACTGAGGAAGTAGAGGAAGGCAGAGGAAGGCAGATAGAAGTGTTTCAGGCCAGATCAGGGCTACACTGTGAGACCCTGTCTCAAACAAACAAACAAACAAACAAACAAACAAAGAGGAATTTCATCGTGGGGCTGAGTCTGGCTCCCGGAATGTACATAGCAGCTCCCTACCGCACCTAGCTTCAGCCCCGCACCCTCTTCTGTTGTCTGAGGGACCAGGCACACATGATGCACATATACAACATACACGCAAATATTCATACCTGTAAAATAAAAATAAAGCCTTGAAAATAAATGTCATTGTTTTATAACGAAACTCATTAGTATATATACAACAAAAATAAAAAATAATTTCATTTTAATACATAGAGGGCTCCTTATATTATCAACTTCTGTAAGCTAAGGAACATGTCCACTTTATCTAAATTGTTAAATTAAATTTGTTCATTTTATTCCTCATTACCATGAGTGTACCCTGTGGATGATCCCAGGATTCACACATGCTAGGTAAGTGCTCCTCAAAGTCTTCTCCCAGTGCCTAAACCTGTTAAGTCGCAAACCCTGGACAAAAGGCTCAGGTGTCTATTTAACATATCAAAGAGGAACTGGCTGCTAGGGTCTCCGTGCATCCCTCAGTCCCCACCTGTTACCGGGTGTGGCTGGTAGACCCTCTTCTGCTACCCTAACTCTCCAGCCCAGGGGCTGGGCAGCCCTTCCCCCAGAGGCTCTTCCCTGTGGAAGTTCCCTGCCTCTCTTTTATCTTCTGCCTTCTTGGCTGCTGCACCTAGTTCTCCTCTCTCCTTTCCCCTCCCCTCTGTCCCTCTGTCCTGACGTCCCTGCCTCTGGCTATGCTCTCCCTTTTACATACAGTAAACTTCCTCCTCCTCCACTCCTAGAAGCTGCCTTGTTCTTTCTTTTTATTTATTTTTTATTTAATACCTCCTGTGATAGTGTTTCCTCTTTCATAAGTGAAGTTGAAAAATTTCCAAATATCCAACATTTCATTGATTTTTTTCAGACATTTTAAAATTTCATTTATTAATTGGGGGGATGGTGCTTGTTACAGTACATGTGTGGAGGTCAGATGACAACATATGGGGGTTGGTTCTCTTCTTCTACCATGTAAGTCCCAGAGATTGAACTCAGGTCCTCAGTGTTGGCCACAAGCACCTAGATCCCCCATCTGCTGCACCGTCTCATCAGCGCCACACTTAAGACTTTTTGGCTTTTTGTCTAAATGTCTCATAGAGCCCTGGCTGGGCTTCAACTCTTGTGTAGCTGGGGATGAGCTTCTGATCCTCCTGTCTCCACCTCTGGGAGGCTGATATTAACAGCAGAGCCATCTCTCCAACCCTGATGCCCACTTTTTTTTTTTTTTTTTTTTTTCGAGACAGGGTTTCTCTGTGTAGCCCTGGCTATCCTGGAACTCACTCTGTAGACCAGGCTGGCCTCGAACTCAGAAATCCACCTGCCTCTGCCTCCCAAGTGCTGGGATTAAAGGCGTGCGCCATCACTGCCCTGCTGCTGACGTCCACTTTTAGGTTCACTCTTCGAAACAGTCCGAATTTCTGCCATCCTCTGGAAGTGCTTAGGTAACAGCATGTAGAATGTTCTTTTCAATAGAGATATTTATTATGGCATTTCCTCCTCCTGCATGTCTCCTTCTCCTCTTTTATCCTGACATGGGGGCTTGCTGCATTGCTGTCTTAGTCAGTGTTCTATTGCTGTGAAGACACACCATGACCTTATGAACTCTTATGAAGGAAAACGTTTAATTGGAACTGGCTTACAGTTTTAGAGGTTTGGTCCACGATCATCATGGCAGGAAGCATGGCAGCATGCAGGCAGACATGGTGCTGGAGCAGTAGTTGAGAGTTCAGTATCTAGATCCATAGGCAGCAGAAGAGAGAGACACTGGGCCTGGCTTGAGCTTCTGACACTTCAAAGCTCATCTCCAGTGACACACTCCTCCTACAAGGCCACACCCACTCCACAAGGCCACACCTCCTAATCTTTCTCAAGAAGTGCCACTCCTTGATGATTAGGCATTCAAATACATGAATATATTCTTATTGAAACCACCCCAGTTACCAAATGGATTCCAAACTTCTGGCTTCAAGGAATCTTTCCATTTCAGCTTCCTGAGTAGCTAGGACTGTAGGCACACTCTGCCAAGCATGACTTGAACAGATATTTAAAGCAATAAGTTTCCTCTAACAATTAAGAAATACCAGCAGGCTGATTCCAAGTCTCATATCATTTCCCTGTGATTCTGGGTTGAAGAAGTTCATGCCTCCCCCCCGCCCCCCAAGTTTTAGTTTTTGAGACAAGATCTCATGTAGCCCAGGCTATTTTCAAGTTTTCTGTAGAGTCAAGGATGGCCTGGAACTCTTGATCTCATGTCTTTACCTAAAAATGCTGGGATTACAAGTGTGCATCTCTATGTCTGGCTAAAATAGCTGCTTTAAATTTTAATTCCAAGGGGGCTGGAGAGATAGCTCAGTGGTTAAGAGCACTGACTGCTCTTTCAGAGGTTCTGAGTTCAAATCCCAGCAACCACATGGTGGCTCACAACCATCTGCAATGAGATCTGATGCCCTCTTCTGGTGTGTCTGAGGACAGTTATAGTGTACTCAATAAATAAATCTTTAAAAAAAAAATTTTTAATTCCAGGGGCTAGAGAGATGGCTCAGTAATTAAGGATCTGAATTCAATTCCTAGCAATCACATGGTGGTTTTTCTTTTTTCTCTAAATATATATAAATGGAAAGCCTCTTTGGGTAAGAAAAAATACCCTTTCAGATAACCAGATGGACATTCTGTAGAAGCCCTGAGCAGGCGCATTTGGGAAAACATCCAAGAGGGGAGACCCTGCACTGAATACTACCCAATAGGAGGAAAAGCCACCCAAGACAGAGGGCTAAAGCGTATCTCCGGACAATGTCAATCACATAAAAGACCAGACAAAAGCTGGCTATGGTGGCTCAGTACTCGGGGCAGAGGCAGGCAGACCTCTGTAAATCTGAGACTTGAACATAGGAAATTCTAGACTGTTCAGGCTACACTGAGACTGTTTCAAAAGGAAAAAAGAAAAGCTAGATAGAGTCAGCTGTGTGCTGAGGAGAATGCCAATGGCAGAGGGCCACATCAATCCATTTGGCCCCCTGTGGCATCAGGCACTCTGGTCCTCATAGCAGCCTTTGGTGAAGTGTGTGGAGCAGAACAAACCTGTCTGAGCTGGTGATGGTAAGATTCACTCTCATTGTGTCTGGGTCTCCCAGTAGAGTTTGCCGCCCTGCCCTGGAATGCCTGGGCGCTGGGAAGCTGACAGGTACAACACCTGAGAGAATGAAGCATGAGATCGCAGGCTTGGCCTTGCAGAGAACTGGCTGACGGGAACAACAAACTCCATTTACAGTTTCCCTCCCCAAGACTTTGAAAAGTAAATACTCCCCAAGCTATGGAAACCCAGCCACTGGCTCAGTGCTAGACTTTATTATTATAATAGGTCGGCCCAATTCCAGCCACCACAGGCAGAACAATGAGCCACTGAAGCTTTGTGAAGGTCTGGCTTCCCATCCTCCCTCTCCCTCAGGCTGGGACCTGGTACTGAGGCCTGAGAGGGGAGGGCAGTAGGGCAGGCATGCTCGCAGGGACCCCATAAAAACTACAAGCAGAAAAGCATTTGCAGAAAGGCTTTACACTGACACTCCACTGTGCAATTGACCCTTATGGGTTAGGAGCTAACTGTGTCTGTTTCCACAGAAGTTATGTGAAGATGCTGGAGACAAAAGGTATTCTCATCATGCTTCACCAGTGTGCCTTTCTAACATAAGTCGAACAAAGAAGGGAGCAAGGTACCTCCTGCCTCATGCCACGGGGCTCATTCTCAGGCCCATGACCAGTGCAAGGCCCTGGGGTCGGTGGCTGGCAACTGGGGCAGGGAGCTGGGCCCATCTGGCTCCCAACCCCCAGTTGCTATGTAACAAGGTCACACTATATCTTGTTTGTGGTCCCGCTTTATTCCCAAGCATTTGGTGTTATTTGATCATCAGTTTTAAGCCCGAAATATCCAATTTTATTGGGAGAGAAAAAATTTAATTTTATGGAACTACAAGGCCCAATTGCTGTCCCATGAAATCCTAGAGGGGCCTGGGCTGGGTCTGCCTGGTCCATCCCTTCTGCCTTTGCCCCTGGCTTTGAGTTTCCTTACCCTGCCCAGTGAGGCAGCCGAGAGCCTGGTGTCAAGAGACTCCTTGGGTCGATCTGGATTGGATTTCCAGCCTATGAGTGCCCAGCACCCTGCTCTGTCCCTGGTGAAGGCCAGTCTGAACACAGAGGGCCTATGAAGGGAGTCCTCTTACTGCCTGCTGGGAAGGCCTTGTATGCTCCTCAGATAGCACTGGGAGGGCTCCTGGGACCCCAGCTTGGGTTTCAGGATTAGGGTAACCTGAGTATCATAAACCGCAGCGGGGCTGAGATTAGGCGGACCCAGGTCTAAGATGCTTTGTCAGGCCCCTGGGTGATGGGAAGGTCTCCTCACTGCCCTTGCAATCACAGGTGCTTGGCTGTGGACCAGAAACACTAGAGCTCTTGGAGGACTTAGGGGGCTGGGGACAGCAAGGGGAAGTGGCAGAAGCCATCTCTAGCAGCAGAGATGCTCAGGGTGGGTCTGCAGGAAAGTGAGGGCCAGCATCTGCCAGGCCCATGTCTGAGCAGCCATGGCCTTGGCTGGCTCACCATCAAATGGGCCTTCTGTTCCTCCTCCTCCCAGGACAACTCCTTGTCCAGAGTAGACAGCATCAATCTTGGACCTTTGGTAGATCTGGGCCATACCAAGTGGGTAATGGCAGGCATGAATGTGACGACACTGCATGAAGAGGTAGGACCACCCTAAGTTCGTGGGTGTGCAGGGAAATGTGGCTGCAGTTCCTTACTAAGAACCTGTATGTGGCGCCAATGGAAACTCAGTCACTGTCTTCAGCCATTGTCAAAACTTCACCAAGAGTATGTCCTGGGCTTTGGATGCGGGTTACAAATAGGGAACATAAGACTTGATGCCTCATGGCTCAAACCCTCTATCCATCAGCCTGTGGTCTGGTGCTATCTCCCAGTTCTCTAGAGGCCTCTTGGCACCCTGTGTTGAAGAATCTTCTGTCCAGTTATTTCACATCCTGAATATTTTGGGTCATGGTTGGGCAAGCCCTCACCAGTCTCTCTGGGCAACTTTCTCTCTACCCTGTCTGGAAGGGTTGCTGAGCAACTGGGCTATGAAAGGATAGAGTGTCTCCACAACTCTGGAGTCTCCTATCTCACCTGGAAGAAACCAATCACCTGCCTGTGAGGGACAAGCAGGGACTGGGCCTGGCAGTACCCTCCTGTTGCCTTCTGCTGTCTGTGAGAGCAAGGCACACATGTGTGGCTCCATCTATTTAGTTGTGCCTTTGCCCAGTTCAGGAAGTACAAGGAGCAGTCCAAGCTTGAGCCTGAATCAAAAATCAAAGCTCTGTGCATTCTGCTGGCTCTAGGCTTCCAGTGGTACCAGCACTTTCTGGAGACAAGAAGAGAGAAAATGAGTCCAGCTCAATGGGTGTAGAGGCTTGTAGTCAGCTCAGGTTCCTCAGGGAGACATCTTGTGCTGAGGGCTCATTAGGGCAGATTTGGAGGCTGTGGTGGTTTGAATAAAAATGGCCCCCAGAAGCTTATGTATTTAAATGTTTAGTCGTTAGGGAGTGGCACTACTTGGGAGGGTTTAGAAGGTGTGGCCGTGTTGGAGGAAATGTGTCACTGGGGGTGGACTTCGAGGTTTCAAGAGCTAGGCCCAGTGCCTCTCTCTTCCTGCTGCCTGTGGAACCAGATGGAGAGCTCTCAGCTACTTCTCCAGCACCTTGTCTGCCTGTGCTGCTGTTCTCCAGCTAGGATGGGAATGGACTAAACCTCTAAAACTGTAAGTGAGCTGCAATCAAATGCTTTCTTTTCTAAGAGCTGCTGTGGTCATGGTGTCTCTTCACAGCACTAGAGCACTGGCTAAGACAGGGGTTGCTGCTTGAGTTTCCCAGATGACCAGGAAAGAGTCTGGAAACTCTTGTTCTAGTCCCTACCCCAGTTAGTATTGGGGTGAGGCTCTTACACTCAGGAACCCCACAGCCTGCAAGTTTGGGGCCAGGAGAGTACACTTTCCTCCTGGGTTGGAGTTGGTCCCCAGGAGCCAGGCCTGTCTCAGGTCATTTGGATGGAGAATCAATTCACAGATGCTTCCGAAGGGAGTCGGGCCTGTGTGGTCTACTCCTAAGCATCCAGTGCCTACCTGCTGGCCTCAAGCTACAGGAATGCCCACTCATGTCTGGGTGTAACTTCTCTCAGTCACCATGTATATCCCAACTGAAAGTAAGGATGGACTGACTAGGGAGGTAGGAGGATGGACAGATAGGCAGAGGTCAGGCCAGGTACTGTAAGGAGGAGCCCTTGCCTGGAGTATGTCACCCAAGGTTACTGGGTGCGGGGACAGTAGCATCCAGAGGGACAGGTAAGGCAGAGGAAAGGGGAAGCAGGGACAGACAGGCCAGTTCAGACACAATCATGTGTTTCATGTGGTAGAGCCTCTAATCAGGGCACCAGAAACCTTGAGCCTTAATAGTGACATGGCCTTGTTTGTTTGAGACAAGGTTTCTCTGTGTAGCCCTGGCTGTCCTGAAACTCACTCTGTAGACCAGGCTGGCCTCGAACTCAGAGACCTGTCTGACTCTGCCTCCCAAGTGCTGGGCTTAAAGGCACGCACCACCACCTGGGGTGACAATGGTCTTTAAATCCTGGGTCTCTTGAAGGACACAGCCTCCCTGACAGACATGCTGAACAGCAGTCTCAAGGTGTTCTCAGAAGTCCAGGCTGGCCCATAGCTCCAGGAGGCATGCTGTATGTGAGTGCTGGGAGTGGGGAAGGTAGGTTTGCCTGGTTCTGCATCACACTGGGGCTAGGGCCCCAGACACTGGTGGCACCGCCTGGGTTCTACTTGTACACTACTGCTGGGGTGGCTACTTGTGGAACTGAGTCATATGTCAAGGTAGCAAAGAACCAAAATTATCTCAGGGACAAGCTTATATCTGAGGCCTCAGACAGACACTGATGTTTCTTTTCTTTTTTTTTTTTTTTTTTTTGGTTTTTCGAGACAGGGTTTCTCTGTATAGCCCTGGCTGTCCTGGAACTCACTCTGTAGACCAGGCTGGCCTTGAACTCAGAAATCCACCTGCCTCTGCCTCCCAAGTGCTGGGATTAAAGGCGTGCGCCACCACTGCCCGGCGACACTGATGTTTCTTACAGGCAAGTTTCTTGCTGGCAAGGGTGCCCAGTCAGGACATGGAGATAACTGTCACTCCCAGTAAGGTACAGGAAGTACACATGCCCTCTGCTGCCAGCTGAGCAGAGGTAGGGTCCCCAGAGGGCTTTGTGATACTCAGAATGGGGGTGGGGTGCAATCTCAGCAACTGTTACTCTAAGAACCCATGGCTCCTTTTCTATCCTCTGCTGAATGCTCCCAGAGCCTTGCTGGGCTCTGACGTCCACTACTGTGCCCTCAGTCTGGCCCTCAAAACCACTGTCACCCTTCTCTGTGTGCCTGCTGCACAGGGATCTCAGGACAGAGTGCATAAAGTGGGGATGGTGCAAAGTACTAGAGATGGGCACTTGCCAGGGCAGCTGAGACAGTGAAGCGGGGAGGGAGCTCCTGCTCACTCTTCTCCTTCCCATGTCCTTGTGCAATCCAGAGCCATAAGCAGAGGTGTGTAAAACATTGCTGGGGGTAATTGCAGGTTACACAGAACAATCTGAGGAATTAAAAACATATATTCATTGCATCATAAAAACATGCAAAGGCAGAGAGGAGGCCCAGGGGAGCACCTAGCCCTGGGGCATTCTAGCCTTTGTTGCATTTTCTGGTCCAGAGATGGGACTAGCTATGCAGCTCTGTAGGGTAGATATTCAGGACAGATGCCCACGCTGACGCAGCTCATCCATGGCCCCTGTCTCTGGCACTGGCTCTGCCTTCAGTGCAGGGCGCAAGCCCTCAGTGAGTGGTCCAGGCTAGTTACTAGTCTGTGGGCATTTGCCCTAATGGGGTCTTCTAGGTTTTGTTCTGGCTCCACAGAAAACTGAGTGAGGGTTCTGGGCCCAGGTCTCACTAGAACATTGGGCTGCTTTTGTGGCCTCCTGAACCTCCTCCCATGGCCCCATAGCCAAGCCAGTGTTTGCAGCTGAACTGGCCAGCTCACTGCTCTGGTGAGACCTGCGCCTAGAGCCCTCAGTTGTCTGTGGAGACAGAGCAGTACTAGGAGGACCTCAGTGGGGCAGTGTGCACAGATCAGTAACTATCCCAAAGGGGCTTTGGGGACATGAATGTATGGATGTCACTGGCTGGCTGGATAGACAAGAAGCCAGTGTGTGCAAAGGACAAGTCATAGGTTGCCTCTACCCAATATTCACCAAGTACCAAGACCACTTTCAGGTGCTTGCTTGCCCCCATGGCAGGGACTGCCCCCCAGGGCTGTGGTGCCCATGGAATGCACCTGGCCAGACTCCAGAAGGTTTCCATGCCGCTGGCCTGAAGCAGCAGGTGTTAGCTGACCTCTTCTGCCTCTGAGGCAGACAAAACCTCAAGCTAGAGGAACACCCTGCCCCCTCAACCACGCCCCGGGATCCTGGCAGGCTGGGGCGTGCCACCAGTGGTGCATTAAATAGGACATGGCTGATCTGCTTCAGCACTTGGCGTCTTAATTGGGCGTCTGAGAGGGCCCTGCACACTTCCACTTCCAGCCAGGCTCCTGTAGGTCCATTAAGGTGCAAACATATTCCTTTGTTGGCTGACAAGCAGGATCCCATCCAAGGCTCCCAGGCCAGGCTAAGTGATGTTTTCTTAAGGAAGACATGAGATTAGCCTCTGCTAAAGCCTCAGCATACTGCAAGGCCCTCCCCTCACTGTCAGGGCTGTCTCTCCCTGCAGTGACTGACAGGCTCTCCCTAGCCCAGCAAGCTTCAATGTGAAGGACTAGCCAAAACCAGTCCACAACCTGACTTGGAGGGCCACAGTGGAATCTAAGGAGGTGAATGATGTCCATTTCAGAGAGAAAACCTCAGTCAACCCCACCAAACACTATCCTCCTGTTCCTGACCCTCGATGACCGCTGGAGGTAGGCCATCATTGCTCCAAGATGTACACAGAGACCTTACAGAGAAGGTCCAGACCTTGGCAGAAGGTCCAGTAGGGATCCCTAGAAGATGTCTTCAGATCTGAGCCAGTAGTCGAAGGGGGGGATGAGGATGGTGGGAAATGCTGGGTCCTATCAGGAACCAGAAGGGTCAGATCAGGGTAAGGGTCAGGTCAGGGCTGTTCCTCCCAGTGGCTGCTGGGAACTCTAAGACACTGAAGCTCCATATATTATGGTTTTGGTGGTAGCAGATCCTGAGTAGAAGCTACTATCATGTGACACTGGGCAATCCTGGGGACAGCACACGCAGACATGCTTTAGTAAAATACCCTCTTTATTAGCACTCCAGAAATGCCAGGGGTTCAAACCTGGGCAGCCCACATGGGGGTTTCTGCCCAGGCCATCATCATCTGACACTGAGAGTGTGTGAAGGCTGGCCAGAGGATGTAGGGGTGCAGTCATCCCTGCAGGACACACACCATCTATGCAGATACAGTGCTCCATCCACATCTTCTCAGATCTCTGAGAGGCAGCAAGACCTTCCAGTCCTGCCAATAATAGGTGGGGGTCAGCACGGGCCAACACTCACATTGGCCTAGCCATGTTTACTCCAAACCACATGAGATCCTTGAGAGACATAAAATAAGCCCCTGAAGAGAGTCTTCCCCACCCCATCCCCCAACCCAGACTGGGCAAAGAGAGCACTGCAGTTGCTACAAAAATATTTTGAAGAAAACATAAACTGAGCTTTTAACAACAACAACAAAACAAACAAACAAACAAACAAACTCTGAAAGGAGTAATATTCTGGGAAGAGCTTTCCTAGGGCCCTCGGTGCCAGACGCAGTTGGGGGAAGCTGTGGTGGAGGAGGTGCACAAATACCCAGACAGGCCTGTCAGAGAACTCCTCTCGGATGCTCAGACCAACAGAGAGCATCCTGAGGGGGAAGGACTTTCTATAGCCATGGAGGAGAATGGTTACCAAGGGGCCCAGACCAAGAAGAGGTGACAGCCAAGAGAGACAACAGGATGGGCTGTAGCTTGCAGATCAAAGTCTGGGGATTCTGGAGGATGCTCTCAGACAGAGGTGTCACTGCAGGGGCAGAAGGCCCCTGCCAATTTCTTCTTCAATGACTGGTGATACACTGTGCCTTATGGCTGCCCACTTGGCCAGCCTGGCTGTGCAAGCTATAGCAGAGCCATACACGTAGTGACCAGTCAGCCGTGCACAAGGCAGTATCTCCACCTTCTGGGCAAGAAGGAAATGAGCTGGCACTTAGGCTCACTGCAGGGACAAATGGCACACACGGAGCAGCACCTGACACTGCCAGCAGATACTGTAAGAGCCCAGCCTTGTGATACTGCTGCATGTGGGTAACAGTTAATGACCAGGCAGGCAGGCAGGCAGGGATCTTATGGTGTCCTTCAGGGATCTTTGATGGCCCTGTTTCTGGGCTACCATGGCCTGAGCAAGGGGAAGAACTTACCTGTTCTAGATAGCTTCACCCATGTATCTGGCATCATGCCCAACATGGTGGCTCCCATGACAATATCTACATACTCTCTTCTCAAGTCTGCTCACCTGGATCCAGGTGTCTGAGGAGCCTTGTATTGGGCACATGGCACATTGTGTGTCCTTAGCTCAGCAGGGATGTTGACTTAGCCTCAGCAACCAGTCACAGTAGGATCCAGGCCGGAGCGCTTGGAGATGTGCAGTTTGACCACCTCCTCAGAGCAGGTGGGATGGATCCCTACTGTTTGCATCACCTGTGTGTATGAAGCCCCACACCTGTACACACGAAGAGGGGAATGGTAAGTGGTCAGCGGGGGGAGATCTGTCCATGGCACTCTGACCTTGGGAAGGTCTTAGAAGGTGTGTGATTTCCTTACTGAGTCAGCACTAAGAGTATCTACCCATGCCTGTGCTAGACTGCCCACTGGCTCCCAGCAAACACCCACTATCCACAAATGCCAAGTGGCTACCCACCTCAGGCACTCCTAGCCAACCTTTCCTTGGGTTGCTGTCCTGGCTGCCTGCTCTCCAGTCCTAATTGGTGCTTCCTAGAGGCCTGCTCTAGATTCCTGTCAAGATCTGGCAGGGATGGCCCAGCCCAGGCTCCTTTGCAGCCGATACCCACCCAGCCAGCTCTTCTGCTCAGAAATCTACACATGGGCAGATGGCACCCAAACACAAGGCCAGGAAGTTGGTTGTTGTGTGGATGGCAATCTGTGTACTCAGAGTAAGTGCGTGAAGGGAGGTGATCTAGCCCAGACTAGCCACTGGTTCTATGAGAACAGCCTCCACTGTCAGCCCATTCTTGGCCTCCACCCAGGTGCCCCAGCCTAGCTGCCAAAGATCTACAGATTAATGGCTGCTGTGGGCACTCCAGGTGACTACACACACATCTGCATTAAGCACATTCTTTGTGAGTACAGTCTAGCTCTTTGGGAGGCACAGCACTTACGGACACTCTGCAGGGCACAGGTGGTACAGAGTTGAAACCAACAGTTTTCCTAATGTGCGAGCCCTGCGCAGTGCAGGCTTTGGCAGGTAAACGCCCCACTTCAGCAACAGGTGCATGCTCTTCAAATACAGCCAGGAGTTCCTAGTGGAGAGGTCCACTCCAAGCCCTCCTGACCGTGTCTGAAATACCAGTGTGAGCACTCCACCAGCATGCTCAAACCATCAATGTCTCCACCTGCCGGCAGTGGAGAACCACCATGCTGTACAGCCTCAGGGGTTGCTCTGCCACAACCAAAACCGTTCTCTGGTATTTTAATAACATGGCCAAATGAGTGAGGCTGACTCCAGGTCTTGGTGTACGAGGAAAGAGCTGCCCAGTGTGACTGTGCGTCTGAGTCCCCAGCTAAGGCTGTATGATTTTTTGTTTGGTTTGTGTGTATTTATGTGGCATATACATGTATTCACAGCTCTGCAGGTAGAACCCTGGAGGAACAGAGGTAAGAAGGCACAGGGAAAGGCAGACAGGAGAAGGGTGTGTGGACACCTGGGTCCCCAGTGTGCTAGGAGCATGAGTGTGGCCAGGAGCTGGGCTTTGGGGATAAGAGGTCTAGGGACAGGGGAGAGAGGATTTCAACAGAGGAATAGGGCCAGCGTGTTGAAGGATTAGGGGAGACGGGATTTTGGCCAGATCCTAAATGGGGCCACATCTATCATAGGACAGCAAACCTCAGGCCTACCTGACCTACAAATATGTTAGGGCAATGATTGGTGATAAAGTTCTCCCAGGCATGGGCTGTTAGTCCTAGATAGCCCATGTCTTTGGAATATATATCTATAGTGCTTAGGAGATCTGCAGCAGAGCTATCACATGGGACTATATTCCAGAGTAATCACTATAGGACCCAGGAGCCAGGTGTAACTTCTCCTGAACATCGGGCTGGAGCCTATGTGAATAGTGTCTACCAAAGGTGCAAGGTGTGAATGACGGTGAGCAGGGCATCCCAAGGCCAGCTGGGCCAGGGAGAGCCCTGGGATTAATGGGACAGGGTTGTCCCACAGCACATCTCCATTCACTGTGCTGCATGGAGAGTCACTGCCCAGACAATTCAGTTGCTGAGAGAATTTCCGAAAGTCTCTTTTTATAATATTGATTTCCTTAACATACAAAGAGCTCTTATAACCCAATAATTGTAGCACAAACACTAGAAAGAAACCCATATAACACACATAGACAATTCATAGGAGATAGAAACAGAAATAAACAGTGGAAGCCGGATGAGACAGGGCTCAATCTCCCACACGTTGGCCATGCCCAGGGCTGCAGCCATCCCTACTTAGGACCTCTGGCTAGAGAAAGTCCCTCTCCTGCTGTGTTTGCCATGACTGAGGCAGGCTGAAGGATGCCTGCTGCAGACATGTACAGACTCCCTTCCCCCAGACATGTGGACCCAGCAGCTCCCACCATTGTTAAAGCAACTAACACAAACTGTACTGTCAAAACACAGAGGGAAGCTATCGTTCAAAATGGCCAGGATTCTACAGGACTTACTTGATCCCAAGAGCAAATCCTTGGGTGACTTCTCCAGCGTTGGGGCCAAGGAAGTGCAGGCCCAGTACCAGTTGTGGGGGCTCCCTCATGCATACCATCTGAAAGCCACAGTGTTTTTGACTATCACTTAGCCACAGGGGACCCACCCAACCATAGGGACCTGCTATGTCCCATCTCTGCAGCCCTCAGTTTTCCATTTGCAGGAGTGAGTATTGATGGTCAATTTGACAGGACCTATCAGACACCTAGAAGACAAAATCTATGAGGAAGTGTCTACATTGGCTTGATTGTGGTAGACAGACCCATTATAATTGGACAGCACCATTCCCTAGGCCACCCATTGTAACTGGAGGCAGCCCCATTCCATAGGCTACCCATTGCAACTGTGGACAGCACCATTCCCTAGGCTACCCATTGTAACTGTGGGCAGCCCCATTCCATAGGCTACCCATTATAACTGTGGGCCGCACCACCCCATGGGTTACCCATTGTAACTGTGGGCAGCACCATTCAATGGGCTGAGATCCAGACTGCATAAAAAAGAAAATGTGAGCTAAGCACCAGCATCAAGCTCTTTGCTTCTTAACTGCAGATGCAAAGGGACCGTCTGTTTCAGCTCCTGCTGCCATGCCTTCCTTAAATTGTGAGACGCAGTAAACCCGTCCTTCCTTAAGCTTCTCTGCAGGTACTCTGTCACATGGGGGAGTGGCTAATACTCACTGTTCTGCCCTATGGATATCAGAGTATTCTCCATGGTAGCTAGCTTTCCCCCTTAGTCCCAGTGTACCCCACCCCGTCCCCTAAACACACTCACCTTTATGTAGCACTGTGATGCATCCCGATCCGCCACCGTGAACTCTAGGGGCTTATAATATGCATGGTAAACCTGAGGGACAAGATGCCAGCACCTGAATCAGTGGCCATGCCCAAGACAGGGCTTAGATCCAACAGAAAAAGTGCTGGGAAGGCAGGATTCTCAGGGACCCAAGGGTTATAGTACAAAATGTGGAAACAGCTCAGCTGGCTGTAGAGAGTGTATCCTCCTATGTTCAGGTAGCCTGTACCCACAGTCAGGTAGTCTGCAGATAGACCCTCTCCCACCCATAGCTTAGACTCCCCACTGAACACTACAGGTGAGTAGACATCAGGCTGCTGAGGTGCCACTAGCCATGATACAACATAGAGCCAGTGGTTTGCGCCATGGTACTGATACTGGGTATCCCCAAGAAGTAGATGTTGGGTAGATCCAAGCCTCCCCAAGACCAATGCAGACTGGACAGGGAGATCTCAGGCAATCGTTGGTGTACGAATGCTTATCCTACTCATGTGAGGAGAAATGGCTCTCGGATGACTGGCTGCCTGGCCTCCCCAAGATACGCTGGTGCTGGCTTGGCCTGAGTTTCAGCTAAGAGGAGGGGCAGGGTAGGCCCCAGCCTCACTGGAGCTGTGGGACAAGGGCTTTCAGCACCCATGAAGGGCTTGACAGTGTGTTCAGGGCTGCAGCCCTATAAAAAATGAGCATGGCCCCACATGTGCTACACATTCATTATTAATTAATAGGGCTTCAGAGAATATTGTTCTAAGCAAGACAGAACTGAAGAAAAAACAAACAAGAATGTTTGGCCATTCAACATCATGAAACATAAAACATTATAAAATGCTATGAACACATGTCCCAGTATACTTATGATGAATCTAACAAAAATAGCAAATAAAGTGCTGGGAAGGCAGGCCTGTCAGATCTGTCTCCATGATGGAGGGGCCTGGGTACATGGAGCGGGCAAACTCTATAGCCTAGTGACCTGGGCCTCACAGCTGCTGCAATAGGAAAATCTGCACTTAAGTCTTCCAGCTTCTACTATGTGGTAGCTTTCAAAGCTTCCAACCATCTCAGCCTACTCTGAAGGTACCCCAGGGGCCACAGCCAGCCTGCTGCTACAGACTTCCCAAATCATCCTGGCCCAATGAAAATCCTTTAGCTTAGAATGAAGGTTCCAGTCAGAGCCATTGGGTCTGGAGGCACTAGAGGAGCTTGGGAAGAGGACAGAATTTGGGCTGGCAGTCTGAGCGTCTTGCCCATTGGAAACCTCAGGAGAGTCCCAGGAAGGTGGAGGTACAGGTGGGTAGGAGTGGGCCAGCCTGGGCAAGAAGGTGGCAGAGCCATTCAGGTTAAGGAAGAGCCCTCCCCTAAGGGTTAGGGAGAGCCCTACAGAGCAGCACCAGGACCTGAGACCTTCTGTCCCAGGCTCTCTGCACGCTGAGGTAGAATGGGCAGCAGACATCCGAGGCTCTGGTGGCAATGCTAGGAACCTCAACAGTGCTTCTTGTACACAGTGTAGTTGGGGTGGGGTGTTGGAGGCTACCAGATCACAGGACCTCAGAGGAAGGCAGCAGTCAGAGACCCAGGTGGACACTCAGTGGGACCAGAGAAGCAAAGCTTGGCCATACACCAAAGTTGCCGGAGGCTTCCCTTGTTTCTGGAGCTGCTCCCTAACACACCTGTCCTGTGGGGGCCCCACACTATGCCCTGCCAAGAGCAGCCCCCAGAAGTAGCCCCTGTTTACCAGACCTCCAGTTCAGGGAGGAGCTCTGTGGAGGAGAATCCCCTACCTCTACATGCTCCTGGCCATGGAGAGCTACAGCCTCCTCCTCAGACAGCCCCACACAGCCATACTCCAGCGGTGTAAAGACGGTTGTGGGTACCTGGAAAGTAGGTCTGGAATCAGCCATGCTTTGTGTGCGTCACACATCCCCATCCCCCACCCCAATGCATCTCCTGAGTGACACCTGAGCAGTCATCTGAGGCCAGGGACCCAGTCACATGAGCACAGCAGGTGGCCACAGCAGGTGAGCTGGACCAGGAGCTAAACAACATACATCCCTTTCTCTAGAAGAGGGAATGAGCTGCTGGGGATAGCTCACTGACACAGGCTTTACCCTTAACCCATCACATGGATGCGCAGGGCCCATGATAGAGCTCAAAAGAGACCCTGCTCATAGTTCCCAATGACTAGAGATCTGGTTCACATGGCCCTAAGGACTGTATGCTCCTGTTTATGTCCATACAGGTACACACATCTGTGTGGATATACACCCGTGCACATACACCCATGTGCATGCAGGCACATAGGTGCAAATGCCCCTTACCCCAGAAGAACCAGCCTAGCCTTTCCTAGCTTGGATTGGGTCCTTTAAAGAAACTCACATTGCTGTAATCCATTAAGGTTGAAGATTTCCCAAAGAGCCGCTGAGCCAGAAGCTTTCCTGCCTTGATAGCTGTGGGTGTCAGCTCAGGCCGCCCCTGAAGGAAGAACACAACAGCATTATACCGCAGGCAGCCTGTGCAGATACAGTGCCACCCATCGCCTTCCTAGCAGGCGGCTCCCTGTTGAAGACTCATAACACCACGCCACAGGCTTTGAAGATGCGCACATGAGCTGAGAGACTGTGGATTGCCACAAGTGGTGCTGACCTCGAAAGTCTTCAGCACGCAAGGCTGATTTCCCACAGTGACAATCCCAGGCCCTGTGGATCTGCTTACCATTCCTTTCTCTAAAGGAGGGAATGAGGGCGGCCTTAGCCCCACTATGCTCACTTACACAGGCTGTTCTCTGAATAAGCCACACTGATGATCTAAGAGTGCTTGTCCCATGACAGAGCTCAAAAGAGATCCTGCCCGTGTTTCCAATGACGAAGGCTCTGGTTCATATGGCCCCTAGCATGGTCACGTGCTCCTGACACACAGCTTGACATGCATGTCATAGTCCATGACAAATCCCAAATCAGTGTCATTCCACAGGAGACCACTTTGTCTCAGGGAGCACTTGCCTCGGGTGTTCCTGCTTGCAGCAGCTCAGACCCCCACTGCCAATCACCTCTGTAGCAGGAAGTGCAGATGCTGTTTGGCATTCCAGAAATGAGTAGAGATCTACAGAGATAAACTCCACTTCCAGCCAGTGCATTCCATCAGGCCTGAGTAACCCAGGAAGCATCTCCACACAGCACACCTTACCCATTAAACAATACCACTACTTCACTGCAGGGCTCTCTGTAGCTGCTGGCCTGACTGGAATGCAGGGGAATTAACTTCATTGCTTGCAATCATCTTTTAAACTGAATTTTTAAAATAAAAAAGACTTTCCTGTGCCACATGCTGGTATGCTAGACTGAGTGTTCACAAGATAGAGTTGAAGCCTATAGTTGGAGACTACAACATCCAAACCAGCAACAGGCAGAGACCAAACCACCACACTGCCCAGGTTGGTGGCCTGAGCCTCAATAAGATAGTGGTGTTAAGGGCTAGAGAGGTGGCTCAGTGGTTAAGAGCACTGGTTAACCAGAGGCCCCCAAGCAAAAGGGAAAAAAGCTTGCTTAGAACTCAGAAGTTGAGTTTATTTGGAAATGGAGTTTGTGTATAACATACAGGGTTTACACGGGTCTTAAGTCTGATGAAGGACAATCTGTAGGAGACAAAGGAGGGCATAAAGCACCTGGAGGAGACTGTCAGTGATGATGGCACAGAGCTGGGGTTCAAGGACCACCCAGGCCAGCATGGAGGAGGCTGTAACGTCCTAGAAGGTACTGAGGAACACAGCCTGCCCACACTCAGATTTAACCTCGGGTATCTGAGAGTGAGTGCTCTAAACTCCTGAGTTTGTGGTGGCACAAAGCATTTGTTATAGCAGCCCTGAGACAGAAACATACTCGTGGAAGATATGGCAGGTCTCAGCACAAAGTCAAGAGGGCCTGGGGACTCTGGGAGCATCCATCAGCATGTCTGAGCAGGGGCCTCCTGAGCACCTTCCCCGTGTTGCATCAGGATGGGTCAGTACATGCTACTCTCAGACTCTAAGGATGCAGAGACCCAGGACTGATGAAGCAGGAGGGGCCTGTGAAGGAATGAATGAAGCAGGAATGGTGGCTGGCTATTTCCCAAGGCAGGGCCTCACCAGGCAGGTGCTGTGGGTCATGATCTCCATGGAAGAGAGGGACACAGAGGGATACCAAGGAAGTGTCCACAGCCACAGGTTCAGTCAGCAGGGATGGGGCCCAGAGCCCAGATACTTTCCCCATACTGAGCCCCTCACCCAAAAAAGATCAGTGAGGGAACTGAAACAGCCTCAGGATCAGAGGGGGAACCGAGGCAAGGCCAAGGCTAGATGGCCTGAACGGAGGCTGGCCTCCTTCTGTGGACATAAGACTTCTCCAGGGTGATGCCCAGCAACAGTAACTCTGTTTTAAGAATTATTTTGTGGGGGCTGGAGAGATGGCTCACTGGTACTGACTGCTCTTCCAGAGGTCCTGAGTTCAATTCCTAGCAACCACGTGGTGGCTCCCTTCTATGTGTTCTAGGATCTGATGCCCTCTTCTGGCATGCAGGTGTACATGCAGATAGAATGTTAATATACATAAAATAAATAAATAAATCTTTAAAAATTTATTTTGTGTATAGGAATCTTGTCTGCATACACATCTGTGTGCCCTATATGTGTGCTTGGTACCCAAAGAGGCAAGAGGGTGTCAGATACTCTGGAACTGAAGCTACAGATGGTTATGGACTGCCACGTGGATGCAAGGGATCCAGGTCCCCTGGGAGAGGAGCCACTTAACTGCTCAGCCATCTCTGCAGCTCCCACTTTTAAACTGCCCCACCCTGAGCCTCAGAGAAAGGCAAAGCACAGGAGGAGCAGAGGTTGATGCTTAGTCCTTCCCAGGATGCACCTGACTAGTCCCTAGAGTTGAATCCTGTGATTGGTGCTCTGGGATTAGAAAGGCACATCTCATTCCCGTGGAGGGCAGAGCCTACATCATGTTCATCTCAAGGCCCAGCTGAAACAGGTAAGAGTACAGAAACAGGAGCGGTTGGCCCGACAGACGTAGAGCATACCTCAGCAACATCTCCAATGGCATAGATGTGGGGGACAGAAGTGGCCTCCTGGGCATCCACAATAATCTTCTGAGTCTCAGGGTTGGTATTAACGCCAGCCTCCTCCAGATTCAAATTTCTGGTTTCTGGAACTCGCCCTTAAGGAAAGAGAGAAAATTGAAAGATTTGGGTTAGCAGTTTTGACATGGCTTACTTTTATTTAAAATATTTCAACCAGATGTAGTAACAGGCACACACGAAATTCTAGCTCTTAGAAGGCTGAGGCAGGAAGATACCAAATTCAAGGCCAGCCTGGGCTAAACATACAATCTACCTAAAAATACAAACAAAACAAAACAAAACAACCAGGGCTGGCTGGCCATGGTGTCTCACGCCTTTCGTCCCAGCATATGAGCAGCAGAGGCAGGTGGATCTCTGAGCTTGAGGCCAGCCTGGTCTACAGAGTGAGGCCTGGGACAGCCAGAGCTACCCAGAGAAACCCTTTTTCCCAAACAAGGTTGAAGATAAAGGCCAGCAGCAGATTAAGCATACACAAGGTTCTAGTTTAAGTCCTTGTACAATAAATAGATCAGTCAAGGCCAGGCAGTGGTAGCGCACGCCTTTAATCCCAGCACTTGGGAGGCAGAGGCAGGCAGATTTCTGAGTTCGAGGCCAGCCTGGTCTACAGAGTGAGTTCCAGGACAGCCAGGGCTACACAGAGAAACCCTGTCTCGAAAAACAAAACAAAACAAAACAAAAAATAGATCAGTCAATCAATAAACCATCTAACAGGGGCTGGAGAGATGGCTCAGCAGTTAAGAGCACTGACTGCTCTTCCAGAGGTCCTGAGTTCAATTCCCAGCAACCACATGGTGGCTCACAACCATCTGTAATGGGATCTGATGCCCTCTTCTGGTGTGTCTGAAGACAGTGATAGTGTACTCACATACATGAAATAAATAAGTAAAAATCTTTTAAAAAAAAACAAAACAAAACCATCTAACAAACATTTCTCAGAGCTGGCTTCTATGCCTGGCTTAGAATCACAGCTACTTTGAAAGACTGAGGCAAGATGATTGAGTGAGGACAGGAGTACAAAGCTGGCCTAGACAATATAGTAAGACTGTCCCCAAAAGAAGAAAAAAAAAAAAAAAAAAAAGGATCAGAATAGTCACTCAGAAGCTGACATGGCTGATTGCAGAGGGGTAGGGGGTTAGCTCAGTCACTGAGGAACTGCAACAGTCTCTGGCTCACATAAGGGAGTGTCTGTCAGTGCTCCTTGTTTAATTATGACAACTATCTAGTTACCCACAAAGCCCTGTACCAATCAGGACACTTTAGAGTCTGTGGGCACCATCCACTAAGGATGGTGTCCCTCTCTGGTGATGATTTCTGAAACATGGGTAAGAATCAAGGTGCCTGATGATACAACTACAGCCTGATATTAGTTGTGGGGGCCAGACTCTAGAACCTTCCATGTACCCCCCCAGAACCAGTATCAGTGGTTTCTGAATCAGGAGAAACCAGGCCTCCCTTGGAGGTGAAATAGCGTTGCAGGCATCTGTCTATCTGTCTTTGCTGTGTTGTCCTCACACCAAGCCTGGTTTACTTGACTCCATGATACTAGCACCACAGCTCCTTCCTGGGTCTCTTCTAAGGGACACATAATACCTTACTGGACAGACTCGGGTAGAGTGAGACCTCAGAGCTGTGTCTCTAGCCCATGCTTAGGGCCTCTGCCCAGGTGGGGCCTATAGGTCTCTTTACATGGGGACAGCATGCAGGGTCACACAGGCCTAGGTGGCAGGGCCTACAGTGGCCTCCAACATCCAATAGGCCCCAACCAACCTCAGTCGTGTGCCTTCTACTGTTTTCCACCGTCTACTTTCACAGGCTCACCTTTCCACAGTGATATGCTCTTTCATTCCTTTATTTGCTGGTCTTGTTTTGTCTGTTGCAGTGCTAGATGAACCCAGGGCCTCACACGTGTTGGGCAAGCTTCATCCACTAACCCTGTTCTTCTGATTTAATGAGACTAGGTTGCATAGTATACTATGTCTAACAGTGCCGAGGAAGGTTGCTCCTGTAGCCAAAGGTGAGACAACCTGGACTCTACGGGTGACCCAAGAGACAGAGACCTTCATGAATGAAGATACAAAGGCCACCAATGTGGGGGAGGCACTGAAGAACTGGAGGCTAGACTGGAGACTGGTACCTTCTCTGGCCCCCTCAGTGCCAGGTCCTGGTCACCTTAACCTTCTCACTCCCCTCAAGGGTTACTTAAATGTGACAGTACCTCCTGGCCCCTTCCTGCTTTCCTTCCACAGAGCTGCCAGTACAGCTTCTTCCCAAGATAGCTGCCTGGGTCACTGGTCTTTCTGTGCAGAGACCTGTCTTTCTTCTGTATCTCAGTGTTCCCATTTGTAAAAGGGACCACCATGAGCCCCTGGCAAGTCCCTGAAGGCTATGTGCTTGAGTTTCAGCACAAGTGTCCCTGATGCTGATGACAAGGGAAGACTCTGATGCTAACTGAGGAGGCCTTGAGCAGGGCACACACACACACATACATGTTTGCCAAAGAAATCAATGAAAAGTTTAAAAGCAGTGCCCTTTAAAGAGGGGAGAGGTGGTGATACATGGCTACCACCATGGTATTCAGGTAGATGAAACAGGCCAATCTAGGCTGCAGAGTAGGTTCTAGGCCAGCCAAAGCTGTATGGCAAGACCCTGTCTCAAAAAGGCAAAACAAACAAAAGAAAGAGAAGACAGTGGGACAGAGGTGAAAATACTTGTCTAAATACATCCTTTGACACTTTTTTTTTTTTTTTTTTTTTTGGTTTTTCAAGATAGGGTTTCTCTGTGTAGACCTGGCTGTCCTGGAACTCACTCTGTAGACCAGGCTGGCCTCGAACACAGATATCCACCGGCCTCTGCCTCCCCCTTTGACACTTTTTGTTTGTTTGTTTGTTTGGCTTATACATAGTTTATATATTCAAAAGAGACACTAACACAGGGAAAAAATTCTAAAAACCACCAACAATTTTAAATAAACAAAGCAACAGGCCATGAGAGCAGATGACAGGATCACTATAGTTCTCTCAGCATCCTCAAGGGACAGTTCAGGAGCCCCTTCCCAAACCAGGAATCCACATCCGCACACAGCCTCCCCCACCCTTGGTGCACTTGGCCCATCTCTAGGTGACTCTGAGACCAACCGAATCAGTGTTAGGTAATGAGCTGCTATGCTGTCACTTGGGAACAAGAAAGCACCGTGTGTATGTGCTCAATCCATAGGTGCCTGTCTAGCGCATATGAAGTACTGAGTTCAGTCCCAGCACAGGGATGTGGGTGGTGGAAGCAGGAGAACCAGAAGGTTAATCCTTGGCTATACAGAATGTTTGAACCATCCTGGGCTACATGAGACCCTGTCTCAAAAATAGCAAGGAACAAACTGTGGCAGAATACCTGCCTCACACATACAAGGTTTAGTTGCCAGCACTAATAAAACCATATGCACCCTCAGTGAGTCCAGAGCTGTAGAAACCCTCAGATGCACAGGCCAGCGGCTTGAAGAGACATGAGATGCTCATGTTCTCATGGTGTGGATTCTCTCTTAACATGGAAGTTACATAGATATCTATGCACCATTCCAAGAGGACTGTTAACATCCTGTCAAATTTGTACAGGAAAGTCAAGGTTTCTTCTCTTCCAAGTTTTGATCACAAAAAAGTCTTAAAGCACAAAGAACCCTGGAGTGGCCCTGATTTCAGCCTGGGCTATCCAAGGCCTCCCAACCACGGAGGAAGCCAGGCTCCAGCGAGCTGCAAGGACACAGCAAAGCATGATAAGAGTCCCCCAGAAAGGCAGCATGTTTCAAAGGGAAGACACCACTGTCTGTGGTGACCCCAGGGAGGTGGCTGTCCTATCTATATGAATTGTGGGGTATCTGGGTCCATGTGGGCCCATGTGAGTTAAGTGGCTGGCACTTCCTCACATGGTTCTTTTCTGGGAGGGCACTCTTACACTTCCCCAAATGCCCAGGACTCTTGTGAAGTATTTGATGCTTCCTGTCTCTCCTGCGAGCCTCCTCCAGACAAGCTCCGAGTGTTACCTCCCACCAACAGACTATCTATCTGCATGGACAGACTAGGCCCTGTGTCTCCAGAATTCACCAAGATAGCCTGCAGCATGTGCTGTGCACGGAGCATGCTGACTGGAGCCAACAGTGAGAACAAGCAAATTCATGCCCTGCCCAGACCCTCAGAGTAGGCTTGTAACCCCCTCACCAGGAGTCAGTAATGGTGCTGAATAAGTAAGGCTGGCAGCCAGGTCTCCGGAGCACAGGTCTCAGCTTGCCCTCTCCTGCACACCCCTGTAGCTGTCCAGCATACCACTCACAGCTGAAAACAAATGGGTTTTCAGACAGTGTGTGAACTGCACCATGCTCACCCTCAGCTTCAGCTTTTGGGTAAAAGATCCAGGACGGAAAAGGGACAGGCTTGTTTCTCTTGGTATCAGTGTGTCTGTCTCCTCACGTTCCACACAGTTCTGGGCCTTCACAGAGGGTAGCATGTGAGTTTCATCATAGCTCAGCTGTCAGGGGAGGTCCCCTTTACCTTAAATTCAGATAACTGTGGCCCCTAAGCAGGTGTATGTCTCCCAGAGCCAGACTGCTTATACCTCTCAGAAGCTCAAGACAATTCCCCACTGACAGAGGTGATTTGGCATCAAAGGCATACTTCCCACAGTTCTTGGTGTCTGGGACAAGCTAGACTTCGGTCTGCAATGTCCAGGAAGTGGGTGGCGTCCACCTAAACATCTGGCAGATGAATCTTTAAGTCTCCAGCTGTTATGCTGGATGGGGAAGTCAAAACACAGAGACTCAGCTAAGCCTGGCTGCTATAGTTGGCTTGGACCTGGCTCCAGCCTGTTGGCACTACTCAGCCACAGGAACTGGGTGTGGGCAGGCAGGCAGGCACCATGGGGATCAGCCTAGACTCAGGCAGTGGGAGGCCACATCAGAGGAAGGAGCTGGGTCTCTGGGTAGGGTTGGAGCATATAGGAAGAGGTAAAGGCTCAGTAGATTAGGGGCCTGCGATTCAATCCTTAGGTCCCTTCTCTAGCTGTGGGTCCATCTTGCTACACTCACTGCCTCCTGGTAATCGTGCTGGAGCTGGAGTGGCCAAGGGAAGAACTGGCAGGCTGCCCTTGATGCTGGCTACACTAAGTTCATGATCTCTCCTACACATATGCCCACCTGGACCTGTGAGGTCAAGAGCATCTCTTTGTGTTCCTTGTGGTAACTATGGTAACTACTGCTCTTGCAGATGCCAAGGAAGCCCTGTACCAAGGAAATAAAAATACGATTAAATGGTGCTTAATGTCATAGGTACATTCTGATAAATGTGTCACTGAGTTGTTTGTCATTGTGTGAAGAACGAGTATTCTTACACAAACCTAGATGCTCTATACTACCTCACAGGAAGACCTGTGTGGTACATATGTGTAACCTTTTGTTCCTAGGCTACAACTGCATACAACACTCACTACACTGAATGCTACAGGCCACTGTAGCACAGCAGGTCTGTGCCTCTAAACACGTTTATTTCCAGTCTTGGCACCACAGTGCACTGGGATAATCTTCCAGGAAGGCTAGGTGAGATACACCATACATACATAACACCGTACATACATACACCATACATACATAACACCGTACATACATACACCATACATACATAACACTGTACATACATACACCATACATACATAACACCGTGCATACATACACCAAACATACATACACCGTGCATACATACACCGTGCATACATACACCGTGCATACATAACACTGTGCATACATAACACCGTGCATACATACACCATACATACATACACCGTGCATACATAACACCGTACATACATACACCATACATACATAACACCGTGCATACATACACCGTGCATACATACACCGTGCATACATAACACCGTGCATACATAACACCGTGCATACATAACACCGTGCATACATACACCATACATACATGCACCGTGCATACATACACCATACATACATACACCAAACATACATACACCGTGCATACATACACCGTGCATACATAACACCGTGCATACATAACACCGTGCATACATACATAACACCGTACATACATACACCATACATACATAACACCGTGCATACATACACCGTGCATACATAACACCGTGCATACATACACCGTGCATACATACATCTGAAAGTAGGGAAGGTAGGGGAGGGACTAAGTGACCTTCATGGCCTACTGCAAAGTCAAGATCTCTTAGGACATGTTGTGTACATACATTTGGGAAGTACACAGGCATGTAAGCCAAGTCTGCAGGGTGAGGAACAAATGTCGGGCTTGCTGGAGAGAGGAGAAACTCAGTGTGGCAAAGAACTTGGCTAATGTGTGGCAAGTGGTCTCTTACTGCTTCCAGAATGGATGGTAGAGGAGGGAGGGAAGGGCTAAGACAGGTAGCCATGGCTACACTGACAAAGCTGTTATCAGCGTGGTGTGGTCCCCGAGGCCAGAGACCTCACCAGGCATCTTGCATTGCGGAGCGGTTCACTGAGGCTGAGACAAACTCTGAAGCCAGGGCACAGAACACAGGGAGCAGGGTGGCCCCGTGACCTAGGACCCAGCCTCACAGTTTACTCAAGCTCTGTTCCCTCCCTTATGATCAGAACTGAGTCCAGTCTCCCTGATGCTGAGGGCCCACCAGAGGTGTAGGCACCTCCTCAGCTCAGGTCTGGAACCCAAGGAAAATAGAAAACAGGTGCCAGGTGGCAACCCAGCGGCCATCCACCTAAGCAGTTGGCTCTAGGGCTCTAGACCCAGTGACACACTCACAAAATGAGAAGCAAGGCATAAGCCAACGTGCTGGGCAGTGTCCTCAGCAAGCACAAAAGCTGTGCTCAGGTGATGCTCATTGGTGGCTGTCTGTCCCTCTGCACTGTGTTTGGTGCCTCTCCAGACCCTGCTGTACTCACGGCCTCAGCTCTAGAGTAAGTGGTGGTGGCAACATACTCCTGAACATTTGTTGCTCGCTGCGCTCTACTGCCTGGGCTCCACCAGGAAGACCTGGCCCATCCCATGCCAAGAGCCCATTGGTTTCTCAGTGCTGACACTCAGAGTAAGGGAAGCTAGCCGAGAGGATGGGGCTTCCTGGCTTGTGGCAAGTGCTTGCTTGTTTGCTTTGTTTTTAACACTCTGGCCTCGGCACAGCACCTCTCCTGATGTTACAATCTGCACTTCTCTGATTAATAAAACTGTTTTCTGCCTCCTATTTCTTAATAGCATTTCTTTTGCAAATTGCCAGTCCCTGTTTTTGCCTATTTGTTGCATGTCTTGCCCTTAAGAGCTTCACATGTAATCAATACATGATGCTCTGCCACTCCTTCTACAAGGAGAGCACTCAAATGCAGATTTCCTCCTCTGTGTAACTGTAGACCTAGGCCCAGGGTTATCTTCTCCAGGAGCACTGTGGTAGGAGCTGACTACCACAGCCTACACACACACACACACACACACACACTCTCTCTCTCTCTCTCTCTCTCTCTCTCTCTCTCTCTCTCTCTCTCTCACACACACACACACACACACACACACACACACACACACACACACACACACACACCTCCAGAAGCCTGCCTCCATCCCTCCTTAATAGTTGCCCCTACCCCAAGAATTGGCTAGGAGAGCTGAAGGCCAAATGCCTAAGGCAGCCATCAGTCATTACCCCCTGCTCCTCGGGATAAAGGCAGGCGGTGCCGGTGGAAGGCCACAAGCAGTACCCTGCGCCTCTCTGACCCACGCGAGTTAAACGAGCATGCCCTCCAATTTCATGCCTGCCTACAGCAGCACATGTTCCCGCCAGGGAAGGGCAATCCATGAAATGAGGTGAGCTTTAAGTGCCAGCAGGAATAGGGAGGGCTAGTGAAGGGCTGTGGTCCAGACTGATATGGCCACACCAGGTGGCACAGAGCTGGACAGAGAGGTATACACTGTGACCTTGAGACAGTCTGAGGGCCACAGAGGCATGTGTGGAGAGCCTAGGCAACTGTCCCATGAGGCCCTGGTGATACTCAAATGTGCTGAGCCTGGCCTATTGCTTGCCTGATCCATTGAGGCTGTGTGCTTTTTAAATTGACCTTCTTTCTCCTTATCGTGTCCATGGGCTCTTTTTTAGGAAGGGTTTCATACAGCCCACGCTGGCCTGCCAGTCACTATGTAGCTGAGGATGATCTTGAACTGGTCCTCCTGCCTACCCTCCCAGTGCTGGGATTACAGTATGTGCCAGTTTATACCAGTTTGTATGAGGCAGAGGACTGAATGCAGGGCTTTACCTTTGCTAGGCAAGCACTCTCCCACCTACGTTACCCCCCACCCAGCCTTTTACTCTTTTTTGAGGGGTGATATGTGGGGTAGGATCTTACTCTGTAGCCTAGGCTGGCCCCAAACTCTCATCTAGCTCCTGTTCCCCTTGGATTCATGGAGTCTTTCTGCCTCAAGGTTTACAGGTGAGAGTCACCAGGCCAGCCCCCTTATTTGTTTATTCATTTACTTAGTTCTGGGGAAAGTAACCCATTTACTTAGTGCAGCCCCTCCAGCATGGGAAGTATGTCTACCTCTGAGTCCCCTCTCTGTTCTTCTCTTTATCCCTCCCACTTTCTATCATAGCCCCGACTCAATACAGCTCAGGCCCACCTACAGTTACGAGGGCCCCACTACAGTGGGAGACTCTAGGCTAGGCTGTATGCATGTTCTGCCCCTCTTCAGAGCCTTAGCTTAGCACCCAGCTGGGGACCAAGCCACCCCTCAGAACTCCAGGCAGCCGAAAGCTGCCCTTCCCCTTGCTGAGCTTGGACCATTCCTGGTGATCAGTGTCCAGCCTTGACCTCGGTTCTGTTTATTCTCCCACCCCTTCTCCTGCTACCTGGCACTCAGTACTGGGGAGGGCTTGTGCCTCTGTGGCAGTCGTATGGCCGTGCAATCTGCATATATACAAATAGTCCTAGGTGGGGAAGGAGAGCCAGACTATACAGCCCACCCTGGGCTAATGTAGGGCCCCCAAGCACTGGGTGTCCCCACACAGCTTCCCTGGGCCCTGCCTCCTTGGTTGTGGGCCAGGTGGTGCACAAGTGTGGATGACCTATATAGCCTCCACATGGGGTCAGATGGAAGCTGGGAAGTCTAGCTCCAATACCTAATAGTCAGGACTGCCTGGCTGCCCTCACACGACTTCCAGGACTCAGATGTGGAGTTTATTCATGAAGATGATGATGACGGTGAAGACAAGATGCTAGGCTGTCTAAGAGGAAGCCTGAAGAGGAAGAAATTGCTTAGTGGCCTGGGGTGAGAATCGGGAGAGCTCCTGCCCAGGTGTCACCTGCCACCCCGCCATTGTAGGCAGGTTCCTCAGAAAGGAACCCCGATGCCTCCAGCTCTTATGGTAACAGGGACTATGTAGGCACAGCAAAGGCCCTGTCCCACATGCTGGGAAGGAATCCTGTGACCGGGGAATGGATGTGCCACAGCCTTGTCATCTATCCTGGACAGGAACAGAAAACTGTCTGCATGTGCTCTGGTAGCCTAGAGGCATGGGTCAGTCTTAGTTCTGTTCCCAAGGCCATTCCCAGGGGTTCCACATGCCTTCTTTAAAACCAAATCTGCCTCAGAGAAGGCATCTGCAGGGTGTGTGGGGGGGGGGGGTGCCCCGGGCCAGCTCCTCAGACAGCACCGATTCAGGCCACAACTGGTTAACTCTAGGCTAGGCGACGCAGATCCCGCCTGCCTGGACTGTGCAGGCTGACTGTCTTCACTCAGCACTGTAATCGGCACATCTGCAGACAGGAAATCCTCCTCGATGAGGTTCCCAGTCTATTATCTGAGACACCTGGTGTGGGCGGGTGATTCAGAGACAAACAATGAGGGGCCCCTGCACAGCAATTAACTGCTTTAACTGCTAATGTGTTTAATCCACCTCTGGAGATCAAGGCTGTGTGGAGGGAAAGGCTGCCTGCCCCTCTTGGCTTCCAGAGTGCAGCACCACTTTGCCAGGGCTGCAACCTCACATTCTCACCAACTATGGAACACTGGCCCGGTCAGGTGTGAGGTGCTGGGGCCTTCTGTCCATGGATGTCATGCGAGGCTGGAAGGGCATCCATCCCTTTTATTAAATGTCCCTCAAAGTTCAGCTGCTTGCTTGGATGGAAAGCACAATCCAGAGATGTCTGAGGTACCAGCCATGCAATACCCCCAGCCCACCTTGTTTTATTTGAACCTCCCAGAGTGCATCCATCTCACAGCCAGCAGAAATAATGCTTTGTTAGAGGCTTATCAGTACAAGCAGCAAAAAAATTCCCAGTTGTTCAAATGGGAAGTGGCTCCTGAATGTTTACAAAACCTGGCTCTGATGGGGGCGGTGAAGTCAGCACATGCCCGAGCGCCAGCCCCACCACCCAGAAGGCGTGCCAGAAACCGCTGCCGCCACTGCCACAGCCCTGGGGAAGAAGGGTCAGAGGCCAAGGACTTCGAAAAGCTTCTACCCACAGCATCAATCACCCTGCAGCCTGTCTGGGGGATATTCTTTTTGAACATACAAAAAGTAGAACAGATTCCCAGCAGGGGAGGGACAGAGGCTCTGTCTGATGGGAACCCCCCCCTGGAAGCCAGGGGACCCAGGTTTTGTAAAGGCACAGACTCTACTCCACGAGCTATAGCTGTCCGACAGCAAGCATCTGGCCACACAATCCAACCACAAGACAAGGGTTGGCATGGTGGGTCCAGGACTTTGGAGACTGAAGCAGGAAGACTGCAAGTTTGAGGCTAGCTTGGGCTACCTTGTGAGCTCAAATCAGGCTGGACTAGGTGTACGTAGAGAGGCCCTGTCTGAAAAACCAAATCAAACAAACAAATCAACAAAGACAAGACAGGGTCCTATATGCCTCAGGGAAGCACAGAGAACCTGGGGTGGGGGCAAGAACAAAGCTGTCTCCTCACCGCCTAGAAAGGTCTAACACAGCCAGGCAGTAGTGGTGCTCTGGTATGAACACTTTTAATCCCAGCACTCAGGAGGCAGAGGCAGGAGGATCTCTGCGAGTTCCAGGATAGCCAGGGCTACACACAGAAACCCCATCTCAAAAAACAACAAAAAAACACAAAACGGATTTAAGATAAACCAGACACTTTAGGGTCTAAGATGTCACCGAATCTTTTGTACTGCTCATAATAAACTTATTTAAAAATTAATTTTCACAATGTGACTAAGAACATCCTCTGCGGTGAGTGGTCACGTTGGCTAAGGAGATGCTGGGGCACTCAGATGCACACTCACAGCCCTCTCCTGTGTCTTGGAATGACCCATTGGTCCATCTCCTCTGGATTCAACCTCATTTTCTTTTTCCATTTTTCGAGACAGGGTTTCACCATGTAGCCCTGGCAGTCCTAGAACTCAGCCTGTAGACCAGGCTAGTCTCAAACTCACCCAGATCTGCCTGGCTCTGTCTTCCTAGTGCACCACTGCTTCCTGGCTCCCATTCTGATTTCTATGTATTTGAACAACTCAGGAAAAAGTTTATCCTGAAGCATACTGCTCTGTGATGCAGCCCTTTCCTTGGGAAGCCCCAGTCTGGGGCCTATTGTGCCCTGAACAACCCCTCTGGCACACCTGGAGACCACCTGCCTTATGGAGATGGAGCCAAAAGAGGTATCTGAGGATGATCTGGTTCTGAGCACTGGCTCACATAAGGCAGACCTCAAAGACCCAGATATTCTGGGACAAAGCGGTGAGATTAGTTTCTATTGTTCGAGGCCTTCCCTGTAACAGTGTGCAAGTTCATGAGGAAGCTAGGAAAACTAGAAGCTGAACTAGAGTGTACTCAGACCAAGTCAGGCAGGGGTGTTCACATGGGAATGCACTCTGCAAAAGTTACCCTCACCAATAAGGACCATGGTGCTCCATGGGGACCCCATTCACCGTGGCCATAGTGCCCTGGTCTCCCAGCATGCCTGTGACAGGGATGGTATCTTGAATCCCTGTTCTTCCCATTGACCTCTGGTTGTACCTCTACAACATTCATCACTAGACCCAGGCCCTAGAGGCATTCCCCTAGCTACCCCCTCCTTTTCCCTAGTGGGGTCCATCTAGGGAGGCCATATATCTAGCAAAGTCAGTGACAGCCAGGTATACAGGCTCACCTGCTAGGCCTTTAACCCATGAAACACTGGGCCTACCATTCATGGAAAGGAGAAGGATGAGAGCAGGGCTATGTAGTGACAGCCAAAGCACACATGCTGGTGTGAAGCCCTGGGCCTGGGACATGCTCGGCAAGGCCTGTTAACCACACACTCTGGCCTGTATCAGAACAACTGGCTGTGGACACTTGTGTTCACTGCAATATCGCTGACAATAACCAAAAGGTGAAGGCAGCCTGCATGTCCATCAACAGCTGGATGGATAAACAAAACTGTGCAGCCTCGAAGAGGAAGGAAATTATGACACATGCTAGCGCATGGATAAACTTGAGGACATTATGATAAGTGACTCAGGCCAGGAACAGAAAGATAAATGCTGTATGAGTCCACTTATGAGTTCCTGGAGTCATCAAATTAAGACAGAAAGTGGAGTGGTGGGCCTGGGCAGGAGGAAGCTAGCGCACAGTAAGTCAGGGCCGTCAGAGTGGGGCAGTGCTCTGCAAACAGATGGCGGCGGCGGCTGCACAGTAGTGTGAATGCCCTTCATGCCACTGAGCTAGATACCAAGTAATTAAAATAGAACGTTCTATGTTATGCATGACCACAATTTCTAAAACTTAAAAATATGTCACTGTGTGTTCCTATGAAAACATGTATGTGTAGGTATGCATGCATGTGCATGTGTGTTTACAGGTATGCATGCATGTGTGTGTGCAGATATGCATGTATGTGTGCAGGTATGCCTGTCTGTGTGTGTGTCTGTGTGTGTGTGTGTGTGTGTGTGTGTACGTATGTGTGAAGCCTGGCTGTCCACCTCAGGTGTCATTCCTCACAGGCTGTCTACCTTGTTCTTTGAGGCATGGCTGGAGACCACTGAATAGACTAGGCTGCCTAGCCAGCAAGTCCCAGGGATCTACCGGCTTCTGTTTCCCCAGCTCTGGAATTGCAAGTAGGTTCCACCACACGCAGGTTTTTACTTTGGCTTCCGGGGGCAAATTCATGCTTAAGCAGGAAGTACTTTACCACCTAATAGTCTCTGCATCTCTCTACATATCATTTTTATAAGAAAAACAACAGCTTAAATCAGATGTGGTGGTGCACACCTATAACCCCAGTACTTGGGAAGCAGAGACAGGAGGATTAGGAGTTCAAGGTCATCTCTGGGTACATATGGAGTGTGAGGTTATTTGGGCTATGTGAAGAAACAAAACACTAGCTTGAATTTACAATGTTAATAAAGCAAACATCTAATACATTAAAGATAAATCTATCAAGGTTTAAGCCCTAGAGGGAATCTCTAGTTTTATACTGAAGCCTTATAAACAATCTGTGAAGGGTTGTGGAAGGCCTCCATACCTTTGCTAAATGATGCCACCAACAAATCTCTTTTATGACTTGCATTTCCAGAATATCATATGGTAGTGGGAAAAGAAAGAGAAGGACAGTGTGTCTGGGACAGCCAGGGGTGGACAGTGTGTCCATAAGCTTCCACGGTGGCTACAAGGTGTAGCAGGCAGTCCAGCCTTCTTAGGATTCAACACCCTGGAGGACCCAGGAGTGAAGGGAGGAAGGCGAAGACCCTTCTTCCAAGGAGCTATGTTTCCTTGAGCTAGAGGCAGTGTATGTGTGGCTCGCCGCATCCTTACCTACGGCCCACAGGACAGTGTCAAAGGTGCCTGTGTCCTCCTTGCCAGAAGCACGATCCTCCCAAGTGACCTGCAGTTGGTTAGTTGGGAGTTTTTTGATGAGGGAGGGGACACAGCCTTTCAGGAACCGGGTGCCATGAGACTCCATGTGCTCTGTGACCAAAGATGACATTTGCTGCAAAGCACAGAGATACCACGAGGATTAGGTCACTGCTGGCAACAGGCACCAAGAGGTCCCAACCTCTGCCTTGTTCTCAGTGCCTTAGTAGGGCCCCAAAGGGGTTCTGCCCAGAGAAGAAGGTGGGGTGCCCACTACCCCACCCCTGGGTCCCCCTGCCAAGTCAGAGGAGCTCTCAGCTTCCTCCTGGCTCCCAGGCTCAGACCCCAAGAGCACTGTGAGGACACATTCAGCCTTCATGGGATCCGGATCTCATGGGATCATGCCTCACTTCATCTAGCTGGCTTTCTACTCCCCACCCAGTACCCACCGACTGTCACCAACACCCGCTGACTGCCATCAGGAAGCTGGGGGTGGGGGCACTGTCAGAAAACTCTGACTCCCAAGAAATGCAGAGATAGCAGTGCAGGCCCAGACTGGGGGTTGGCAAAGGTGTTGCAACCACCTCCTTGCCCAGGGGCCCCATGTCTCCCCAGCCTAGCTGCAGCTGAGGCCAATTCCCAGGCCAACAGCAGAGACTAGACACAGCCTCTTAAAGGGCATAACAATCACCATTTAAATCCTGTGACATCTGCCTTGCAAGGCGGTTCATGCAGGACTACATGTAGGAGGAGCCTTTTATATCAGGGACCACATCTCAATTTGTCCAAACAAAGGGCCTGCTCCTTAGCTGCCTAGCACTCTACCTGCCAGCAGATGTCTGATGGACTCAGACATGCAGGTCTCTACGGGGAACTGTGGGGCTGTTCAGTGCCCAGTGGGTCTGTTCCCATGTGGCCTGAGACTGCAGCCCCCCTCTCTGTAGGTCCCTTTACATTTGCACCCTGTTGGCTGCCAACACATCCCCTGGCAGCAGGACACTCGAAGACTCTCCAGATGTTGTGTCCCTGTAGAGGGGCTTGGTATGTACACCTCAGCGATGGTGGCACAGCTTTAGGATGAAGCCACATGCTCAGCTACATGAGATTGAAAGGCATTTGTGGGGTAGGGTGATGGAGCCAGCGGTCATGAGACTATGGGTCCAGTTCATTGTATCTTCAGGTGACTTTCTAGGCTTCTGTAACCAGAGTTTAACATGAACTATCTTTGGTAGAGGACACAATATCTGACATCTCAGTGATAATCTCAAGCTTAGATTTTAATGAATGGCTTATTTGGGGGATAGGGCTTGAAATGCTGCTCAGGCTGGCTTCCACTCTTGGACTCAGATGATCTCTCTGTCTTAGCATCTCATGTGCCAGCAGTATAGGCTGGTGCCAAGATGCCTGGCTTTTAGGGAACTGTTTCTGAGGATTTAGGCCTCTCCCCAAGGCCATATCAGAACCTGCTTGGGTCAGGGTAAGGTAGCTAAACAAGAGTATGGCCTCATGGGGGAAGCAGAGCCCAAGGAGGCGTAGGGGCTCCTGGGCACTACCTGGTCAAAGCCCCGGAGAGGGATGCTACGAATCATGACAGTGGTATCCAGTCCAATCCCAGTGAGGAAGCCGGCACACTCCAGGGCCACGTCTTCAGCAGCAGGCTAAGGCATACTGACTGACTGTGAGAGGAAGCAGAGGGGCAAAAGACCCTGGCCCCTGCTCTAACAGCCCAGGGTCCCTCTCATGTTCCTGCTCAGCACCAGAAGAGGCCCCGAACCCCAGGTCTCAAGTGCATATAGCTGCCAGCCCCAGCTTCAAGCTCTCCCAACAGCACCCACAGGCCAGATAGGTTCGTGCCTCCATGGGGCTTCCATCTGGTTCTGGAGAGAGGGTGGAGATTCAGTGGAGAGTTGCTGGCCAGACCCAGGGAGAAGAGCCTTGTGGGTAGAGTCACAGAGCACTGCCTGTGGCCTGTGCTCCTATGCTCAGCCTGAGACTCCAGTTGGGGCTTTCATCTTCCCTCCCACATCCTGTCCTGACCCTAAGCCCCTCAGGGTTCCCCTCTTGACCCTTCCTGATCCGACTGCTTCTCCCGCAGGAATGAGGTCAGATCAGGGCTGCTCTCCCGGGAGATGCTCACCACAGCCTTCCTGACTGCCTTGCAGCCCTCTCCAGCTGCCCCAGCCAGCTTAGCGTGAGGCTCAGGAAGTGGTAGCCTTCAAAGGTCAGTCTCAAACAGTTCCCTGGGCCCAAACCCCTCCTAAAAAGGTCCAGCTGAGTCCCCACACAGGAAAACAAAGTATCTTCTGGGAGGGAGAATGGGAAAGGGGCTAAGTATCCTTCCTGAAGATGGCCATTTGCACTTTGGCAAAGGATACAACTGGCTCCAACCACCAACCTGCAGGGAAAACCAGCAGAGAACACAGTGAGTGAGTGCCAGCAAGGCCACATGCTGTGAGCCCTGTGGCTTTCCTCCCAGGGTCTCATAAGCCAATGACAGTGGAAGCAGACTGTCCAAACAGGTGACGCAGAGGTACAGAATCCACGTCGCAACAGCCTCAGCTATGAAATACAACATGACAAACAGTGATGGAAGCAGCAAATTGCCTGGTGCTGAAGGGTGCATGGTCAGTGACAAATAACACCTGGCTTGTGAAAAGCCTAGGCGGCTCCAGGCCCCGGGAGACATGTTGAGAGATGGCCCTCAGAAGCACAAGGTTTCTTTCTGACCACAGGTGAGTCTTGTCTTAGGCTCCCCAGAATCTCTTGAGCCAGGATGGAAGCAGGGATGACCCAGGACACCAAGAGGACCAGGATGGGGACAGTGGCTTATGGGAAGCAGCAGCTATGACCAGGGCCCATGACTGTCTGCCCAACCCCACAACACCTGGGCCCAGGGCCAAGAGACCATCCCCCTGCCTCCCTGCCAGAGCCAGGACATGACACTGTGACCCACTGGAAACAGTCATTTTAATGCTTTCTTGTGGCCAGCTCCACACTCCACATACATATACATACATTGCACATACGCGCACATATGTGTACACCTACAGGAACACGCAATCATGAAAAGTCCTTTGCATGCACATACTCACTATAAACACACTGGCACAGACATGTAGTCACACACACCTGTCCACATCCTCTCCATATGCACACCCATGCAAACACACAGGCACATATGTGCACACTCGTGCAAAAGGACTGAGGAAAAGAGGACTCGCAGCCAGAGCGCTGCATGTGGGTGGGCTCGTCAGATCACCCCTTCCGCCTTTGAACAAGAGCAGGTGATGTAAGGATGGATCAGCCTGATGTCAGAACTAATCCTGGCAAGTACTAATGATATAATTCCATTTCAAAAAGCGCCGGATCCTCGGAACACTTGTGCAGGTGCCCTGCGGGAACCATCTGGCATGCGGCTCTGCACAGGAGCTGGGGACAGAACCACACTTACTGGCTGAGTACAAGATGGCCCCAGCTGGTCATATAGCCCTGCTCAGCATGTGATGAATATGGACGGGGATCCTGGCATCCCCAGCAGGCCAGGAGAACAGAAGTGCTCCCAGGCCCCTGAAAACACCCCCTGCACATGCCCACACAGGTGCAGTGTCTCCAGGAGAGACGCTTTCCAAAGTATAAAGCCTAACGCTCTCGCATTTGACGCATACAGTGAGAACTCTGAGCCACGTAAGATATGAAACTACAAGTTATTTGAGCTGCGAACAGAACTGAGCTGCTTTGATCATCCTGTCTCACCTGTAGGAGGGATGGTAAGAAAGTCTGTGAGCATCCAATAAGCAGTGCCTCTGCTCTCAATCCCTTAAAGAGCAGTACCCAGCCCACACCTCCTGACAAACTATGGAGACTCCAGCGCAGTGGGGCAACATCAGTGTAGCCCTTCTGTTGATGGCTGGGCCTCTCTATTTATCTCAAACTCCCTTCAGACTCTCCCCAAGCCAGCTGTAGCCTCTAAGTCCCATTTCTTGGCCCTCCTACCACATTACTGAGCATGAAGCAAGCAGTCTCCTGGATCTGATTCTTCAGTCTCTGCATTCCACGTGTGCCTCCCACAAAGCAGGCTGGGTGTAGGAGATGGGTGGGCGGGCAGCCAGCGATCACCATCTGCTCCAGCAGAGCCCCATGAACACCGTGGACTTCCTTCTGAGGAGGCCCCATAACAGAAGGTGGGGCACCATTTCCCAGGTGCCTCCAGGCCTCAGGCCACCAAGTCCAAATTGCCAACTCCAGAGCACACACAGGAAAGATAGACACCCACAGGCGGGTACATTCCTAGGGGTGGGGGAGTCTTGAGAGTGTGCACTGAGATCTCTTCGAAAGCTCGAATCCTGCTTGAATGGACAGTGACCCTGGCCATTTGTTTATGAGCTATGATGATAGTCGGCATTGGTTTTCTTACTCCACTTCTCCCTCTAATTGACTAGTTAATGGAAATGTTTATTCTCTGAAAGATGAACACAAGAACTCAGGGGACTGAGGTTCTAGGAGTGGCCACGTATGTCAATAATCCCAGCACTTGCAAGGAGGATCATAAGTTCAAGGCCACCTTGAGCTACATAAAGAGTTTGAAGCCAGCCTGGACCTTGTCTTTAAAAAAGGCACTGGAACAAAGGCAGAGACAAAACATCAAGCTTTCAGATCCTGACTCAGTTCCCAGAGAGAGGCTGGCAGTTGTAGGTTGGCTTCTCCTGGCCACACCCATCCAGGACCAGCTACAAAGGCACAGCGACCAGTGCAGCTGCTGCCTGGCACACAGCAGTGACGGCAGTCTGGAAGGTGGCTTGAAAGCCTGGGACTTAACACTACATTCCAAAAACAGAGACCAGATCTTTGCTTAACCAGTAGTCACCATCCTACATCCTGGTAGCCTTGAACCCCATCTCTCTCTCTCTCTCTCTCTCTCTCTCTCTCTCTCTCTCTCTCTCTCTCTCTCTCTCTCTCTCTCTGTGTGTGTGTGTGTGTGTGTGTGTGTGTGTGTGTAGGGGTCCTCTGTGCCTCTTAGTGTGCCAGCATTCTCCATGGATGCATGACTACCATGAGATTAGTCTAATCACAGGGTGGTTTGCTTGTCAGAATTGAAAGCAGGAGGAAGCAGACACAAGGGCATTAACACAGACCTGTGAAGCTAGGCTTACAGTCTGCCTCTCAGCCTGAAGGACCCTAATCTTCTCTCCAGGAGGCACACCCACACAAGTGACAGTCTCACAAGAGCACCTGGCTCCTTGGTAGTACTACCAGTCCAGGAAGTGCCAGTCAAACCTGCAGAGCTCCGACACCCATGAAAGTAGCACCTGAGAGGAGACACCACAATCATGCATCCCAGTAGAGCTGGCTCCAGATCTGCCGCCAGCAGCACCTGACCCTTGGGGGTCTAACTGCCCCTCCCCTAAGCCTGAGTACTGGAAGCTACCCAAGGTCTTCGCCCCACACAGGCAAACAAGCAGAAAAGCTGAGAATCAAGTCCTAGACTGATAGCTGCTCTCCCTTCGGCCACACCAGGCTATTACGAGGAATAGAAGCAGAACCTGAGCAGAAAATGAGAATACTATGCAGCCATGACACTAAGTGACTCTTCTAGATAAAATGTGCCTTCCCATCTCCCTGTGCTTAGGATGAGAGAAAAATGGACACAATACCTTGGCCAGCTTCCTGACTTTATGAGGGTCAGAGCAAAGCTACTTTCATGACCAACTGACGACAGCATTAAATCAGCCTATTATAAAAACACTCTAGTAGGGCGCGCTGCCTCACACTTGCAGTCACAGCACTTCGGAAAGCGAGACGGGGTGGGGTGGGGTTGCACAGTAGGTTCCAGACTAGCCTGCACTAGAGACCCTGACTCAGAACACAAAACATCATCTCAGCTTCATGGTGCCCAGTGACAGAAAGCCTCAGGTTGTCATGGGCCCATGGGAGTGGACAGTCATGGGCAGTGTGGTATGTAGCCAGGACATTCTGAATATGGGACAGCAGTGAGAGAGGTTGCCTCCAAGTGCTGTAAGTCTTTTGGGGACCTGAATCAGTGTGAAGGGACATCGGGAAGAGGTACCTGGGGACAGCGACTCAGCCCCTGGGTCTCAGGCCCAGTGTGAGAGGAGCTGCTGAGCCAGGGGCTTACTTACTGCAGCACCCTCACCATCCTGGGGTACCAGCAGAAGCAGTGAGCCTAGCAGGAGCACCCATTGACCAGCTAGCTGGAGGCAGCAGGATGTGGACCAGGGTGGCTGTGGGACCCCAGTTCAGGTTCTGGGTATCTAGAAGCACAGAAGAGGGGTCAGGAATGCTGGGCCAGGTCAGTTGGGAGTCAGGCTTGAGAAGCTGTGGAGCACAGAGGCTTCCTGGGGAGTGGGGTGCAGAGAGACAGCCTGAGCTGCAGGGATGGAGGCAGGACTAGCTCTTGCTACTCCCTTGTCACTGCATACCTGGTTCAAGCCCCCTGAATCCCAATGCTAGGTGCAAGCTCCTAATGCAAGGTTAAGGGGTAAGCTCATCTTTTCACCTTCATCCTCCCATGCCGGGGCCCTGCTATATCAGGGGGACAGGTTTCTCACAGGGCACCAGTCACCTTCCATACCCTCACTGGCCGTGGTGCCTGCCACAGTGCCCATTGTCTCACCATCCGCTTTCTCCAAAGGGGCCCTGTGTTCTGGCCTCCCTAGTTCCCGACTCCCCCCCCCCTTCAATCTGTTCTGGATGTTGGCAGTCAAAGAGCAACTGAAAAGGCAGGCCGGGCACACACTGGTGGCTGGGTGACCAAGACTGGGTAGTCCTACCCTGGGCCCCATACTGCTCAGCCTCAGCCCCCTCTAAGGTAAGACAAGGAGTCTGAAGCCACCTCTGCAGGCTCAGGGGTTCTCACTATGAAGTTGCTAGCACCCTGGTTCTAGCCAGGTGCTCCATCAGCTGACAGATGTGGCCAGCTTGGTCAGCACCCAGCTGCAGGGTGAAGGCTATCACTTAAACCATGTCTCTTATAGACAGGGCTCAGACATAAGTGCCTCATCTCTGCCATCTGGCCAGCCCTGGGTTCTCTGAGACCCAGATGTCATCTAAGGAGGAATGGGACCCCTCACTGGATGCCCAGGGGCAAAGGCAGTGGGAGGTAATCCTGGGAGCCCAGCTGGGTATAGTCACCATGCTCAGCTCCCCTCGTGACTAGCTGGTGTTAGCCACCACTCCCCATATACATGCACTAGAAAATAAGTCCTGACTGCTGCCTCTGCCAGGTAAACAAAAGAAAAGAAACATTCTGAACTTTCTTCGGATCCCACCAAGGATCTGGGGCTAGACCACATAGATGGTTCTTCCTCAGCAAACATCATTCAGCAGACAGTGCCCACTGCAGGCCCAGGCCCAGAGGTGCCATGCACCCTTAGCTGCTGACCTGGCCTCCTAGATGAGCCATGTCAAAGTGTCACCCGGCTCTGGAAGGCACCCTGGGGCCATAGGGACAGCCCTGGGATCCATATTAATTTCAGCTCCATTTTAAAGGCGAGTTAAAATAAACACAGGGGATATTTATAAGGCAAATAAATCTAGCAGAAACAGCCCCTCCAAGTGTGAGCAGGGCCTCCCCCTCTGCCCCAGCCCAAGCTGATAAAATACAGAAATGCTACTGTAGACCCTCCAGGCTTATTTTGACTGCACAGAGGAATGTAACATGTAAACACTGCCTCCCCTGCCGCACTGTTACAACTTGCATTAACAGCCTGGACAAAGCCGCATTTTCACAGAAGCATCGTACAGGGATATATCTCCAGCTTAATTTTTTTTAAAAAAACCATTTCCTCACATAAATCATGTTCAGAACTAAACGGGTGACTGATGCACCACAAACACTTTTTTCTTAAACAATAACATACCTAGATTCCATCTACATGAAGGAGCTTAAAAAAAAAAAGGAAAAGAAAAAACTCTAAATGTTTTTTTTCTGAAGAAAATAAACATTGCAGTTTTGTTTCTGACTAAAATATCTGCGGCCATATCTTACCAGCTGAGCTGGCTGCCTCTACGCATAGTCACAGGGGAGCGGTCCCATCCCAAGGCCACTAGGGATGGGATTTGGGGGTGCTTTCTTGCTGGGCTGCACTATTGCACAGCACTGGGCCAGCTTCCCAGAAATAAATGGGCCTGACTAGAACTCAGAAAATTCTGACCTTCAGAGACAGAACAACTTGAGCCCAGGAAGGGGTCCAGACTAGACAAGAGAGGGGCAGGGAGAGCTAGTTTCCAGGGCCACTGCAGCTCCAGCATTGCTCATGGAGGGTCCAGCACAGAGCATTATGGGAAGGCAGGAGAGCAGGAGGCAAAGGAAACAGGGAGTGAGGCAGGCGTAGCAGCGATGAGCAGCAGCACTGCTTGCAGGCAGGCACTGCAGCAATCCAACTCCACAGGCAAGGGCAGCCAGGCCCCAAACATAAAAAAACATCCAGCCAGAGGTGACTAAAGACCACACCAAACTAAAAACCATGCTGGAGGCGGGACAGGCCAGGCTGAACATGTAATAAATCTAAAAGCCATTAAGAGCAAAGAGAGATTTAGGTTACATCTAAAGGGGAAAGAAACCATTTGTACATCTATAAGTTACAAAGAATCTTTACAGTGTGCAACACAGGGCCAGCTCTGATATTTGAACCAGCTGGAAGATAAAGAAGAGATGAGAGGAGGGGGACCCAGCCAGATACAAGGCCAAGGACCACAGGGTTATCCACACAGACACACTCTGAATTTCAGAGGAGGCCAGGAATTCATGAAAAGATGACCCACGGAATCAAAGTGTGTTCAACCTAGCAGACAGACAAAGCCAGAAAAACAGACAAGGGGCTGGGGCTGAAGCTCAGTAGGAGAGTACCTGTTTCCTGGTACAAAGCCCAGGGTCAAGTCCAGATCTCTCCACACCTAGAAATTATGCTCTAAAAGACAATGCTAATTGCTGACATAAAAATTAAAACTTTGGGTGGGGATGACTCTCAGTGGTAGAACATTTCCGTAGGATGTTTAAGGGCCTGGGTTTGGTCCTCAGCTCTGGAAATAAATTTAAAGAATAAGAAGAATCTGAGAAATAGGGGTAGTGGCACTACACACTTGGCAAGCCGAGGCAGAAGAATCACAAGTTTGAGGTCAACCTGGGCAGCATAGTGAGTTCCAGACGAACTGGACTCCATTGTGAGGCTGTCTTAAACAAACAAACAAACAAACAAACAAACAAACAACTGGAAGGGGGCAACAACTGGACTGTAAAAAAATAGAAGTAATTTTAAAAAACAACCTAAGTAAATGCATAAATATTCAAAAAAGTCGGAAGACAAAAGGCAGGGCTGGAGAGATGGCTCAGTGCTTTAGAGCACTTGTTGTTCTTACAGAGGACTTGGGTTGGATTCCCAGCACCTACAGGGTGGCTTATGATCACCCATAGCGCCAGTTCCAGGGGGTCTGGTGCCCTCTTCTGACCTCCATGGGTACTGGGCATTATGTAGTACATAGACAGAAAGACAGACAGACAAAACACTCATACAGATAAATAATCTTTTTACAAAAGGCAAATCACAAGTTTGGGAGTGGTGTCACACACCTTTAATCCCAGCACTCAGGAGACGGAGAACAGCCTGGTCTACAGAGTGAGTTCCAGAACAATCAGAGCTGCACAGAGAAACCCTGTCTCAAACAAACAAACAAACAAACAAACAAGGCAAATCACAGTCTGGTAATCCAGTGGAAGTCATCATGAGTCAGTAAGAACTCAGCCTCTGTGTGAGGGAGGGACTGCGGGCAACAATCACAGTCACACCCTGGGAATGAGAAGAGGGATAGTCCATTCTATGTCTTAAAAAAAAAAAAAAAAAAGCTGTCAGTTCCTGTGTTATGGAAATGAGGGGGAAGCCAACAGCAGAGTATAGGGCACAGGGGACCGACAGCCAGTCGCAAAGGCCCTTGGACTCTACTTTTCTGCTTCTAGGAGAGACTTCCTTTTTAGATGTATATAAACTGTCTAAGATCACTCTTCTTCAAATGTGAGAGTACAGCAACATGCACCCTGGTGTACCACCTGTGGGGACACTGCCAGTGGGAACACCACCCGTGGGAACACCGTCCGTGGGAACACGGTATTGAACTACTGAAGGAAGTCTGAAAAGCATAATTCCCTTCCAGGCCAACAAATCCATTGTCATGCTCAGGAGAGTAGAGAGCAGGAGTCAGGTAGACATCCGTGTACCCACTTCACAGCAATGCCTGTCCATGGATGAGTAGATAAACGAAATGTGAGATGCTAGTGTGTTATGTGTCAGCCGTAAAAAAAGAAGGAAGGGTCAGGCAGCTGGTGCACAAGTAAAGGCCCACTCTGCCGAGCCTGACGACCCAAGCTCCGTCCCCAGAGCTCACAGGGGGAGGACAGAACTGATTTTTCAAGTTTTCTCTAACTTGTACATGAGTGTCATACCATAAGTGTGTGTGTGTGTGTGTGTGTGCATGTGTGTGTATGTGTGTGTTTGTGTGTGTACGTGTATGTGTGTGTGCGTGTGCACGTGCATGTGTGTGTATGTGCATGTGTATGTGTGTGCGTGTGTGTATGTGTGTGTGCATGTACGTGTGTATGTGTGTGCATGTGCATGTGTGTGTGTGTGTGTACGTGTATGTGTGTGTGCGTGTGCATGTGCATGTGTGTGTATGTGTGTGCGCATGTGCATGTGCATGTATGTGTGTGCGTGTATGTGTGTGTGCGCGTATGTGTGTGTGCATGTGCGTGTGCATGTGCGTGTGTGCATATGTGTATGTGCGTGTATGTGTGTGTGTGCATGTACGTGTGGGTGTGGGTGTACATGTGTGTATGTGCGTGTATGTGTGTGTGCGTGTATGTGCGCGTGCATGTGCGTGTGTGTATGTGTGTGTGCATGTGTTTGTGCGTGTGTGCGTGTGTGTGCGTGTATGTGTGTGCATGTGCGTGTATGTATGTGTGTGTGCATGTGCGTGCGTGTGTGTGTGTGTGTGTGTGTGTGTGTATGTATGTATAAATAAATAAAGCAATAAAAAAGGTTTTGTTGTTTTTAAGGAAAGAAGCCAGGCATGATGGAGCATGCTTGTAATTCCAGAAGACAGTTGGTTCAGACAGAAGGATCAGAAGCTCAAGGTCATCTTTGTCTACACTGTGAGTTCAAAGCCCATCTAAGCTATATGAGCCCCTGTCTCAAAAGAAAGAAGCTGGGCCAGTGACATGGCTCAGTAGGTAAAGATGCTAACAACCAGCTTAACAACCTGATCTTGACCTCTGAACCCACAGGGTAGAAGAAGAACACTGACTCCTGTAAGTAGTCCTCTGGCCTCCATATACACAACCCCACACGAAACAGATAAACAAACCGTGTGGGCCAGATGAGCTGGCTCTGTGCAAGAACAAAAGCACTGGCTGTACAAACCTGGAGACCCGAGCTTACTCCACAGAATCCATACAAAGGTAGAAGGAGACAATCAAACCACACACACACAGACACACACAGACAGACACACACACACACATACACACACATACACACACACGCACACACACACACATATACACATACATATACACACATGCGCGCACATACACATATACACACATGTACACACACATGCACACACATACACACATGCACACACGCTTATACACACACATGCACACACATACACACATGCACACACACATGCACACGCAGACACATATATACACACACATGCACAAACATACACACACATATACACATACATATACACGCGCGCACACATACACACATGCACACACACATATACACACATACACACACACATACACACACATGCACACACGCTTATACACACACACATACACACATACACACACATGCACACACATACACATGCACACACATATACACACGCATGCACACACATGCACACACATATACACACACATACACATACACACACAAGCACACACACATACACACACATGCACACACATATACACACGCATGCACACACACATGCACACACATATACACATACATATACACACACACGCACACATACACACACATGCACACACACATATACACACATATACACACACATACACACACATGCACACACACATGCACACACACATGCACACACACACATACACACACATGCACACACACATACACACACATGCACTCACACACATGCACACACACACACACACCATGAACACACCTACATGCAGTAATAAGTTTTAGGTTCTCTTTTGTTTTTTTGTTTGTTTTTTAAGGATCTTGACAGCTGGGCATGATGAGGTGCTCACACCTTTAATCTTAGAACATGGGAGACAGAGGCAGGTGGAGCTCTATGAATTTGAGGTCAGTGTGGTTTACATAGCAAACTCCTGGACAGCCAGGACTACACAGAGACCCTGTCTCAAGACAACAACAACAAAAAAGGAGCTTGGAGCTGGGAACGTAGATTCCAAGACAGAGTGCTTGCCTAGCATTAGGGAGGCCCTAGGTTCGATCCCGAGTACCACGGGTGTGGGGCAGTGTCTGTCATACACTCCAACACATAGAAATTGGGGATCTGTGCTCACAGAAAGAAGTCCAGTGCATACATACACATTAAATCCTCACTCCCGTGTACACACTCCAACACGTGCACCATTTACACCTACATACGTGCACATATTTACATGCATACAAATGTGCACACGAGCACACTCAAGTGAGCATGCCAACCACCCGCTTAGGTTACTGTTTTCCACTGGTGTTTGCTTGAAAATGCACAAGGCAATGCAGAGCTATCAAGCAAGCTTCTGCCGCCCTCTCGTGGCCACTCTGGTCCCTGCGATCAGAGAGTCTACACGCCCCAACTGGAGCTGGCCGCATCCAGTATCCAATAGCTGAGCTCTGGGCAGGCTGGCACATTTAGCACGTGTGTGCTCACCTCCGCTCCTGGCCATAGCTTGGGGCATGCTCAATGCACGAAGCAGACAGGAGAGGAGATGCTCTGCTATACCAGGGCACAGGCGATGCTGATGGCGCCACTGCCCTGTATCATGAACTCTCTCTCTGTAACACTCATGTTATCACCTTCGAGATAGTCACAGGACATGGGGTACATACAGCCCTGCAAAGGGGTCTACAAAGGACTGTCTTTCCTTCTTTTAGATAATGACCTTCTGGCTCCAGTAGGAGAAGAAAGTAGATGCACCAGCACAATATACCCCAGGCCTTACGTTTTCCCAGGGGATTCCTTCAGCCAGAAGATGTCGTCACTTGTGATTCCGTATTCCAGGGCTCCTTTGACCTATGCAGGAAGAGAGGACTCATGTGATAAGACTGTTATTGGCATGTCCCTGGGGTTTCTGAAAAAGCAACCTCCGTTCTGCATAAATAACTCAATCCCAGGAGGAAAGAGCTTCCTTGATCTTCAGGTTGTGTCTCTTTGGGGATGGAAGGTTACTCCTGGGCACATTATGTCTGGTGCTGGAAGTACTGGGCTCTTTCCTAAGCATGAACCCCTGCCCAGGAAGGCAGGAGTGGCAGCTCCATTCTCTTGAAGCAGATCTAAGATACAGTCATGCAGAATGCAGTACAGACTGAAGGCTCCCACAGGCATGCAGAGATTTCATGGTTCCTGGTTTTAAAGGAAGCCTCTGCAGTCCTTAGCCAACAATAAGCTACTTAGGTAGACTCCAGTGACCACACATGACAAAAAAGAAATGTTTTACAAAAACATCTCAGAGAAGTCACCATAGCATAACAAGGTCCCAGTGGGGAGTCACCACATAAGTTACTTGAAATAGTCTGCTTTCACCAAAAACACCTGAATTTTTTGTATGTGAGGAAACCCGAGACTGACTTCCAGCTACAGCTGCAGGGAGTAAATATGGTGTAGCCCCTTTGGAAAACATGCTAGTGTCTCTCAAAGGTTAAGCCAAATGAACTAGTGACCTAGCCCCATTCTTAATAAATACCCAAGAGAAACCAAAACAAACTCCAGAAAAACATTTCACACGGTGCTCACAGTACATCATGATAGCTACAAAGAGGGAGTAACCGAGGTACTCACTGAGGGACAGGCAGATTAACTAATGGCAGTATTTGCATAAAATGGAATATTATTCAGTCTTAAAAAAGATTAGGATTAAACACTGAGCACATGATGCTGGTGAAATAAACCAACACGAAACACATATGCCATATGCATTTGTATGAGACACCTGAAATCTAGAAACCAGGGGAGCTGTAGGAAAGAGTCAGCTTGGAATTCTGAAAGGATCTAGAAATGGAGGGAAGTGGGAGAGGCACTCTGAAAAAATTAAACCACTGTGCCTCCCAAAGAGAATTTCTGGTAAGTGAATTTTATTCAAACTTTTAAGGAGGAGGAGCAGTGGGGAGAGGAAGGTAAAGAACAAGACTGATGTTCTGGATGGAGGCCTAGCACTCTGAAGCTAGAGAAGCAACTGACAGTGGAAGCCAGGTGTGACACCACACATTTCAGTCACAGCTAACTAGGGAGGCTGAGGTGGACAGACATAGACCCTGGCTGACTGGAAGCAGCCTGGACAACACAGAGCTAAACACTGAGGAAGGAGAGAGGACATGGGTCCCAGGAGCCTGCAGTGTGGAGTGGCCCTGAGCCACGGCCATGTGGATGAGATTCAGGGAGGCCTGGAAATGGCAAGGGAAAAGCGCAGAGGAATGAGGGACACAGCAAGCCACTCACTTGTGTGGGGTACCTCGGCCGTCCGCCCGTAGCGATGACAATGTGCTCAGCTGAGAGCAGAGTCTGAGGACAGACAGAGAACCGTATGTCAAACAGTGAATGGTCCGCTGCCAAAGAGCTCAAATGCTTCGGTGGCTGGGCCAGGGACTCCTGTGACCCCTGCTGTAGTGGGATGTTCTACCCATCTGACTAAGTCACAGAGCAGGGCTCTTACAGTGTCCACTCAACAGGAGGGCCAGGCAGAAGTGGTAGTGAGGTGTTCCAGCTCCACACACTTCACAGTGTACAAGGCCTTCGAAAACGCTGCAGGACAGCCAGCTGTGGCATTTGCACTGCTTAACAAGAGGTGTGTGTACCTAAAGAATGATCTAGCTCAGGTTAGGGAAGCCTTTTGCCACTGAACCACACCCCCAGCTCTGTTCAGTCTGTGTGTCTCTACGTATATGTGTGTGTGCATGTCTGCACATGTCTGTGCTCATATCTGTGTGTGCATGTGTTTATGCACGTGCGCATGTGCCTGTGTGTGCATGCATGTGTATGCATGTGTGTGTGCATGCATGTGTCTGTGCGTGCATGTATCTTTTTCTCTCCATGTGTGTACATGTGTATCTCTGTTGGGGAGACATGGTCCCACTACACAGCCCAGGGCTGATCTAAAACTCAAGCTCCTGTTTCTGCTGGGACCTCAGGCTTGGCCACTGCACCCAGCTGTTGAATCACTCTGAAGAAGTGTGACTTCAAAGGCAGCTGTTAACACCAGATCAACACCCAGGCCAAACAAAACTGGAATCAGGTGCCAGAGGAGCCATGAGAGGCAGGCTGCGGACACTTACCGCCTTCCCACCTTTGTCGACACCGTGAACTGTGTGCTCATTGACAAAGCTGGCTTTGATGTTAAAGTACTTGACTTTCCTGCAACATAAAGATGAGATTATCTTTTCTTTTTTCTTTTTTGAGACAGCATCTCATGTATTCTAGGCTAGGCCTCAAACCCTCTAAGTTGGGGTTTCTATTGCTGAAGAAACACCATAACCACAAGCAACCTGGGGAGAAAAGGGTTTATTTTTTCTTACACTTTCCCATCACCGAGGAAAGTCAGGGCAGGGACCTGGAGGGAGGAGCTGATGGACTGATGGACAAGTACCATGGACAGATGCTGAGCACTGGTTTGCTCCTGTGGCTTGCTCAGATTCCTCCCCCCCCCCGCACCCCTCCCCTTTTTGTTGTTGTTTTGAGACAGAGTTTCTCTATGTAGCCCTGGCTATCCTACAACTCACTATGTAGAGCAGGCTGGCCTTGAACTCACAGACATGCTTGCCTCCTGGGAGGTGCCGGGACTAAAGGTGTGTGCCACCACCCACAATGGGCTGAGCCCTCCCCCGTCACACACTAATTAAGAAAATGCCTACGGGCTTGCCTACTCCCAATCTTATGGAGGCATTTGTCAATTGCTGTTCCCTCCTCTCAAATGACTCTAGCTTGTGTCCGAGTTGGCACAAAACTAGCCAGCACAGTCACTATGTGGCCAAGGATGACTCTGAACCCTGATCTTCCTGCCCCCACCTCCATAGAGTCTGTAAACTAGGATTATAGGTGTGCACCACCACCACACCTGTCTCTAAAATGAAGGTTTTTCAAACCCTTCCTCTGCAGACTCAGCCTCCAGGGCTGGTTAGACAAGCAGGGCCATGCAGCCTGCTGGGAGGTAGACTTGGAGCTGGGCAGCACACACCCAAAATAAACAAACACACATAAAGATTTTTTTTTCTTTTTCTTTTTTTCGAGATAGGGTTTCTCTGTGTAGCCCTGGCTGTTCTGGAACTCACTCTGTATACCAAGCTGGCCTTGAACTCAGAAATCCACCTGCCTCTGCCTCCCAAGTGCTGGGATTAAAGGTGTGCGCCACCACTGCCAGCTAAGATTTTTTAATGAAAGAAAACAGCCCAGGGTCAGCTGCCTGTGGCCCGACTGGGACAAGTGGGAAAGCACACCTTGTCTGTCACTTGGGTCCCTGAGACATGGCAACCACAGATGTCAAAACAGGGAGAGAGCCATGCTTGGTACATCCCGAGAGCCCCAAACTGTGATTGGCAGAGAGAGGAGGGGACCAGACCTTCAAGAGGGACGTTCCATGGGAACTGACGTGCCTGCCATATATATATAAGTACTGAGGATGCCAGGAGAGCAGGTATGGTGAGGCCGCGGCACGGTGTGAACAGGCGTGTGGTAAGCAGTGACCCATCCTCCCATCTCTAAGGCCACACAGTGGTAGCAGTAATCAGGGTCAGGTCCCTCTCCCTCCCTCTGTGGTTCGGCTTTCACTTATCTTGGCAAGCAAGAAAGAGCCTTAGTAACACAGACACGTAGCAAGCATGCCACACTGGACTTCTCCGGTGGTTAAAAGCACTGGATGTTCTTCCAGAGAACTGGGTTTGAGTCCCAGCACCCATCGGTGGCTCACAGCCACCTGTCATTCCAGTTCCTGAGAACCAACATCTTCTTCTGACCTTTAGAGGCAACAAGCACACAGGTGGGACAGACACACATGCAGGGACACCTGCCCCTCATATCCTCTGCTGCCTGACGTAGGGCTCACCAGGCTCCATGCTGTAAACTGTGGAGAGACACAGTGGCCTGCCCGAGGGTGACCAGTCTGTCAATGCTCATCAGCCCACCCAGTCCCATTCACAGGCTCGGGCCTGAGGCCTCTCCTGACTCTCACTCTCTTGCCAGCTCCAGCCATTCAGTGAGCACACCCTTCCTTTACTGTCATTTCCTCAGTTGCAGGCCTCTGGGGCATTGCCCACAAGAACTCTCACGTTATCACTGCCAGGGGTTGCACTGCAGTGGACGCTGTCCCAGGTACAAAATGACTGCAAGAAGGCTAGGAAGGTGGTGGGTGCTGGGGCCACATCACATGGCCACTGGGTCCTGAGAGTTTCAATACCTGTCCTGCAGTTGGACTCGATGACCCCAGTTCAAGGACTTCACATGGTTTTGCACAGCTTCTGCCATTGTCTTCCTGTTGACACACAAAAAAACATGAAACCCACAGCAGCAGAGTTGGCTGCAGCATTCATTCATGCAGTGAGAGAAGACCATGTACCCCAGGAATATCAGGAAAGAGAGGTGTAGTGACTTTATTTTCTGGAGGGGGGCAGGGTTTTCTAAGTAGCCCAAGCTGGCCTCAAGCTTAAGATCCTCCTGTCTCAGTCGTCTGAATCTGGACTCCAAGGGTATACACCACCATACCCATTTTGCAGATATGTTTAAAAGGCTAAAGTCTGACACTCATCCTCCAGGGCTGCCTGTCTCTGACAGGAGTTTGGGGCTGTAGAATCCTGGGCTCTCTCTACTCAGGGAATTTGGCATGCTCCATCTTCACCACCAGAAGTATGTGGAGAGTGTCAGATAGCTCAGCTGCCCCTAGCTGAGCCAGGACTAGAGATGCTCCCTGGGATGAGAGTAAAGAAACAGTTCTTGTGAACTGTACAGAAGCATCAGCTGTCAATAGAGAAGCCTATGGCCAAAGAACTGAGGCAGGAAATAGGAGGTGGGACTTCCAGCAGGTAGGGGGAGGGGAATTCATCCAAACTCTGGAGGAGATGATCCCATAAACCTGAAGAGAAGTAACTAGCTAAGTGGCAGGACTCAGAATAGAATAAACAGGTAATTAAGTTAAGAGATAGTCAGGGAACAAGTCAAGGCTTTTGGCCCAGGCATTTATTCATATATAAGAAGTCTCAGAGTCATTATTTCTGGGAACAAAGAGGTCAGGTGGAAAAGCTAACAGTTACAGATGAGTGGCAGAGAGCAAATCTCTCCTCTCAAGGGGACTCCATGGCAAGGGTTCCTCACCAGTTGTGCTGGACAGGCTGGGCCACCTCCCAGCCATAGTGGTGAGCATCTCTGATCATGCCCCCCAGCAGCGCGGCCTGATGCATCAGCTTCTTGGGGATGCAACCCACGTTGACACAGGTGCCACCAAGGCCCCACTTGGTGCCTGGAATATCAGAAAAAGCATATATGTGTGTGTATGGGTATATATGTGTGTATGTATATGTGTGTATATGCATGTGTATGTGTGTTGCAGGGGTCAGAACCCAAGTCTTTCCAATGTCACCAAGTCACTTAGGCCCTGGTAGGAGTGGATCTGATTTCCCATGTAGGGGAGGGAGTAAGAGGCTTCCATTCTACAGGCTCAGAATGCCTTTAGGGACCTTCTATTTTGTGACTTGAATTTGGCCCAAGTGAGCCTTCCCATATGGATTTGCTCCCTATGTCTATACTCAGAATCATTTTTTAAAAAATTGAGATGCTAGAGAGATGGACTAGCTTCTTTTCCAGAGGACCCAGGTTCAATTCCCAGCACCCACATGGGAGCTCACATCTGTTTATAACTCCTGTTCCAAGGAATCTGATTCCCTCACACATGCAGGCAAAACACCAATGTACATAAAATAAATTTTTTAATTAAAAAAATTTTGAACATTTTATTATTTTTGTGTATATGAGTGTTTTGTGTACATGTATGTGTGTAAACCACATGTGTGCAGTGCCCACAGAGGCCAGAAGAGGGTGTCAGATCCCCTAGAACTGGCATTATAGCCAGTTATGAGCCATCAGGTGGGAATCAAATCTCAGTCCTCCGGAAGAGCAGAGGGCACTCTTAGCCACTGAGTCATCACTCCATCATTTTAAAATAACAATGCTGGGCTGGAGAGATGGCTCAGTGGTTAAGAGCGCCGACTGCTCTTCCAAAGATCATGAGTTTAAATCCCAGCAACCACATGATGGCTTACATCCATCCGTAATGAAATCTGACGTTCTCTTCTGGTGTGTCTGAAGACAGCTACAGTGTACTTACATATAATTAATAAATAAATAAATAAATAAATAAATAAATAAATAAATAAATAAATAAATAAATAAATAAATCTTTAAAATAACAATGTTGTAGAGATGTTTGTATCTTGAACAAGATACTATGAGTGTATGACTTCAGTGTTAGCTGAATGTAAGCTATGTCCCGTGTCCCTACTCCCCTACCTTCCCCTAGGAGTCACGGCTTGTCTGGACTGCCTACCTCGGGGAGAGGGTTCCACATAGTCAGCCACAGCCACCTTCCTTCCCAGCTGAGCAGCTGAAATGACAAGTACATTGCAGGTGAGCACAACAGGAGGCTGACATGGAGCTTCCTAGGAGCCCATGAGGCCCAGAAGGAGGCAGGGGTCCAGGCCAACACCTGAGCACAGAGGCCAGGTGAGTGTCCTGGTTCCTTTCCCATGCCCAGGCTGCTGCCCACCATCTTTGCACCAGCCCTTCCCAGGACCCACCCAGTTTGCTGCCTGCATGCAGGAGGCCTGCAGCCTCTTTGAAGACTCCAACGTTTACACCCCACACTGAGGCAGTGCTAGGATGCCCCACTCCCAGAGTTCCTGCTCCCATGATTGTTAGATGTTCAGGGTGAGCCAAATCTAGACTTACAGCACACAATGTCAGCCTCCCCAGCCACTGACAGAGTGGCCGTGACACACAAGGAACACCTGTCAGGCAGAGGTGGGGAACTGGGGCTGGAGGGAATGTATGACATCACTCAGCATAAAAAGGAGGGAAGTCTTGAGACACATTTTATCATGAATGAACATGGATGACAGAGATCACAGTATCCCATTGATATGAAGCGCTGAGAAGAAGCAAAACCACTAAGACAGAAAGTAGTGGGTACAAGGGTCAGGGAAGAGAAGGGGTGAAGGAATGGGGAGGGCGATTACTAATGAGTAATAATAATAACAACAACAATAATAGTAATAATGAGGGTACCCAGGTGGGGATGAAAATGGTCTAAATGATGGAGGTTATGCACTATTAGGAGGCGTGGCTTTGATGGAGGAAGTATGTCACTGTGTGGCAGGCCTTGAGGTCTCATATATATGCTCAAGTGATGCCCAGTGGCACACGGTCTCCTCCTTGCTGCCTGTGGATCAAGATGTAGGACTCTCAGCTACTTCACCACCACCACGTCTGCCTGCATGCTGCCATGCTTCCTGCTATGATGATACTGGACTGAACTTCTGAACCTGTAAGCCAGCCCCAATTAAATGTTGTCCTTGTAAGAGTTCCCTTGGTCATGGTGTCTGCTCACAGCAGTAAAACCCTAACTAAGACAGCCAGTCTGTGGGATGTTTTCTTGATTAATGATTGGGGTGAGAAGATCCAATCCACTGTGAGTTGAGCCACCCATAGCAGGGTGGTCCTGGAGTATATAAAGAAATAAAGTGGGGGCTGGAGAGATTGCTCAGTGGTTAGATCTGACTGCTCTTCCAGAGGTCCTGAGTTCAATTCCCAGAAACAACATGGAAGCTCACAAACCATCTGTAATGGGATCCGATGCCTTCTTCTGGTGTGTCTGAAGACAGCTACAGTGTACTTGTATAAAATAAATAAATAAAGCTTTAAAAGGAAAAGAATAAAAAAGCAAAGTGAGCAGGCCCAGGGGAGCAATCCAATAAGCAGCTTCTCTGCAGCCTCTGCTTCGGCTCCTGCCTCCAGGTTACTGCCTTAAGCTCCTGCCCTGGCTTCCTTCATGATGGACAATGGCATGAAGTGTAAGCCAAATAAAGCCTTTTCTTCCCAAGTTCCTCTTGATCCGAATGTTTTATAGCAACAGAAAGCAAGCTGGAAACGGAAGCCAATATGACTGTGAGCGATTGCCGTGAGGACCTGAGGGGGTTGTTTTGGGAGGACCGTGCAGTGTTTGAAGCTTTAGGCTGGAAAAGCCACTGAGTGTTCAGAGCTTAAACGGCTGTTCTGTGGGAGCTTGGAAGATGAGAACATGGAGAGAAATGCAGATGATGGAGCCCTGGCTTATGACGAGTCAGAGGAAGGCTACCAGGGTTATTCTTGTGGTATATTTGAATTAAGACTATGGTTTCTGCTCAGCTGGAGAGGAAGAATCTGCTGTGACTAAGAGACTAGCCCCGCTGAAGTGAAGCCTTTGCTTTACTAGGACAACAGATGCTGGTCAGCTGGAGCTGAGAAATTAGCTTCAGTTAAGAGACCAGCATCATTAACCAGCAAAAATCTTCCAGGAAGCTGTAGTCCAGAGGGGTCAGGGATACATCTCAAGCTGGCAGCCAAACTTGGTGAAATATAAGAGTATGCCACAGAGTACTGGTTTGGGAGTATGTAAGCTGCAGGACTGAAGGAGTCATGGGGAGAAGTTGAGCCTTGGCACCATGTGGCAGGGTCAGAGTCTTGTGGTCTTCTCTACAGAGAAACCAGGAGTCCATTAGTGAAGGTCAGCCTCACTTGTAGTGAATGCCTTCGCATACTGGAGATGCCAGGACCACTGGATGATCAGCAAAGACAGCGCAGCTGTGGTGTGGAGCTGGCCAGAGCCTACAAGGAGGCTTATGTGTGCTGTGGAGGACAGAGCTGGAGAGGTGGAGCTGCTAAAGCCCTTAGGAGCCCCGAGATCATGAGTGAGCCCCAGACCTTGGACAATGAGCTACAGGATTTGATTTACACTGCTAGATGATGTTGGTTTTGCTTTGATCTAATTGTAACTGTGCCCTGGTTCCTCCCTCTTGGAAATAAATATGTAACTTTTTTATTTTACAGGAGCCTGAAGTTGAAAGACTTTGGACTTTCAAAGAACTATTAGATTCTAAAAGAGAACTTGGACTTTTAAAGTACTGACATGTTTAAAAGCTGTGGAACTTTTAACACTGTATTGATTTTGACATTGTGATATTAACATGAGATCTTGGAGATAAACAGAAAGTTTATAGTTTAATAGTGATATCTTCATGTGTAAGAATGACAAAGGGTCAATTATGCTTCTTAGTTTTTGTCAATTTTATAAAAGCTGGGAAGAGGGAACCTCAATTGAGAAAATGCCTCCATCAGACTGGCCTGTAGGATATTTTCAAAGTTTGTGAGGGTATTTTCTTGATTAGTAATTGATGTGGGGTCCAGCCCACTGTGGGTGGTGCCATCCCTAGCCAGGCAGTCTTGTGGTTCCTTTGTTTTGTTTTTTTGTTTTTGTTTGATGTTTTTTGAGACAGGGTTTCTCTGTGTAGCCCTGGCTGTCCTGGAACTCACTCTGTAGACCAGGCTGGCCTTGAACTCAGAAATCCACCTGCCTCTGCCTCCCAAGTGCTGGGATTAAAGGTATGCGCCACCACTGCCCGGCTGTTGTGGTTTCTTATAAAAGAAACTTAGCTGAGCAAGCCAGGGGGAGTCAGTCAGGAAGCAGCATTCCTCAATGGCTCTGTCCTACTTCCTGTCTCCAGGTTCCTGCCTTGACCTCCTGCCCTTCTTTCCTCAGTGATGGACTGTGACATGGAAGTACAAGCCAATAAAAGCCTTTTCCTCCCCAAGTGGCTTTTGGTTAGAATGTTTTAGCATGGCATTAGAGAATCACACACTAAAAACCGTAAGGCATGGGTGGGGTGGGGGAGGGGAGGATAAACTGCAGCCAGAATGTAATTCATGAGAGAATAAAAAACCAAAACAAAACAATGAGGTGATCACCGGTAACCGGTGCACTTCAGAGGTATGGCGGAAGGATTGAGAATATGAGGTCAGCCTGGGCTAACTGGACTCTGTCTCAAAACAATTTTATTTTTATCTTTGTTTGATTTTTTATTTTTTTGGATAAAGTCTCTCTATTGTATAGTTCTGGTTGCCTCTGAATTCACTATGCAGACTAGGTTAGTCTCTAATTCACAGAAACACAACTGCCTCTGCTTCCTAAGTGCTGGGATTAGGTGTGCACCACCACTCCTGGCTGTCTTGAGACTTGCTCTGTAGACCAGGCTGGCTTCGAATTCACAGAGCATGCACCACCACATGCGGGGGCCAGGAAAAAACTTTTTTAATTATTTTATGTGTATGTGCGTGCACCTCATGAGTAGAAGAGGGTACTGAATCCCTGGTGACTAGAGTTACAGACAGTTGCGAGCTGCCTGACCGGTGCTGGGAACCAAACCCAGGTCCTCTGCAACAGCAGCCAGGGCTTTTTTTTTACCACCGAGCCAGCTTTCCAATATCTCAAAAAAAAATTTATATATATATATATATATATATATATATATATATATATATATATAGAGAGAGAGAGAGAGAGAGAGAGAGAGAGAGAGAGAGAGAACAAGCTACAAAATACTGCTGAGAAAAGGAGAGGAGAGGAAATCCCCAAAAAGAAATATACCACATGATTCAGCTGTTCCAGTTTCCCTAGAGAATTTCACACACACACACACACACACACACACACACACACACACACACACACACACACAGCTGGGCATGGGGGCTCACATCTGTAATCCAAGCACTTGGGAAGTTGAGGCTGAAGGATCAGGAGTTCAAGATCAGACTCAGCTATATAGCAAGTTCTAGGTCATCCAGGGCCATGTCAGAACCTGCCCCACAGAAACCAAAACAAGGAGCAAGGAAGCCGGGAAGAGGAACGGGGTGAACTGTGCTCTTCCTGCTAAAGTTCATGAGTTAGTCACGGCCCTCAGTACCAATGAAGAGGATGACTATGTTTGGAGATAAAGCCGCACATGTTCATAGCACCAATGTTGACACAAAGATGAGGGCTCTCGCAGAGGGCCTGGGTTTGGTTCCCAGCACCCACATGGCAGCCCACAACCATCTGTAATTCCAGTTCCAGGGAATCCAACATCCTGTCTGGCCTATGTGGACACAGACAATACGCATACAGTGCACATATGTATACACAGAACAGTCACAACACATTAAAACAAATGTCCACATGCGGGTAAATAGACAAGCAGTAAACAAGAACAAAGCACATTCACTTGGTAAATGGGACAACACTCAAAATAACAAGGCTCAGGGCTGGAAAGCCCGGCCAGTGATTAAAAGCACGGACTGTCCCTCTGAGGACTCAGGTTCAATTCCCAGCACTCATGTCAGACAGCTTACAGGACTGTTCAACTCCAGCCCAGAGGAATCAGACATCTCTGGCCTCTGAAGGTTTCTGCACTCATCCACACATTTACAAACAACAACCAACTTACAGTGGGAAAAATCGGGTCAGTAGTTGCCTTGGGATACAGAGAGAGAGAGAGATGAAAGGCAGAAGGAATTACCATGGTCTGTGGACGCTGTACATTGTGAAGTGTGTTTCCACCCTAACACACCCAAATCCATGCTAGAGTATTACCTTCAGTACCCAGGATTATGGCTATATTTGGAGATAAAGTTAAATGAGGTTATAGGGTAGTCCGTTGGCCAAGTGACTGGTGTGCTGTAAGGAGAGATTAGGATACAGGGAAGTCCCTATGAAGACATGAGAGACACCACCTATAAGTCAAAGAAAGAAACCAGAAGGAGCCAATCCTGCTGATTTTTTTGATCTTTAGACTGCCAGCATCCGGAACCTAAATCAAAGCCAGGTGGTGGCACATGCCTTTAGTCCCAGCATTCAGTGGGCAGATCTCTGAGTTTAAGGTCAGTCTGGTCTACAAAATGAGTTCCAGGACAGCTAGGGCTACACAGTGAAACCCTGTCTTGAACCCGCCCCCCCCCAAAAAAAAAACCAAAACACACACACACACACACACAAAAAAAAAAACCAAGAACAAAACCCAGAACCTCAGTCAATTCAAGGCTGTAGTTATGCAGCCCACACAGACTGATGAGAGGCACAGGGACACAGTTACCGTCCTCGCTGTGGGACAGGTTTCACAGATACACCCACCTGTCGACTACTCACTTGATTTTTATTGCTTTACTTGTTTACTTTGAGACAGAATCTTACTATGTCACCCAGCCTGGTCTCAAGCTCCTAGACTCACGTGATTCCCCTGCTTCAGCTCCTGAATAGCTAGTATCACAGATATTTATGATCAGATCCAGCCTCACCTTACTCCCTTTAAATAGGTACTGGTTTATCGTCTGTCAATTCTAGCTCTTTCAAGTAAACCACTATCTCAGAAGCAAAAACAAAAACATGGGACTAGAGAGCTGGCTCAGTGGTTAAGAGAGCAGACCACTCTTGCAGAGGTCCTGAGTTCAGTTCCTGGCACTCCTGTCAGAAGGCTCACAACTGCATAATCCCAGCTCCAGGGGACCTGGTGCCCTCTTCTAGAGTCTGCAAGCACCTGCACTCCCAATCACATATACCACAATAAAAACAAGTTTAGGAAAAACAGATAGGGACGGGACTGTGCCAGTCTCAGGAAAAAGCAGCCTCAGGATCTGTGTCGATTCCAGATTAGAGGGGACACCTGTTCCTTGGACAGTCTGCTCCTGGACACGATGACCCATCTGCCCAGCACCACTCTCTCCTAAGAGACCCCAATACTCTGAATCCCCAACACACCAGAAGAGACACAAAATACAAGCTACATACCTTCCTTGGCACAAGCTAGGCCACCGGATCCCCCACCGATCACCAAGAGATCAAAGCTCTGCTGCCCTGCTGGGGAAGGGAGGAGAGGTAAGAAGGCGCCAGACCCACACCTGACCTTTTTCTCAGTCCTTCAGTTCTGTGTGGTACAAAGTTTATCAGGATGGGGAACCCTATCCTGGGGCAGACAGGGGTGACTACATTGTCTGACAAATAAAACATCAGAGAGCGCTGGGAGGCTGACTGCTAGGGCGTATGTCCATCTTTACAGAAAATCTCCCTAGCTCCCAAAAGGAATCTCAGAACCCAAGACTTCACTCAGTGTCCTGAGCCAGACAGAACAAAAACATTTTCATCCAGTCTACATGCCTTTCAGTGGTAAAGGTGACTCTTCATTATAGCAACCAAGAATATATATGTAGTCCCTTCCACACAGTCAAGAGTCTCAGAGTTGTCCTCTGACCTCCACGCGTGTGCCAGGAGCACCCATACCCATGAACACACTAAATAAATACACGAGTTAAATATAATACTTTTAAATGGCCACACCTGTCTTTGTATCCACCTTAAGTAGGCAAGGCTGCAGAGAAAACCCTGGGGCTCCCATACCCCTCAAGGTCACCGGCCTGCACCCCAGCACAGGAACACATAGATGGTCAGAGGTGGCCCATGATTTGCAGCTCCACAGCTGAATCTACCCCAGGTTCAAGTCCTGAAAAGGCCTGAACCGTTACAAATTATTTAATGTGATCCTAGAGAAGAAAGAAGGACCAGGGCGGACCAGCCTGACAGGCAGAGCCAGAGGTGGGGGATTCTGTATCTTTACCCTGAAGAAGGATCCTACCTTCCATTGCTGATGCCCGTCCTGTCTGTTGCCTGAGTGGGGCTCCTATTGGGTCATCCTGCTCTGAGGCCCTACACTGTGCCTCAAATGATGTTTGCTATCAAACGACTGGTAAGGCTGGCTTATCATGGGCCACTTGCTTCTCCACTGTGCACACCCAGGAACCTCCCCTCTGATAAACATTTAGAAGAAGCCCACAGTGAAAGTTTCAAGGGTCAGTATGAGGAAGAAGGCCCTGGGAGTGGGTTTGCTGTTCTACAGAGCAAAGCCTAGGCCACAGACGTCACAGGACACCTCAGCTAGGTGGGAGCTTCCTGAAGGAACCCCTCACATTCTGGCCTTCGCTCACTGGGCTTAGGCCTCTCCTCCTGCCCACATCTCATCTCCAGAACATCTCTACTTCATCTTTGCCTCAGGACCCACAGTGTTCCTGTTTTGGTTCCTTTCTATTGTCTAGAACAGGGTGAGCACAGAGTAGGAATCTAATCGACATGACAAGGTCCAAATAAAGGGCATGACTGCTCTGAGAAAGTAAGAAGGTCCCCTAATGTGTACCCTTAGATGGGCTGGCCACCCGGAGGCGTCACCTGTCAGAGATGCCAACAGTCTTGTTATTCTAGCTCCTGTTTGGGTGATACAACACCCTCCCCCACCCCAGCTGGAAAACATGGGTCTACTCCTGCTCCAAAAGGACAGACGGCAAGGCTGAACTGGACTCAAAAGTAAACTAACTCCGGAGTCATGTGGCAGATGGCATCTTCCCTGGACCCCATAGCATCCTCACCAAAGCAAAGCTCTGAACCCTGTGGGGTGTGAGACAGGGTTCCTCCAGGCAGTAGTGACTCCTTCCCAGTGGAAAACAAATCCGAAAGCCACAGGGGGAGTCCTAGCAGCTTGAAGAGCCCTAGGCTTGTGAGCTCAATGAAGCTCCTGTCTACAGATTTTTTTTTGGCTTTCATTTATTTTATGTGTATGAGTGTTCATTTGCTTGTGTGTCTGTGCGCTGTGGGCATGCAGTGCCAGAGGCCAGAAGAGGGCGCTGGATCCCCTTGGAATGGAGTCATCATGTGGATGCTGGGAATTGAACTTGGATCCTCTGGAAGAGCAGTGAGTGCTGAGTCACTCTTGTCCCTCCTTTACAGATATTTTATTGTTACTATGCAGGGTGATGGTGCCAATGGCACAGGTTCTTTGAGTTTGAGTTTTTTGGTTGTTGGTTTGTTTTTTTTAACCTCCACAAAAAATCACTGAAACGTAATATACACCACTAGGAGACCCTGAAGAGCCAGAGACCTGGGAGTTAGCAAAGCTACTGAAAGAGCAATCTTAGATCCCTAAGGTCTGTCCCCTAGATTCCCACCTCACATGTAGTGACTTCTTCCTGGTACTCTCTCAGGCTAGCTTCTGCCACTGAGCCCCAAGGCCTTTGCCAACTTACACTTGCAGTCAGTCTGCCTGCCCTGGCCCTGCAGACCAAAGGCCAGCCATTGTGCCTTCCATACCACTGCCTCTGTGAAGAACCCTGGCCTGTCTTGCTTCTGTCCCTCTATACTCACCCCTGTGGGCAGAATTGAGTTCTGTCACTCACATCCAGGAGGCAGAATTAAGGGTGGTCACCATACAAAGACATAAAGGAGACCACTCATGAAACTGATCATACCACTGGGAAATTCTGGAGAACTTGGCCTATTGGGGGTAGTGTGAACCATGCTGAGGGGTACCCAGTTTCCCCCTTTACTATCCTGATTTCAGCAATAACTCTCCCTGGTGCAAATAAATTGTTTCTTCTCCTTCCCAAGGACCCTGACATGCACTGGGGCTTGGTCCCACAAACGTTCTAGTGTCTTCTCACTCCCTGAACATGCAAATAAATATTATTTGCTAAGCAGATCATAAATGTGCATTTGGAAGCCGAGGCAGGAAGGGCAAGCAGTTCAAGGCCCGCTCGGACCATGACTCAAAAAACCAAAAACAAGCCAAAAACAACAAACCAAGATAGTTCATGACTGTATTCCCAGAAGGTCAAGGTCGGTGGCAACTAACTAAGCAGTCTGTGGCCAGTTGGGCTACATGGGGGTAGGATTAAGGTCAAAAACAAAAAGAAAGAACTAGAACAACAATAAAAAAAAGCTCCTGCACCTAGGGAGTTGTGGGCCAGAGGAATATCTATGACCATCTGATCCCTTGATATCATCCCACTATAGCCCTGACATCAGGGCTACAATTAATATTGGGGACACAAACCCCAGAATACTGGGCTTGCTGCCACCACAGAAGGACCTCAGGCAAGATACCTCCAGCATTTTAGCCACATGGAAGGGAAGCAACCCTGCTAGAAGCAAGTTCCTTCCAAACCACTGGTCTTGTGATACCCAGGCCTGCGTGGGCACGCCCACGTGGACACGTTCCAGCAGAGCCCCACCACCGCGACCCCCTGTGGACACTCTCACAGGCTCCCTCTCCCCGTGCACCGCCCACGACCCCACCCTACCTCCGGTAGTGCTCGCCGCACCCCGTGTCCCGTGTGTCAGAGCCCGTGTCTGCGGCCGGAAGCGCATGCTGGGTCCGCGCAGCGCCGCCACCATCGCCGCCATAGTCCGGGGACCTCAGGCGGTCCGGGCTGCCCTTCGCGCTGCCTGAGCGGTCCGCGCTTCGGCATCGGACCTTTGCGCGGCCTTGAGGAGGTGAGTGCTGCGGTCGGTGCTCTTGACCCGCCGGGAGCTCAGGCCGGTGATCGGAATCTGCTTTCACGGAAATGGGACAGGGGTGAAGGGCCCATACGTGTGAACTGGGCCCGACCTAGGGGAGCGCGAGCCGGGGCTGAGGAATGTGGACACTTGGCTGGGGGAAGCGAGGCAGGTCTCCACACTACTCACGGGGAACTTGAGTGTCAGTGGTGGGGTGGGAAACATGTCCTTCGGTGGGCCTGTTGAGTTGGGCTTAACCTGGACAGGTTGTAGCACATCAAGAGCCTGGCCAAGAGGGTCTGATTTAGTTCTTGGATTGGGATGCAAACCTTAGGGTCAGAGTTACAGGGCCCAGGGGTGGTCAGTGGAGTTGGAAGCTGTTGAGCAATCTCCTCTACAGGTGTTCTTGAGAGGGTCCTTAGGATGCCCCTGGGTCACTCCTTGCAAAAGGATAGGCTACCGCACGGAAAGGGACCCCTTGGAGCTCAGGAGCAGTAGGGCAGGCTTTGGGCGTGTGTTAGTGTGATAGAAAAAGAAAGTCTTCCAGCCAGGGACTTTGGGGTCCTTGTTGGCCCTCCAAGCATTAGGAGTACAGTTGGAGCTGCCGTGACTATTTGTAACCTCTTTTAGGGGCTTGTGGTGGGGTAGGGCCCAAGAGGACAGCTTGTCGCTGTGAAAGAGCATTACCCTGATTAATGGCTGGTGGGGCAGGTTTTACCTAAGAACTGCTAACAGTGGGGGACTGGCAGAGTCATCTGCATTTGAGCAAAGGTGACAATTGGTTATGGTTCCAGGGGAAACAAAGGAGCGCAGAATCAGTGGAGGGAGCAATTTAAAACTCCAGGGAAGGGAAGGGTGGTTTATGCAGAATCCTCGTGGTTTTGCTCTGTGCTAATGCTCCCACAGAAGCTGGGGTTAGAGGCTTCTAGCTTTAGCTGCAGAACTCAAGCAAACACTTTGGGGTCTAAAGTTGCTCTAGGGATGCAGCCTTGAGCTCTCAGAGATAAGGTTGGCGTTTACGTCTTTAAAAGGAGCTTGGCCAAATGTGGCCAAGACTTGTTCAACGAGAGGACCCTTTTCCAAGGAGGAAGACATCCTTCCTACTGAACAGAAGTCCATTTTCTGTTTCATAACTTTTCTCCTCACTAGGGCTAACTGGAGGAAGCAAGGGTTTTGTGAGGGCCATTCTTAAGAATACACAGAAAGGTTGGGGTTAGCCACAAATCAGTTTTTGAGTCATGTGTTGAACACATTTCTAGATGCCAGGTGCCAAGTGTCTTTGAGATGGTAGTTGAGGAGTAGTGTGAAGGCTTTACTGAGTTGCCCTCTGAGTGTGTGAGCACAAGGTTTCAGGCGTGATCATCTCCTGGAACAGTGTGTGCACCCAGTAGAGGACTTCCCTCGAGGCCCATGTAACCAAGGCAGAAAGTTGTCCACGGTGTCTTTGGTGTGCTGAAATCTGACGTTTCTGTGAGACTCTCCCTCGGGCTTTCCCAGATCCTAGTGGACGGGTCAGCTGCATCAAGCACTGTCCGCACCGGGGCCCAAATCTTCAACCTTTTGTTCCAAGGGTCAAGAAATTAGGAAGGAGAAAAACTGAGAACAGTTTGGAGAGTTGTGCGCCGATATCAAGGCCAGATGTAGCATGTGGTGTATAAGCACTCAGCCTTGAAGATGAAGCGGTGTGTCAGCACACACCTGTGGTCCCAGCACTCAGGCAGAAGCAAGAGAAGCTTTGGCTTTAGGACAATCTGCTACATAGTGATTGCCAGGCCAGCCTGGGTTACAGACGCTGTGTCTGGAGAAAGAGAGGAAAATCAAAACTAAAAGCGGCCGTAAGGTGGTCTTCTGATGTCCGAGTTTTTATTAGGGGATGAGGGGGTCCTACCACAGTGAAACTCAAAGTTACAGACATTCTGGCCCCTAAGTCAGTACAGCCTTTCTTGTTGACTTCACTTTCTGAAGCTTGCCTAAAACCCCCATCAGCCTCTCTGTGTTGGGATGACGTTCCTGAGCCGCCGTGCCTGGCTCTGTATGTGTTAGTGTGTGTGAGTATGGGCAAGCACATACCATGATGAGCATGTGGAGGCCAGAGGACTACTGCAGATTCCTTCTCACCTCCCACTTTGCTTGGATCAGGCTCTTTCTCTTGTTTGCTTCTGCTTATGCTGTGGCAGCTGGCCCACAAGCTACTGGGGATTTTTCTGTCTCTTTCTCTCATCTCACAACACTGGGATTATAGACATGCATTACCATGTTTGGCTTTAAGTGGGTTTAGGGATCGGACCTGGGCGATCTTTCCAGCCCCAGCTCTACCATCATTTGAATGTCTTTAGGAAAACACTGTTCTTTCTCTAGGCAATTTTGGCTTTACCAGTTGTACTGAAGTTTCTTGACTTTCAGCCAACACAAATTGGATCTTGGAATAAGGGACTTGTCTCCCTTTTCTTCTTGAGTTTTTCTGACTTCAGAAGGGAAGAACAAAGGCTGGGGAGTGCAGCTCAGTGGTAGAGTGCTTGCCTGGCATACACAAGGCCCTGGGTTTGATCACTAGCACTTAACTACACTCGGTACAGTGGCATATGTCTGCATTTCCAGCACCCAAAAAATAAAGCCGGAGTATGATAATTCAATGCCAACCTCATCTCCAGGGCAAGTTTGAGGGTCGCCTGGGCTACATGAAATCTTATCCCTCACCCCCCAAAATCAACAAAGTGCGTAAGAAAATAGGATGACGCAGGTAAGTCATAAATCCTCAAAGATAGTGAAAAAGATCAGAATCTGAAGTTGGGGCATGAGGGGGTGCAGCCACCATGCTTGAGTTTTCTGTCCAGGAGGTAGAAACAACAGGATCAGGAGCTTAAGGCTAGCCTGGGCTGCGTAGCAAGTCCAAGCCCAGCCAGGGATACATGAGACCCTGTCTTAGTAGAAGAAGGAGGAGAAGAAACAGAAAATAAGAATCTAATAAGCTGTCAAAGTATGTTGTACTTCTCTATTGAAACAGAGAGTCACTTCCCTTTCTGCTCAAGCATAAGGCAGCATTTTGACTTTTGGTACAGTGCTGTGATTGCACCCAAGCTTCTGGTGTATGCTAACCACTGAGCTAGCCCAAGATGATTCCAGTTTAAAAAAGAATTCTAAGCTTGGCAGTGGTGGCGTACACCTTTAATCCCAGCACTTGGGAGGCAGAGGCAGGCGGATTTCTGAGTTTGAGGCCAGCCTGGTCTACAGAGTGAGTTCCAGGACAGCCAGAAATACACAGAAAAACCTGTCTCAAAAACAAAAACAAACAAACAAAATTTAGGTGCTGGAGAGATGATGCATCAGGGTTAAGCGCAAATACTGCCCTTTTAGAGGACCTGGGTTTGTTTGCTAGCACCTGCATCAAGGGGCTCGTGAGCCTGTAACTCCAGCTCCAGGAGGTTGGACGCCCTCCTCTGGGCTCCATGAGCACACACACACATACAGTCACACAGACATATAAATACAAATAAAAAAGAATTGTAGCTGGGCACACTTTTAATTCCAGCATTCAGGAAGCAGAAGCAGTCGAATCCTTGTGAGTTTAAGGCAGCCCCAAGAATCTTAGGATGCTTTGACCTCAGTGAGAGCAAGTAAGGTGTACCACATGGAGGGATGATGGCATGTTCTTGGGTGCTTCTGAGCCTTCAGAGGGTTTTTAAAGGTTTAAAATTCCTCATGGGCCTCTCAGGCCAGCTACTATTCATACTTTCCTGGTATGGATAAGCAGGCCATTTCTCAGAAAACCAGAATGCTTTTTTTCTTTTTATTTACTCATTTGTTGTTATTTTGATTGTTCAAGACAGGGTTTCTGGGGCTGGAGAGATGGCTCAGTAGTTAAGAGCACTGACTGCTCTTCCAGAGGTCCTGAGTTCAACTCCCAGAAACCACATGGTGGCTCACAACCATCTGTAATGGGATCCGATGCCCTCTTCTGGTGTGCCTGAAGACAGCTGCAGTGTACTCATATACATAAATAAATCTAAAAAACACAGGGTTTCTCTGTGTAGCCCTGGCTGTTCTGGAACTCACTCTGTTGACCAGGCTGGCTTTAAACGCAGAAATCCATCGATATCTTCCAGTGCTGGGATCAAAGGCGTGCAACACCACCCTGCCCTTGTACTTTGGTTTTTGTTTGTTTGTTTTAAGGCACAACATGGAGGTTGTTTTGTTTTGAGACAGGGTCTCTCCATGTTCCTTGATAACTTAGAGCTTGCTGTGTAGACCAGGCTTGTGAACTTGTAGCCTCCTCCTGCCTCTACTTCTAGAAGGGTAGGATGACAGGTGCTACCATACCTGGTCAGCAACGTTTTTCGGGAGGGCTTTGTAAACATTGACTCAATAAATTTAAACTTAGTTCCTTGAAGCTCTCTGGCGATGATGCCTGATTCTGGGTGATGGTTCTCCAGTGGGACATTCCAGTCAACAGACTGCTTGAAGTTTTTCCAGTTGTGTCCTGCTGGGAGAGAACAGACCCTTATTGCAGCTCTGTAAGTAACTGCTGCCATGAAAGGAAGTGCTTGGGAAGTTTGTTATTTGGAGGGATCAGACAGTGAGAAAAAGATGAATGTTTCAATTTTGTTTAACAAAGTAGAATTTACCGAATAGTTATGAGTCATGGATAGCTAAAGAGGAAACTAGTTTCTTTTTATAACCAACAAATAAAAAGCAACTGCAGTGTGCTGAACAACAGCAGCAGAGAGCAACAGTGTGCTGAACAACAGCAACAGAGAGCAACAGTGTGCTGAACAGCAGCAGAGAGCAACAGTGTGCTGAACAGCAGCAGAGAGCAACAGTGTGCTGAACAACAGCAGAGAGCAACAGTGTGCTGAACAACAGCAGCAGAGAGCAACAGTGTGCTGAACAACAGCAGCAGAGAGCAACAGTGTGCTGAACA